>JAZGTN010000131.1:600000-1042502 GCA_037783415.1 Leptasterias polaris
GGCATTTCAACACCTCATCTACTGTATAATGCCATTGAGGATGTTAACTGCTGTGGTAGGATTACCTTTGCAACACTGTTCAGCGAAGGATTTCGGCTGAAGATCGTCAGTGAAACTACGCAAATCTAAATTTCGTGTAGAGACTGTCTTTTGGTTAGCTTTGGGTTTTACAAGACGAAATTTGCAGACAATTGCCAGATGATCTGAAATCCCACCTGCAAGTTTGAGATTTGCAAAACAGCAGTTGTCCAACTGCCATAATAAGTTTCAAGTCAATACAACCTTTACTTTTTGCGAAAATTGCCAGAG
The DNA here is from genome assembly GCA_037783415.1 of Leptasterias polaris. Lineage (NCBI taxonomy): Eukaryota > Metazoa > Echinodermata > Asteroidea > Forcipulatida > Asteriidae > Leptasterias > Leptasterias polaris. The sequence continues at coordinate 600,310 of JAZGTN010000131.1, forward strand.
AAGGTTCTGAGATAAGTGAAGAAGTGGAAGAAAAAAACCAGTGCAATAACAATAGGTTTTCAGTCGTTGGCCGATCACCTAAAAAAAAAACACCAAAAAAACAAGAGGTACGTGTTTGTGCACATATTGCAAAAACGCCTAAAAAAGAAAAACCTGCAAGAACAAAAAAAACACCATGTGACTTTTTACCTGTCACACATAATCAATAATTCTGCTTCTGATTGTTAATTGATAATTTATTGAAAATATAGTATAATCATGATTAATTATCAATTTATATATCCCCACTTACTCACCCATAGCCCAGTTTTTTCCTCTTCCATGTTTTCCAGTGATACAATTTGACTCCCGTAAACTGCAAATTAAAGGAAAATTAATTTTTTAATTGTAAGTAGGTTAATAACTCTACAGGAAAAAAAGGGTGGGACTTTATTAGCCCGAACTCTTCAGCATGATGTTTGCTTTTCTAATTTTGTGCATCATTCAGGAAGCACTGAGTACATGTTGTCCACACTACAGTGCTTACAAGTCAGTGAAAGGGTAAACTAAAACATTATTGTTTCTTATCTAGTGACAAGACATATGCTCTAGAATGTGCTCGAAGAGGGTGCTGTTATACATAGCTGCTGCCACACATTATTTCTGCTCACGGACTGTAAAGTTGACAAATTTGCTCAAATTTGTTCCTTCTAAATCCCATCGATTGTCATCATCTTTAGACTTATCATTCTTCAATCACCATTCAAATGATTGGACTTGATCGATCCTAAATTGATATAGATAAAGTATGATGTTTGTTTTCACCCTACTAACTGTAAGTCTGATACATTTACATGTGCAACTGAACTCGTTCCTTGGCAACCATCCGGTACAAGACGCTAACTTCATTGATACTTACACACCAAACAAAGGCCAAACCAACTTATGACGTTACATTGAATGAGAGTGTTTTAACTAACAACAATATGTCTTCGCAAAAGATCCCACCTAATTGTTTTCAATATTCTAGATCAGAGTTTCTTGCATATATAGAAAAAGGCCAGATCGAGCTGACAATTGGGGCTACCTCCTGACATTTATAAAGCACTTAACCCTTTCAGTCCCGCTCCCGGGATATCCCGGGTTTTCGCAACGCGCACTCAGATCCCGCTCCCGGGATATCCCGGGTTGCGAGGTCGCCACACTTTTGCCGCTATCACGCTCGCACCAAATGCACTATGAACACAAAAATACAGCACCATCTACAGGATGAAATGCGCCCTCTTTTGGTATAGTTTTGAGAGGGTATACAGACTAGCATCCGGGAGTTTTTACGCTGTACATTACATGGTTGAGTCAACGCGAAGTCTGAATCGAAAAAAAATTTACGTCAAGAATTTCTTCAAAATGTAGCTAGTTTTCCTTCTGTGATTTCCTTTCTGGATTGCTGGTGACTTGGTAAATACTATAATAGTTATTCAGGTGTATATATAGAGCATTACAGTACGACAAATTCGTTATTTTGATCAGATTTTGTTGTAGTATTTTGTACCATTTGCGGAACTGTGCACAAGTAACTTGTATGCATTTCCACACATGTAAACAATGATTCAAGATGGCGGCCGCCATGATCATGAACAACGATGCAAAATAAAATCGTTCTTTCTATGGAATTTACTGACACACCAAGCTACAATAATGTCGTAAACCCTCTATTACATCTGTAAACTATTATTGTTTATTATATCGCAACTTATAGTACTGAAAAACAACAGCCACAACAATTTACAATGATCATTGAAAAAAATTAAAAATCTTTATTTATTTTGTTTACAACTTCCGTTTTCACAGGAAGACAAAGGTCATTGAGGTCACAGAGGTCACAAAATTTTTCCAGAAAGAAGGACAATATCATAATGAACATTACCTCCAAACATTTTTTACAAATACTTCATGATAATTTTTTTATGATTTTTCCAAAGAAAACACACAATAAATTGTTGCGTTTGAAAAAGTATGCGGGATGTGGGGGGTAGCTGTGTACAAAGTATACGGGACTGAAAGGGTTAAAGATCTTGGACTTCTTCAATTTAGAGGTCGGCACGCTGGATGTCATATTAAACATTGAAAAGCCCCCAAGAGTGACTCTCCCGAACCTGATTACACAGAAAAATCTGTAGACGTAACATTGCGGAACACCCATTCCAAGTGTAACATTATCTCAAATGACATTGAAGTAATGTTCCTAACCGAAACATGGCTGGGAATGGATGACCAAGTCACCATCAATGAAGTTGGCTACACGTTCTTTAATATATCTCGCCCCACAGATCGGCATGGTGGCATTGCCGCAGTCTGCAAATCAAAACTGAACTTGAAGCTCGTTCCTGTCACAATTGACATCAGTACTTTTGAATATTCAGTTATCTCAGACAGCTGAAGGAGCATTCACTATATTATCTTATAACGACCACCGCCCTCCGAAAGAAATGTTTTAAGACATCCACGCTTTTGGTTGATTTCGACAACTTGCTTGATTCTGCAAAGAAAAACAAGACACTGCCCATGTGCGATCATTGCTGAATGCTTTCGGACTCACACAGCACGTGTTAGAACCAACCCACATACATGGCCACACCCTGGACTGGCTCATCACTAGACACGATGACGATGGTGTCTAATTATCTACACTGCAACTTCCTAAGCCAGAACTTTCAACGATGTCGTCATCAAACCGTAACTACAGCAATATCAACCATGGAGCGTTTACAGACGACCTGTCTAACAACTGGAGAAGGTTCACTTTGATGGTAAAGATATTGATGAACTCGTCTCTGATTTTGATATTGCCGTCTGTGATTTTCTCAAAATACACTCACCTTGGAAATCTGCAAAGGGAATCTGCAAAGGAAATCCGATGCAGAAAACTGAGGTGGTACAACAGCAAAGTGGATGACGCGAAATGCGCACATCGGCAAATAGAACGAAAATGGCGGAAGACGAAGTCTGCTGTTAACCACACAAAGTACATATTCACAAGATCATGTGCGACGTCTTGTTCCAAGCTGAGTCAGACTTTTTCAGGAGTTCCCTTGTGAACTGCAACCTTAAAGATGCCTTCAGAATTGTCAATGAACTGACATCAGCACCAAGGCACATACCTTCAATTCCTGACTCACCATTAACCCTCGCCAACAACTTCAGACGTTTTTCACAGATAAAGTAAACAATATTCAAGCAAATATTGGTACCTTCCAAGGAAACGAAACCACACCCAGATATTCAACAATACACAATTGTGACCTGTCAGAATTCCAGCTCATTGAAGAAGCTGACATCTTGGAAATTATAAAATCCTCAGCCATTATATCATGTCAACTCGACCCTATTCCGACCTGGCTGCTGAAACAACACCTTGACATTTTCCTCCAGGCTGTAACTGAAACTGTCAACACTTCACAGTCTTCCGGTTATTTTCCCAAGTCGTTGAGGGTTGGTTTCAACGCACCAATCTTGAAGAAGTCTTCTTTGCCCAAAAATGAACTCAAAAACTACAACCCCAGTGTCCAACCTTCGCCACCTTGCCAAGGTCATTGAAAAAGTTGTCTGCAAACAATTTATCTGGAGTTCGACCCTGCCGTTCCAAATGACGCAGTGTGTGCCTTGTTTTTAATTTGTTTTGCAGATATCCATTCCTGGATAATTGCGAATAAGCTTCAACTAAACAAAGATAAGACAGAATTTTTCATCGCTTCTTCATCTCACCATCAAAAACAGCTAAACCAGATCACCCTTGCTGTCCACAACCAAACAATCAAACCATCCCCAACAGTGAGAAATTTGGGCATTATTTTTGACAGCACTATGTCAATGAATCCTCATATGAACAATACAAGCAAAGCTATCAACTACCACTTGCGGAAACTCTCAAAGATCCCCAAATACATAGACAAAGACACATGTCACGCTGCTTCAAGATTTCTTGTGCTTTCACGACTAGACTACTGTATGGAATGAGACAATCTGACAGCACTCGCCTTCAAAAGCTTCAAAACAAAGCTGCTCGTATCATACATGCATATATCGTATCATGCAACCAAAACACTCACACGCATTGCCGCTTCTTCAACAACTGCATTGGTTACCCATTCAAAAACGCATTATCTTCAAAACAGCTGTGAATATATATAAAGCACTTTCAAACACACACCCAAAATACATAACAGACTCACTTGATCTCAGCAGCTACCTCGACTCGGAGCATTACTTAAAAATAAATCGCACATTCAAACATGCAGGTGACAAATGCCTTCTCAGTAGCTGGACCCAGATGCTGGAACTTGCTACTTCTCAACATTCAGACTTCCAACTCTATTCATCCATGTCAAACGTAAGCTCAAGACATACCTATTTTCATCTTAATGTCCCTGCTCTTTTAATACAATATTCGCTGGATTTACTGCCCTCAGTGCATAGCAACCATTGAAAAAATGCGCTTTATAAATGCTAGTATTATTATTATTATTAATGGTGAGGTAATGGGTTTTAATCCCACCCTAGTAATAAGCCTACGTGGACTTGTTTTCACAGGACTCAGGAAAGTACTGAGTATACAGTGCCTACATCGTTGTATGGGTAAAACACAAATATTATTCTTCATCCCCAATGCAAAATTTACATCTATTAAAATTGTTGAGGTACCCATTGCCAAAACAGAGTATTTGAACTGCCTCCTACTGGACAAGCTCACAGTTGCACATTCAAAATATGACAATCGCCTGTAATGATAGCAAATTTTACACTGGTGTCACCGTGTTTAACTTTGCACAACTGCCATAAAGAGACAACTAGAAGAATCAACTTTTAACAACTTACTATTTTTTATTGGTGTGATAGAAATCATTCACAACTTTTGCTTCACTATCAATATTAATACATCTCCACTTTCCATCTTCACTTGCAAAGGTAGGTCTGAAATAAATAAAAGAACCAGACATTAGGTGTTTGTCCTTTGGATGGACACAAAACTGTACCGGTTTTGGTTAACTATGATTATCCCTCACCAAAATGAATGCATACTATAAGCAATAATTATAGGCAGTCTAAAAAAAATTTTTTTTTGGTAGTCAATTTTTTGTCTTCATGTGTTTCATACAGGGCTTCGAGGGTTCAATAGGTCTTCGAAGCCATATACATGTATAGTCATTCACTAAGCCTTCCCACAGACGAAAAATGCAAATGAGCTAAAGCCTTCATTTTGCACTTAGCAGTCATAGAATATACTGTTAAAGCTCTATATTTAAGCAGTTGATCACTTCTAAGAAGGCTTATAAAGCAGTTGAATGTCTAAATGAAGCTCTATATTTAAGCAGTTGATCACTTCTAAGAAGGCTTATTAAGCAGTTGAATGTCTAAATGAAGCTCTATATAAATAAGCAGTTGGTCATTTGCACTGCGGTGAACACTGAGGGCGAATGATCTCAATCAGTCGCCTTTCTGGCGTGCCCGCAGCTGGTTATGTTTGGGTTCGTCCTGGCTAGACGATCAAAAGCGCAAGAAAACCGGGATCTCTGGCTATAATTTTGAAAGGGATCGGTAGGTGAGATCCAGAGAGTCAGTCCCGTCTGCATTTTGGGGGAAATGAAGGTAGGATTGCTTTATTCTTGTTGAATTCTGCAACGATGCAGCCTGGGATGCCCGAATGGCCAGTGATTCTCATAGGGAGGAAATTTTCGGTAAGGTGAACTTTCCTGATCTAATGTATGAGATTAACAAGGGACGGTAGGCCAAATGTATACATATGTATGGGTAGAGCATATATTTGGGTGATAGTCTTATCGGGAGATAGATATTAAGGAAGGTTCATGGGCAAGTCTTGTATATAAGTCAGCCATTTTCCAAAGGGGGAGGAAATGGAAAAAGACGCCCTCAGCTTTCGATCCAAACTGGACCTTCGTCAGAGGCATTAACAGTACAAACAAAACATTTCCATTTATAGCAACAACAACAAAAAACAAAAACAAAAAAAGAGGAGCAAAGGATTAGGGGAAGGTATCCGGATAAAAAGCGGGAAGATTATAGCCAATCAAAGTTATTAATTTACAGACAATGGGTTGGCTAAGAACCAATCAGAGTAAAGTAGTGAAGACAAAGGATGGTCAGAGTGAAAAGGGTGGATTGGACCATAAAGGTGTTAACTGCATTCTGGGTATAACAATGCGGGAAGCATGTAAGGGTAGGATTAGAGGGCAAGATGCATCAAGATAATGCAACTAACAATAGGGGACAAGACAAAAATAACTAGTGAAGAGAGTTAAGTAAACAACAAGAACATTCTGTGAATAGGAAGGTACCGTATTTTCCTGCGGATAAGACGCTCGGCGGACAAGACGCAGGACCCTAAAATGACCCCAAAAAAATTCAAACGTCAACAGAAAAGGCGCACCACCGCATAAGACGCATGTTTAACAGCACACAGAAAAACACCAGGCGCCACCCGGTGTCGGTACATTGACACAAAGACGTCATTTTGTTGCCTTTTGGAGCGTTCACACTATTCGAAGCATGAATGAAACCGTAACCACATGGGCGTGTAGAGCCATGCAGAAAAGACCAACGTAAATTGATACCGACCTTCGTCCATCCATTCAGCCAACGCTGTGCATTGTTAATAATATGAAGTCCTGCCCAATCAACGGCCAGAAACGATGGTCCACGCAGTGTCTGAAGATATTGCAACACGAACCCAGGCCCTCCTAGCCTGAACATCCGACGTCCCACAACGAGGATCCTTGCTGATAAAGACAGGTTACCAGTCTAAGTCCCTCCGAGCCAGTAGATGTTGCGCCCTCTACCGGTGACTAATACCAAAACTAGCGTCGCCTTTATATATAGGCCTACCTTACGCAAATAATCCACACAGAAAAACGTTTGTACGACGCCGACGTCTGTTGGACCGAAAGCACCAACGCATTGCGGCATTGTTGGAATGAAAGCACGGTCATGGGGGGATCAACACGTTGCGGCATTGTTGGAATGAAAGGACAGTCTGGGGGATTGCGGCATTGTTGAAACGAAAATACGGTCTCAGTGTCTGGATAGTTGAGCCTTGTTTGACCGCATTATTGAGCAAGGATTCTTCACACAAAGACCGTTGATTTGAACTGGACAAAATAAAGGTATTATTTTACGCAGTGATCATCAACAAAAAATCAATCGTCAGCAGACAAGGCGCATCGAAAGATAAGACGCACCGATGTTTTGGGGGTCTAAAAAGTCAGATAAGACGCGTCTTATCCGCAGGAAAATACGGTAATTATAGAAGAAAAAACCAATGTATAGGATGATATGTAAGAAATTAAAAGTAGGCAAGAGGAACCTGCGGAGAGAGCGGGTTCTTAAATACTCTGCAAAAGGAATAGGTTATTAGTGGGTTGATTTTTAAACAACTTGTGGAGAGAAAGAAGAGTAAAAATAAACCAGTAGAGAGAACAGGTTAATTACAGTGAATGTATTTATATTACATCAACAAAATAAGCAAGAAAAATAAGTGATGGGAAGTTATTTAACACCAGTATTCCGGTGATAGTAAGCGATAGATCGTCCTATAGTTTGGGAGTAGCCATGGATGTGCATGTCGCACATAATGGCATTAGGATCTGGAAACCATGGGAGGGGGCACTTTCAGCAAATTTATTTATTGATACTCACGGGAAGTATACACGAGGGAAACCTACCGCCATCTCATTTCATTGGGGTTATGTGCCAAGTAAGAAGCTCATGTACCTAAAAACCTTTCTGTTTTCCTTGTCAGATTTGCTCTATGATATTATGTCTACCCCAGCCAAAAAAAAACACCCAAAAACCAAACAAAAACACTCGCTCATGTTGACAAGGGGGTTGGCTAGAATAAACAATCTCGTAGTTTCATATATTATTAGTCAGCTGAGTTTAAGCGGGTAAATTGTAAGTTTGTTAGCAGTGCATCCGGGCAAGCCCTAGGAGGGTAATATCACTTGCTCCCGTATGGAGAGTATAATTCGGGGGGTGGGCCTCGAAGTTGGAGATGTTTTGGCCTCAAATAATTATAACAGAGAGTTATTAACCGGGGCGAGACCCTGAGACCGTGAGATGATTTGGCCTCACGTAGGGACTACAATGTCACGAGGACAGACCTTGAAAGTGGGATGTTCTTGAAAGTGAGTGTTCCTCTAGTCTCTAGCTGTCATGGCATCGCTCATGAGCTGTAGTACTACTACCAGTAGTGATGAACGCACAAGCATGTCAAGTCGTTTCGTAACTCTAGGTGTGAAGACATCAATAATAATTCATTACCTTACCAGCGGGAGGTATGTGGAAGGCCTGACAGAGGGGGAAAAGAGGGCTGTACAAGCCCAATCTAAGAAATATTCTTACGACGCGGTATTGTCTGACAATTTAAGAGCACGAGAAGGAGACCACGTCACCAACACGGCTGGAACGAACAGTACGTCCGTGCATGCGTACGTCACCTGGAACGCTCAGTACGCCGGAACGTCGAGGACGTGACACCGGGGCTAGATCCCCGAGATCGTGAGATGATTTAGCCTCATGCGGAGAGTGAGATGTTTTGGCCTCACATACAGAGAGTTTTAACCGGGGCGAGGCCCCGAGATCGTGAGAAGATTTTGCCTCACAGAGGGACTAGGAATTGTGTATAATCCGGGGATAGGTCCAGAGAGTGTGAGATGTTTGGCCTCACATACAGAGTATATTAACCCTTTGCATGCTACCATTCCCTACACACACTATTCCCTGACCGCTGGAATCTTTTTGCACAATCATTAAAATAACACACGGTTGTACTAAAAAGTTTTTTTCTGTGTGAAGGAATTATTTTATTGCAAAATGCAAAATAAGACAAATGTAGAGTATAATACTGGCAACCAGGTAGTTCAAACAGAATTGATTTTGAATGCAGAATTTAGAAAATACACACTTCCAAAGCACACCGAAAAGCATCCCCCACACCTTGGGACTGTTCTAACCCTGTTTCCCTCCTTGCATATAGGAACGATGCCATCGTCGTAGTCGGAGTCGGCCCCATCGTTGCTAAATATGTGTCCGATATCTGGCCCAATGTCAATAGACATAACCCAACTGAAGCATTATCGTCGCTATCGTCTCCCAAAACATCCTCAAACTCCGATTTTCCCCGAGTTAGAATCCACGAAAATCTTCCGGAATGCTGCTGCGGCGTCCATTGTTACTGCCTTTTGTTTTACGGTGATAACAGTCACGGAAAAACTCGAAAATTACAGGATTTTTTCAAGAAAAAGTGTCGCGTATTCGTTCGTAACATGGCTTCTACATGTATGTATCGAAGTGTACAGAAAGTACCCGGATGCATGTCAGGGGTCAAAAGAAAGCTTGATTGTATGCAAAACAAGTAGCAAGTTGTGTTGGGCGCAAATATGCACCCACAGCAGTGAGGGAATAAACGTTGCGGGCGCAAATTTGCGCCCGTAGCACGCAAAGGGTTAAGCGGGGCGAGGCCCCGAGGTCGTGAGAAGATTTGGCCTCGTTACAATCCGGGGATAGGTCCAGAGAGTGTGAGATGTTTTGGCCTCGCAGGCTGAGAGTATTAGCTGGAGCCGGGTCCTGGGATCGTGAGATGATTTATTTAGCCTCGTGTGAAAGGTATCTGCCGAGGGTACAATGTAGGTCATAATAGCGCCCGGGGATGGGTGGCGGGACCTTGGGGGTTATTAATCCGATCAAAATAGATCCGTGGGTAGGCCCCGAGACCGAATAGGAGGATTGCCCCGGCTTTTATTTAATGTCTGAGGGAGCTGGGAGATATTGGGATGAATGGGCCGTGCGCACATTGTTCATTGCCGGGGAGAGTCCAAAGGGTCAGAATTAAAAGAGATAAAAATAAATTAAGAGTTTTTGTTATGTGCATGAAAGATTGTGTATTAAAGAGAGGTGGATCTTGATGGAAGTAGGGTCAGGCAACAATATGTACTTGATTTGTATTTCAATCCAGTCAGCCCTCGAAGTACATAATCCAGGGTGGCTTGAGTTGCTGAAAGCCTGTACCGGGTACGATATTAAGGTGGCGTACGTGATGTCTTGTAAGATTGTAAGGAGCGGCAGTTGTCTGCTAATCTTTTCTCAGAATGCACAAAGCCTGCAGAGGCTAATACAGATTGCGTAGCTATGTTGATTTACAAGTCGATCACGGGCATGGACTCGGATAAGCGTCTTCGTCTTGGATAAGCGTCTTCATTTTGCAAGGAAGCACTTAGGCATGGGGGCCCCTCCAGCATAGAGCAGGGCAAAGTTTGGGCAGCAAGAGGGCAGGGCTGGCCCGAGTAGACAGGGCTTTCGAGCCAGGAGAGGTTCTTGAAACCAGCAGTTTAGCCAGCCCTTTTCAGAGGAGGGGCCGTAGATCTTTTTCAGGCAGGCCTTGGGGCGGTTTTTTTCGTTCCCAAGGAAGGGTTCACTAAAGATTGCGAGGAAATAACTCTTTAAAAAAATATTTATATATATATAAAAAAATGAGATAAATGAGATGAATGAGTGGTAACAAATGGTTTGTCCGCCGGCCTTTGCATACGAAGTCATAAGAAGTAGAGAGAAGAAAAAAAATAAAAAAATAAAAAATGTTTTAAAAGAGCAGTGGCGTGTGATAATTTTGTTTCCCCCCTTTTCTTTTGCTGGTTTTCTCTCTGGCGGAGAGGCAGATGCATTTGGTAAGTTCAGAGGGCTAACTAATGACATCAAGCCGGAAAGCCCAGGCTTGGCATCTCTCTCTTATAGGGTGAAAGGACTTTTTAAATTTCAGGAAGTGTGTGGGAAGTATTGTAAAATCAGTAGACAAATGTGGTTTATCTACTTCTTTATAGACATAGCGTTGCCGTTGGGGTTCAAAACAGCGCATATGATTGTGTACTCCACTAAAGGGTTTTGCCTCTCAGCTGGGTTAAAAACAGGGGTATCAACACAGAGGTCTGGATTGACGATCGATTTATTGGGGAATGCAAACTGATATCGGATACCCATTTAAGTTGTATGTTTTTTTTTTTCTTTTCAGTGTTCGGGTGACATTCCAGATAAAGGGGCCTTTACGAGAGTGGCACGGGCTCTTAGGTCTGTTACATGCAAACCCAACTGGGCCTCTTTACATGCTTTATAAACTATAAACTAGTCAACTCAAGCCGACAACACGCATGATCCATCGGGGTTTGGGGATGTGTTCTCGCACCAGATCATTTTGTATTCAAGACAAGAAAATTTTGCCCAGGTGCAGGAGAGTATTTTGTATTTTGGCAGAGGGAGCTGTGTTAAGCCGCTTTAGTGATTTGTAGGTAAATGCCGGAGTTGTATGTTAGCTTTTCCAGTGGCCTCCTTATTTGTCAGAGAATGCTGCTCGATATGCGCCATCTTGATGACGCCCCCACCCCCCATGCTTTGGGACAAGGTAGTTTACTGGCGATTTGTGTTTTCTTTCGCAGAGCTGATCCCATGGAAATTAGAGCACCATTTAACGCTTAAGTTGAGTTCAGATGCGTCCGGCATAGGTGAGTTGGGGTGCTTTTGGACAGCGCGGGCGACACCGCCTTTGGGGATTGCTGGTCGGTGGAGGTGCGGAACGAGGACATCTGCTACAGGGAAGCAATGGCCCTTTACTTTGTCTGCCGCGTATGGGACTGGAGGGTTGACGTGCAGGTGGATTCGATGGGGCTGTACCTGGCATGGGGCATGAGGGCAAGATCTGTGGTGCTGGCAAAGGTTCTCCCTAACCCTGGAAGCGAACTTTGCCTTGCACTTGGAATGGGTCCCATCAGGAGATAATTTGGCAGACGCTCCTTCTAGAGAGGCATCTACAGCAGATTCGCGGCTGGTCGCATCTATTTTGGTCTTTCTCCAGAGGGAGTTGAGAGGTCCTACAGGCTTCACATGGGATGTTATGGCTTTGCCGTCAAACGTCAGGAGGGGGCTAGATGGGGAACCATTGAAGTTCTACTCGAGATACCGGCCAGCTCAAGGCTCTTCGGGGTGAATACTTTCACCCCAAGTGTCTTCAAACTGCACTTAAATTGCCGGAGCACCAAACCTGCCAAGACAGCAGTCAGTGTTTATGGTGTCGGACTCATTGTTCAAGGGGATGACTATACTGGCCAGCGTCCTTAGATATTCGTCTCAGCGTGAATGGGGGAGCGAAGATGGTTGCATTGGGCAGAATTATGGCATCGTGTTATCAGGAGCAATTGAGCCTGGCGTGGTACTTCTACATGGAAGAATAAATAATTTCGGCAGGATGACAGATTGTTGGTCAGGAGTGGCAGAGTTGTTGAGGGTATTTGGTGTGATTTCTAAGAATCTACGTGGCAGATACCCCCAAATATGCATCATATCGGCAGTATATGTCCCACAAGGTCAAGCACTATAAATAGGTCCGTGGCTTTGGCGAACATCAGATTGAAGGAGTTGTGTGCTGAGGCCGGATGGTATCTCATGTCAAACGACTACATCGCGCAGCAGGATCTCGCAGATGATGTGCATCGGACGGTTTGGGGATTCCTGAAGCTGCATAGGAAGCTCTGGATGTTTTGAGATCTGTGTTTGGCGAGCGAAGGGGGTTTAGACCATGGGCCATAGGCCGAAATTCTTAACTTTCGTGACCCATCGAAAGTAACTAGTATTTATTGAGACAGTATGATACAAAAATATGTGTAGATGCACAAAAGATAACTCGGCATTTCTGAAACCCCACCATTATTTAGAAAAGATGAAAAAACCATGAATTTTGAGTCCAAAATCTCGAAAATGTAAGCCAATTACATTCCCTCTTTCATGTGGGCATCGGATTATTCCACGCATATCAACCAATCACATGGTTCGTTTCGTGTAGGCGCATACAGCGAACATGGCGATGTATTCATCGTCGGACGTTGATGTTACCAGCAGCGCATCTGCCGACGATTGTGAGGGTGCAATTTCAGGATTTTGTTGCATGCACGTTGTTGCAACTCATAGCAGAGTTATTCCTCTTAGGGAGAAGTCTTTCCAAAAATTCAAGGAATGTGCAAATCTATGGAAAAAAGCGGAAAATACCATCGAAAGTAAGATTGCACACAACGCAGATCGCTATGACTGGGACAGTGTACAAACGCCTACTGCTACTGAAGAGCAAGACATCGACAGAGAACAGCTCTGTGATAATGATCATGACGAAAGGAGTGGGAGGTAAGTGTTTTTTTTTTTGTAAGGGGTTGGAGGGCTATTGGCTTTATTTGTCAAATTACATGTGACAATAATCTAGGGACTATAAAACATTGTAATCTCAGAGCCAAAATTGCTGAAAAGTTATGCGTGCTCTGTAACTATGGTGTTGGTTGGTAACTAAGTCTGTAGACCTTCACCTAGTATAAACAGTGAAACTGAATTTACCTTGTTAATTTTCTCCAGAGGCCATGGCCTCTTGGTACTTGGTTGTTGTTCCTCCAAAAGATTCCTAGTGGAATTTAAACTGGAGGTCGTGGTGGGTACAGTACTAAGACCAATATTATCTGCTTCTTGTTCGGTGGCCGCTTTAATATTGAAATATGGTTGGGTTGTAGTTTGATCCGTAGCCAGAGTTTGATGTTTGGGGGGCACATATCTAGTCTACATGTAATTGATCGATGTCCTGGGGAGGGGTCTAAAAAAGTTCAACCGATCTTGGAGTACAAGCCTAGGCACTGCCCTGGCCATATATCATAACTAAGACATAGACATATATGTAGAGGTCTACGATCACAATCGTATGTTATTTTTTTTTTTTTTTTAAGGCGGACAGAATTAAGAGGTTATCAAGCTAGAGACAGATTAAATTGGTCAATTTTAGAGTCTTAATCTTATATTGTTTTTGTAAATTCATAAAGGTTCACTGGAGAATGGAGATACTCAAGATCATTGCATAGGGCTGTAATTATTTGGCATTGACTAGCATGACCAACTGGAAATAGGAATTGAAATATATTCAATCTAGACATGCACTCAGCCATCCTCAACAATGGCATGGTGAAAAAACCACCCATAATCTTACCTTGGGATGTCACCGTTTTCCAATTAACGAGTTTAAACTTCACTGCTTGTTAAGCATAGCTAGCTATTTCCTCCTTATCACAAGAAATGCACATCAAGTATCCCCGGCAATTGCAGCATTATCTTCAAACTGTCAGAAAATCTTAATTGTTATGATATCTATCTTTTATCATTATTTCATTTTTTCAAACATAGGAGACAACGTGCCATTCCAGGTTACCATGCTGAATGCTATCGCAATTTCTGCAACATTACAGAGGTCAACCGTGCTATCAGGAGGCATGAAAGGAAAACAGGTAGAATTTACTAATTTATTTTTTGGCTTTTGTGTGTTGGCTTCAGTAAAGAACAAACAAATATATTGGTTTGAGTATGAGTTTGTCCCTGAGGAAAGGAATATTGTTATTGTGTAAATGTTATATTTAATTGTTTTTATATATATTTTGAAGGCATAGCAAGTTTCACTGCATTATTTTTCTTCTTTTTTCTGTGTGCAGATGTTGTGGTATACCAAGGGTAACCTTTACTCTTCATTTTAGAAGAAAATATAGCATCTACCAATTTGTATTCATACCAATGAGCTAAATTGGAAAAAAACCTCATGCTCCTCTTTGTGCTTTGTGATTGGCTCTTCATTTAATTTTTTTCCTGACACGTTTCCACTGTCTTCCACTCATTTCAGAGGCTGCAAGTAGCACACCAAGATTGGCAGTTATCCCCGAGTTGGAAGACACACCAGGTGAGGAACCACCCAAGAGATGTCTTCGTTCTAAGGTAGACAAAAGAGCACCATCTACCTCTGGTCGAGAGCATGTGTTACCTGTCCAGTGCGTCATCTGCAAGACCAATCAGTATGTGAAGGACCCAGCAACAAGGAAGCGAAATGTTGAGAAACTAATGAAGTGTGAAACTATGAGTGGGGGGCAGTTATTAAATGCAGCAGAGATGAAGCAAGATGAAAGGCTGTTGTTAGATATTAGAGGGAAAGATCTTGTTGCGATTGAGGTGAAGTACCATAAATCATGCTACCTACGATACACTAAGGTAGTGCAGAGATGTAAATCACAAACAAAAGAAGGTACACAGCAATTGCATGAAAAATCGTACAAGAGTTTCTGTACTAATGTGGTAGAGTATAGGATAATTAGAAACAAAGAAATATTGCGTCTCACCAAACTAAACAGATTGTTCGTTAAAGAAGTGAAAGATGTGGAGGGCATTGATGCTTCCTCGTACAAATCAGGTCGTCTGAAGGCAAGACTTAGGCGGTCTTATCCTGTCCTCTGCTTTTCCAAGCCATCACGTCAAAGTGAGAGTGATATTGTGTTTGTGGAAACCCTCGATATTGAAGAGGTGGTAGAGGACGTAATTAAAGATGTAACTACTAGTGAAGAAAGCGAAGATATATATGGATGGATATATATAAGCGATGGATATATATATACATTTACATGTATACTTATTTACTATTTCATCTTACACAAAGGCAGGAGGTAATTACTGTGTATGTAATTATTCCATCTTTTACTAACAAAATCTCTGAATTATTATTTTGGTTAATAGTTAGGGAAAGGTGTACATGAGTTAACAATATTACAAACTTTGTCTCGTATTTTCTGATATTTCTTCTTCTACAGACTCATCTGTCATATCTGTTGCCTGGATAGTATCGCCATTAGATACCATGATTACTGTACAATTTAAGCTCATATCCTCAATTATTAACTGTGCTGTTATGTATCTTTTTAGTGATATATTTAAATCAATATATGCTCTTGGTACGAATTTTTCAAAGCATGAATGTTCCACTCTGAAAAGTAATTTCCCCCCATGGATCTCGCTTAAGTAGAGAGAAAAGAAAATTTAGAGTATAGCATTTTCAACTTGAACGATTGGATATTTTTGGAGTGGTTGAACAAACGTGTAGATCAAGATATTTCTAGGATGTAACAGTTAATGAGATTAACAGAAGTTGTAACTATTGAAGTCAGTTTCATTAGTAAAAATTATGCATTGAATATGTTGCATTATCTCAAAAGGATTACAAGACGTCATGTACAACCCCAAAATAAGTATGTTATAGTACTGTAGCTTGTAAAAATTGTAAATAAATGAACACAAAAATTCCATGTGACAATGAGAATAAGATTTGAATTTATTGAATTGTTTCATGTAATTATGAATGCATTACCAAGCGATATGATTGCATCATGACTATGCAGTTCAAAGACAGAGTGAACTGTCAGTGAAAGCTTCATAAGTAATGTGAAAAAAGATGACTTGATGATGCTGATGATGATGATGATTATGATGTATAATGATGATGATAATGATGATGATAATGATGATGATAATGATGATAATGATGATTTGTTATCATTATTTTATTATTGATATTGATGTTGTTTATCATCATTATCATTAATATTATTATTATTTGTATTGCTTTTTTACCAAACATATATTTATCACAAATTTGCAGATGTCATTTACCTTGTTCCCATACGTTTTTACATGACTTTCATTTTATTGACGTAGAGGACGCTGTTGATATGCTTAATTTCTATTTATTATGAATACTAATTAGTGTGCAACTTTCGGCTTTGCCGAGTTATGAATTCTTATTCTATGAGTTTTTATCTCCTCTCAAACAAAAAATTGGGTAGTTACCAGAGGTGGGTCACGAAAACGAAGAAATAGGGAGATATTCACTTCTCGGCCCATGGTCTAGTTTGAATATTCCAATAGAATTTTAATCAAGTTCAGATTAAAAAAGAAAGAAAAGGCCCGTAATGATAACAGTCTTTGTTTCATTTTCTTAGCTTATTCGGGTGAATGCTAGGCTGAAAGAGCTCGATGGCAGATCGGAAAGCTTATCATACGACAAACAAAGAAGAGCCCGAGTTGCAGCCTGGAGACGTTTCTTCTAGAGAACCATGAAATTGGGTATCACACAGAAGGCGATAGTCTTGACGATGCAACTTCGGATAACGTAGTAAGATTTTGATCGACCGGGTTGTGGGGGAAGTGCTTGCTTGGTTAGTTGCTCTTTGGCAGGCATATAATCTGATCCAGTGTCACCCAAAGTTTCGAAAATATCCATGACTTCTGGATCAGAATATTGGAGGAGAAGCACCCTCTGTTGTTTATCCTCCGTGATGTTAAAGGCTACAAAAGATTGTCTAATCTCTTCACGTATTTCTGCCATCATAAGCCAACAGTAGACGGCTCGTTATGTGGCTAAAAGTTTGGGAACTGTGGTAGAGTGGTTACAGACTTGATTGGCGACAGTTTAAAGCAGTTGAAACTAGATGTTAGAGGTGGTAGAAGTATCCTGCGTGTGTTTGTTCATAACGCAGATTACAATGAAACGTTCAAACTTTATGTCTCTGAAACTTACTCAGTTTCGAAGCGTTTTTCCAACGAAAAATTTTCCTGAGGACGATGATTAAAAACTTTGATTCTTTAACTTTCTGGGGATCCCATTCTCGTCGCAATTGTAACGTTTTAACCTTGACGATTACTGATGCAATTTACACAACATACAGACATAGAACGACTTCGTTCTGTTGGAACTAGTAATTTATTCTCTTGACCTCGGACCTTGATATGATGTATGGAGCGCCTGCTGTTACATGTATATAATGAGTATTATAAATGCCTTGACACTACAGACTCCAAGGGAAATCCTCAGGTGCACGCGTTAGGATAATGTGTGAACATGGGGAAGCACGCGGTTCATTCGAATGTGGCTGTAAGCATTTCTTAGCAGCGGGGACGGTCGACTTCTACTTTGGGCAGCTGAGGGCATATTTTAACTCAGTGGGCAGGGTACATCACTCATGGCGTCCGGACTTTCAGTGGGGGTAACCCTTGTATTTCTCATCGGGTGCGGAAGTACGTGAGAGCCATGGAGCAGGCAGAAGCTCATGTTACGCCCAAGCAGGCAGTCCCGATTTTATCAGACAAGATCAGATGGCTAGTGGGGGAGATAAAAGGGTGTTTGTCAAGTCTTTGAGAACAAACAGTGACAGCGCATTCATTCAAAGATTCTTATATCTCAGGGACCTGGCGTTCTTCGATCCTGTGCATGTGGTGGGCAGGAGACCGAGCACCAGAACATGTGATATAACGAAGATTGAAGGAGGGGGCCTTCTGTTCAACCACACCATTGGTAAGGCGTTGCGAGAAGGGGATTCTTCTTTGGTCATCATTCCCAAGCTGGACGAGACAGAAATGGACCCGGCTGGTGCCGTGGAGGAGGTGGTCGCACTAATTTCCAGTTCATTGGGGCAAGATTTGGCGGACGGTTATTGAATATTGGTTTCAGCCAGCTTACGGCTATCCGCAAGTCTTTGGTTAATAATAAATTTTTCGGCAACGGTCCAAACAGGTTTAAACAGGTTTGCTTCGTTTGCGGATCCAGGTGACAGTGAAATTAGGACTCCTGGGAGTCGGGCCGGCGTCGTGTCTACCTGGAGGGTTTTAGGGCCTGCCGAGCAGCGGATTAATATGGACCAGTACTTGTAGGTGGAAGGTTCACAAGACATTAAATTGTAAGCATTACACGGAATGGAAAGGTCTGCAGGCGCCAATGTACCGTTCAGATGCTCCAGGGGCTGTAGTCAATTAGAGTGATACAAGATCTCCTGGTGAATTTTAACAGGCTTTGAACTCAAATTTTAGGGCAGTCAGGGCTTTCCCACTAGCTAAAGTGTCGCTTGTGCATAAGTTAGGTTAAAGTCGGGGTGCTAGTGGTTTCCGGTACGTTGCGTCCTCGTATCAGCAGTGAGGGTTGGGTGAGATATGGGAGTTATAGGGGTATGGTGGTCTTGATCTTCAGGGTTAGAGCACGGGGTATCGGGGATTCTGAGGGCACAATTAAAACCCAGTCCTAAATCTATGTAGAATCTTGAGCCCGGGGCGGGCGCAGCAGTGCGAATAGTTTACTATTTGCACTGCGGTGAATGCTGAGGGCGAATGATCTCAATCAGTCGCCTTTCTGGCGGGTTCGGAATTGAGTGAGTATTAAGGGAGTCTGCTGCCTTGGTTGGGGAGGGTGTGCCAACGGAAAAAAATTCCCGCCCTCCCGCCCCATTTTTTAAAGGTAAGTTTAGCGCTAGCGCCGGGCTCGGGATTCTGCATTCACAATTGAAACCCAGTCCTAAATCTATGTAGAATCTTGAGCCCGGGGCATGCGCAGCAGTGCAAATAGTTTACTATTATGAAGGCTTATAAAGCAGTTGAATGTCTAAATGAAGCTCTATATTTAAGCAGTTGATCACTTCTATGAAGGCTTATAAAGCAGTTGAATGTCTAAATGAAGCTCTATATTTAAGCAGTTGATCACTTCTATGAAGGCTTATAAAGTAGTTGAATGTCTAAATGAAGCTCTATATTTAAGCAGTTGATCATCACTTCTATGAAGGCTTATAAAGTAGTTGAATGTCTAAATGAAGCTCTAGACTTAAAGAGGAAGGGAAGTGACCGATTAAATTTTGTGATGTACTCAAAACATCCCCGTACAAAAATGTTGAGGTCCATTTTTCTCAGAATGATGTCATCAGATGTTTTTATGTTGACAAATTAATGTTTGCACTGGAAGGGTATTGAATAAAATGGCAATTTACACAATTTTAATGTTAGGTTAGAGACTTTTTTCCCCACTCACATGAGGACTCTATACATGTATATGAGAAAATGAGTACAAAACAAAATTTAATTTGTCACTTTCCTTCCTCTTGAAGCAGGGAGGGCCCATGAACACAGAATTTTAATTTAATTTTAAAGGGACACACCGGCTTCGTTGGGCTATTTTGGCTACAAAATAGACTAAAACATGACTCTAAAGGTCTTCCAGGAATGGAAAAGAACGGTTCCTAAAAAAACCCATCAATTTTGGTCGTTTTTGAGCATTTTTCAAAAAACGAAGGTCACGTGGGTTATCCGAACCACATTTTTGGTTCGGATAACCCTCGTGATCTTCGGAGTTAGTTTTACTTCCAGCCGTATAAAAATTAATTACTGCACCGAATTCAACTCTGTTTTTTGACACACAAAAATACGTATATTCAAATTAAATAATACAAAAAAATCGAACGTACATGTAAGATTTTATTTCAGAGAGTCCGAGCAACAGAAGCGTGTCTTACAGTGCACAGCGTGGGGACTAGCTACACGCAACACAGGGGCAGTCATGTAGCTGGCGAGCAGAGTATCTCGGCAGTGCTAGCGCGACAGAAACCCGCTAGCCAAGAGATAGCTGTACCTGGAAGCTCATGAACATGTGGGAGGGGTATGGAGCCAGACCACCAACTACGTTTAGTTTAGTTTTAGTTTTTATTAGGAATTCACTTTTACATCAGTGGCACTCATCCATCCGATGGTGCATCCAAACATATAACAAACTAGACTTAAATTTTTGTTACACAACAAAAACAAGGTGTTCGGCATGACGTTCAAATATGGGATGTTACTCATTGTCAGCTTGAATACATCAATTTGGTTTTAAGCTTGACCATCAATTGTAATACTGTGTATACAAATCTGGTAAAACTGCAACTTTAAGTCGAAGTCATGTTACAATTGATGACGTCTTTTATCAGGAAAACAAGCGTTAAATGTAATATATCGCGGCTTGAGCTCAATCTTGCAATTTACTATAGGAGCACAAAAATAATGCTCCAGTACATAATATAATTAAATTGGGCCCCACGAGTGCAAAACACAACATTGCAAATTTATTGTAAATTTGCAACGTGGTTGTAGATCGTTGTTACGTTATACGCATGTTTTCTGCTAGTATTAATAAGCACACGACAATTCCTTTTGTCACCTTAGTGATGAAATGCCTTATATTCAGCGTACCCTGTCACCGATTAACGTTTTACAGCAAATCAAAGCAAATTGACCACGTCATTGACCACCATCATTGATGAAAAACAATGGAAAAGTGCACGCGTGTACGCGCTACGCACGACTCAAAGTGTGTCTTTGTTGGCCAACAAAAATGCTCACATTGGTGTTTGCGTAGACTAAAACGAGCCGATCTGTCACAGAGCAAGCCAATAATGCCACAGAGCGTGGTAAAAGCATGACCATAATTTGATATAGCACCACCAGCTTTAGCAAAAGTTTTAAAAAGCACACGATCGAAAGCACAGCATTTGCTTGTTAACGAGGTTTGCATGGACGGCTGTTTTAGAGACTAACAAAGCGTATTGTCAAAAGCAGGTTGCGCGAACCTTGAACAGAGACTAGACCACAAGCATGTTTGATGGACTTTGAACCTTGCGGATGATTTGCTCAACGTATACACACACACTACGTGATAACAAAACAGTAAACTGGTTTAGTTCGCGTAGTGTGTGTGTAGCCCGTGGTTTGACAGCGGGTCAATAAATACCCGTAATAATTGGTCAATATTTCAAATATTTGTATAAAAAAAAGGAATGACGTCATCATGTTTTCTCTTTAGATTTACATAGTCAATATCACTGTCTTTCAACATGCCAAGTTTCAACTCAGTCGATCTTGTGGTTTTGTAAATACACGGCTTCAAAAAGTAAACCTTTAAGGCAATACCATGTGACACACGATGACGTCATCAATCTAAAACTTCACACATATGTTGTCTGCATGAAGGTCATTATGTATACCAATTTCGAAACGATTATCTTAAACTTCGCCACAGACATCTAGGAAAAGTGCATTTTTAATTGTTTTCAACCTGCCGCTAGAGGGCGCTCTTGACTTTTATGACGTCATTTGTCTTTTTTTGTTAAACCAGACTCTTGCTCGACTATAACACCGTAAAAAAAAACTTCAAAAAGTGTGCCACTTTTAAATTACAAGGCACTTCCTGTTTCTTCATGTTACGACCGGAAGTAGAGGTCATGTGAGGTCACGCACACGACAACAAATAAAGACCTAAGTATGATCCCGCATAAAACAACCGCCGGTCTCTTAAGTGTGATTTGTTACAGATTTTCAAAGATTAATTTATTTTTTTCTAAAAATATTGTAATTTGACACCTGATGACGTCATCATGACGTAAATGAAACGGTTTCGTCTCCTAATGGATATCTAACTATGGTAGAAATTTCAAGTTTATACGAGCTTGGGAAGTGTGCTTTTGTTAGCGGACAATCGCGGGGGATAAGAAGAAGAATAAGAAGTATATATGCCATTCACTGAAGTTTATTTATTTGTCAATGGATATCGATTCTTTTTTGATTAAAAAACCACATTAGATGATATTTATGTTGACATTATTAAGTTACAATTCTGAAACTTTTTACAGTGAGTTGGATACTCATTAAGTATCGGTGCATGAATCATTAATTGTTCAAAACATATGCACTGATGAAGATGTCATTAAAATTAGTCAAGTATTATGAGCTATCGGTTGCATGTTTTAAATTAGCTTGTTTGATTTTTAGACATTGATTTTCCTACAGAACGGTTTGTTAAATTTAGAATATTAAAATGAAAGACACTTGTTTAGGATAATTATGCAAGACAAAGGCAAAGCATGAGGACGGCAAGTCTAAGCATCTCGTGAATTTATACTAATAACATAATGAGTTAAGTACTATTTTTAGGAAAACCTCCATCGAAGGGTCTTTAAATATGCATGTCATAATAAAAAAGTTGACGAAAAACATTTATTAGTCGAACCATTCTCTGACTATAGTGACACAGCCAACAACCATACCAATCCCCCATTGCCTAATTCTACCTCTGCGACGATCATACTAAATGCTTCTTAGTTTTAAAAACATCTCACCAACGTCACCACTTGATGCTAAAACATTGTGCGACGTCATCATGACGTCACCAGTGCCCAACGTAAAGTCAATAGATTTCGCTCACCACAATTTCTGTTCTATGGCCTGTGTGGTAAAAAAAACACCTCCATAAGACTGTGCGGCGCGGTATGCTACTTTATGTGTTCTCTGATGTTATAATGTAAGGAATTATGAAGTCACCCCCTGTCAGAGCACGCTCTATCAATCGTCTATTTTCAAACAAAATAAGTTTAATTTTGAAATCTACAGAATATGCTTGATCGAGTCAGAAGTTGTTTCCCATCCCATCCCGGAATACTGTGAGCTACGGTACTAATGTTTCAAGCTCGAAAACATTTTGCATCAATTTTTGATTTCACGTACTAACACAAAACGTTTCACTTTATTGCTTATTAATTTAGGACAAAAAGCGGTCATAAGCACCATGTATATGAAGTTCAAAGTAACAAGTCTCCACTGTAAGAAAACTAGTGACTTTTTGAAGGAAAGCGGTATTTTATAAAAGCCTTCAACATTAGATGCCGTTTTCTACAATTGTTACTTTTTACTGTCTACGTGTGTGTCAGTTCGTGGAACCGGTGGGTGACGATTTGATAGCTTCACAGTTACCTTGACAAATGTGTCTCGAAAGTAAACATTCATGACTTGGCTGCTTGCAATGGTTTATTGTCTGACACAATGTATGTACTAAATTAAACTTCGGAGTCTAGACACTATTGTGTGCATTTTACCAGTACATTGTACATTATTGATAGCTTCACAGTTACCTTGACAAATGTGTCTCGAAAATAAAAACAATCATGATTTATCACATGGCTGCTTGCAATGGTTTATTGTCTGACACAATGTATGTACTAAATTAAACTTCGGAGTCTAGACACTATTGTGTGCATTTTACCAGTACATTGTACATTATTGATAGCTTCACAGTTACATTGACAATGTGTCTCGAAAGTAAACCTGTATGAATTGTCACATGACTGCTTGCAGCGGTTTAAATACCATTTGTTTTCAAAAAATAACAACGAATTTATCGTTCTTAGTTTCTGAGTTCTGGTTGTTAAACCAAAAACTCAAAATTTGATTTAAATTAATTACATTTAATTACCCAATAAATCAATGGATGACGTCATTATGTGTCAAAACTTCTGTTTCATCTATTTATCAGGTGTAACACTGTTGCCAAGTTTCATGACCGTACGAGCTTGGGAAGGATATCAAAGTCTGCGGACAACGATTTGTGTGTATTTTTGAGATGGAACAAACTCAAAAATTCACTAGAGATTTAGAGTTTGTAAAACAAACTCTAGGTGTTCGGGTTCTCGCTGGGCTCAGTGCTGTTTTAATGCGTTAGCTATATCATTGAATCGCTATATCATTGAATCGCTGAAAACATTGTTGATAGCTTTTGAAATTTCAAGGAAAGTAAAGTGTAAATCTTCGTTGATTGAACGTTAGTTTACACAGGAAATTAATGCACCTCACAATATGAATTTTTAAAAATAATAATCTTTTGTTAAAGCCAACCCTATTTTGGTTGCTAAAAAAATTATCCTTATCCTTATCCTAAATTTGAAAACTGATGACGTCATTATGACGTTTGATAAGTTCTTATCGAGACATTGGTATTTAATTATGTGCTTTAAATTGTAAGTGAAAAACGAAGGTGAACTTACTAAACGTATTGTCAGCAAAAGAGTACATTATTTAATTTATTTGAAAGGGCAGAGGGTCAATATTGTCCTTTCATACAGAGCAACATTAATTTTTCGAATTTCCTTTCGTTTTGGTTGCATATCTTAAAACGAGCCTTTGAATTACTCACAAGTACAACTATCATGAATGCCACTCACTGAAGTTTATTTATTTTTCAATGGATATTGATTCTTTATTGATTAATAAATTCGACTATGCAAATCATGTTGACATTATTAAGTTACAATTCTTAGAAGTTTTAACAGGTTTTCAAATACTGTGATTTGGCTTCTCATTATGTATCGGTGCATGATACTTTGATTGTTAAATACATATGCACTGATGATGATGTCGTTAAAATAAGTCGAGCATAGTATGAGCTATTGGTTGCATTTTTTTAAATAGACATTAGTCTTCATACAGAACGGTTTGTTAAATTTATAATATTGAAATAAAAAACACATGTTTTTAATAATTATGCAAGATAAAGGCAAGTCATGAAGACGGCAAGTTTAAGCCTCTCGTGAATTTTAACTAATAAAATATTTTTAACGAGTTAATAACTATTTCTACCTGTATGGTGCATCATACTCAATGTGTAGTTTTTACGCACCTCAAAACAGTAATAACACCAAATTTCAACTTAATGAAATAGCTCACGCATTGACACAGCACTGACCCCAGCGATACCCGAACACCTAGTGTTTGTTGTCACAAACACGTTAAGTCTAGTTTGGTTTATTTTGAAGCATTTTGAAGTGTATTTAAGGGCCCCTGCCCAAACCATCACTGTGTATACTGACCACAATCCACTGGTTTTCATCCAAAAGATGAAAAACCAAAATCAGAGATTACTCAGATGGAGTTTAAGTCTCCACGAGTTTGACATTGAAGTAGTTAATGTTAAGGGCAAAGATAACATGATTGCTGATGCCTTATCACGACGCATTTAAAACGATTATTTTCAAATTCCACTCTAAGTGAATTTAGATAAGTATTTTCTTACCAAGTGTGTAGTTATAATACAGTAATTTTGGGGGCTTGATAATTTATCAAATTAAAAATAAAATTTTGAAAGTTAAAGAAAAAAAATAAAATAAAATACTTTCCCCCTAGGGGGGAAGACTGTTACAGATGGGATTCCTCCTCCTCCATTGTTATTTTATTTCCATTGGTTATTGGTTCACCTGCAGAATGTCTGTGGTATTAGGCCCACATGCATGGAAATGTTTTGATTTGATCAAGAATTCATCGATCTTTATTGTTTGTGTTTCGAGCATATCGGAGTGTTTCTCCATAGATGAATGTTTTGAATGCATGCGGGGGTTGTGATGATGTCTTGTGTAGGTATTGGTTATAGGTTTCAGTGGGTTTGGTATAGACTTTTGTGTCAAGAATACCCGTTTCTCTTAACCTTGTGCTTCTCGAAGAATGGCACATTAGACTTGTCTCGGTCCACCCAATCTCGTCACAATACCTGATCTTAGTCATAACATGCACTTAAATCTTCCCTCTATAAAACCCCAAATGGTTCAGTTTCTATAACATTGGATGGTCTTTTCAAAGGCCAGCTTAGTTTGGTCATGGATGGTCTGTCAATCCCTACTCTCTGAGTTCTTTACACCCACGTTCTGGTCGCGGAACACTGGTTATAAAAGTTCCCTGACATTCGATCACTGAAACGAGAGCTGATTTGCGATCACCCTGCGTCTCTTTTCAAAGTGCAAGGTCAGTCAAGAATTGTCCAATGGTGCGTAGTTGTTTACACCATTGAGAACTCTATAGAGTTGTAACTTGAAAATTTAGACAAACGTTTTGCTTTGTCATGCTTGGAGAAAACGCAAGAGAAAAAAGCAACCAACTGTTTGCGAGTTCTGCATGGTTGTTAAACCAAAAACTCAAAATTTGATTAAATTATTTACATTTAATTACCCAATAATTCATTGGGTGACGTCATTATGTTGTTGAAATTTATGTTTTATCTAATCATCAGGTGTAATATTGTTGCCAAGTTTCATGACCGTGCGAGTTTGGGAAAAATGTCAAAGTCTGCGGACAACGATGCGTGTATTTTTGAGGTGGGCGAACAAACTCAAAAATCCACTAGAGATTTAGAGTTTGTAAAACAAACTCTAGGTGTTCGGGTTCTTGCTGGGCTCAGTGCTGTTTTAATGCGTTAGCTATATCATTGAATCGCTGAAAACATTGTTGATAGCTTTTGAAATTTCAAGGAAAGTAAAGTGTAAATCTTCTTTAATTGTATGTTAGACGATGATGTCGTTAAAATAAGTCGAGCATAGTATGAGCTATTGGTTGCATTTTTTAAAATAGCTTGCTTGATTTTTAGACATTAGTCTTCATACAGAACGGTTTGTTAAATTTATAATATTGAAAGAAAAGACACTTAAATAATTATGCAAGATAAAGGCAAGTCATGAAGACGGCAAGTTTAAGCCTCTCGTGAATTTTAACTAATAAAATATTGTTAACGAGTTAATAACTATTTCTACCTGTATGGTGCATCATACTCAGTGTTTAGTTTGTTACGCACCTCAAAACAGTAATTACACCAAAGTTTAACTTAATGAAATAGCTCACGCATTGACACAGCACTGACCCCAGCGATACCCGAACACCTAGTGTTTGTTGTCACAAACACGTTAAGTCTAGTTTGGTTTATTTTCTCATACAATGTATACACTACATACGACTTCGGAGTCGAGACACTATATAATTGTGTACATCCATTGCATTCATTTGCATTGCATTCATTAACAAAGTGTGTGTTAAAAGTTATAGGTCAATAATTGTCGCATGACTGCTTGCAAGGGTTTATTGTATGATACATAATGACATGAATATAATTAACAAATCTTGAGACCACCATATCTCGAAAAGTTTAAGTCCGATCAACTGTTTTCGATTGTGTACTTGTGGGATACTGTAGATGTGTTTGTTAGGCTAAAACATTGTGCGACGTCATCATGACGTCACCAGTGCCCAACGTAAAGTCAATAGATTTCGCTCACCACAATTCTTGTCTTATGGCCTGTGTGGTAAAAAACACCTCCATAAGACTGTGTGGCGCGGTATGCTACTTTATGTGTTCTCTTATGTTATAATGCAAGGAATTATGAAGTCACCACCTGTTAGAGCACGCTCTATCAATCGTCTATTTTTCAAGAGTGTCAAACAAAATAAGTTTAATTTTGAAATCTACAGAATATGCTTGATCGAGTCAGAAGTTGTTTCCCATCCCATCTCGGAATACTGTGAGCTACGGTACTCATGTTTCAAGCTCGAAAACATGTTGCATCAATTTTTGATTTCACGTACTACACAAAACGTTTTACTTTATTGCTTATTAATTTAGGACGAAAAGCAGTCATAAGCACCATATATATGAAGTTCAAAGCAACAAGTCTCCACTGTTAGAAAACTAGTGACGTTTTGAAGGAAAGCGGGATTTTATAAAAGCCTTCAACATTAAATGCCGTTTGCTACAATTGTTAGTTTTTACTGTCTACGTGTGTGTGTCAGTTCGTGAAATCGGTGGATGGCGATTTGATAGCTTCACAGTTACCTAGACAAAGTGTCTCGACTTATCGCATAGCTGCTTGCAATGGTTTATTGTCTGACACAATGTACGTACTAAATTAAACTTCAGAGTCTAGACACTATTGTGTAAATTTAACCAGTACATTGTACATTTGATAGATTCACAGTTACATTGACAATGTGTCTCGAAAGTAAACATGCATGAATTGTCGCATGACTGCTTGCAGTGGTTTTCAAGAAATAACAACGAATTTATCGTTCTTAGTTTGTGAGTTCTGGTTGTCAAACCAAAAACTCAAAATTTGATTAAAAAATAAATATCATTAAATTACCCGATAAATCATTGGATGACGTCATTATGTTGTCAAAACTTCTGTTTCATCTATTTATCAGGTGTAACACTGTTGCCAAGTTTCATGACCGTACGAGCTTGGGAAGGATGTCAAAGTCTGCGGACAACGATTTGTGTGTATTTTTGAGATGGAACAAACTCAAAAATTCACTAGAGATTTAGAGTTTGTAAAACAAACTCTAGGTGTTCGGGTTCTCGCTGGGCTCAGTGCTGTTTTAATGCGTTAGCTATATCATTGAATCGCTGAAAACATTGTTGATAGCTTGTAAATTTTAAAGAAAGTAAAGTGTAAATCTTCTTACACAGGAAATAAAAGATGTGTGTGTTAAACGCTACATAAACATTTGGATTCTAGGCACTATATTGTACATTTAACCAGTACATACATTTGTACATTTGATAGTTTCACAGTACATTGACAATATGTGTCCTGAAAGTAAAAATCCATACCTTGTTGCAGAACTGCTTGCAATGGTTTATTGTATAATACACAGGAAATAAAAGCTACTCTCAAGATATGAAATTTTATAAATAACAAACTTTTGTTTAGCCAGATTTGAAAACTGATGACATCATTATGAAGTTACAAATGTTTTTATCGAGACATAGATATTTAAATGTGTGCCAAGTGAAAAACAAAGATTAACTTACAAAAAAAAATCAGCGAAAGAGTACATTATTTAAATTATTTGAAAGAGCAAAAGGTCCATTGTCATTTCATAGTCATACAGCAGAGGAACTTTTTCTCCTTCCCCTTCATCTTGGCAGCAGATGTTGAAACAATCCTTTGAATGACCCACACGTTTAACTATTATGTATGCCAATCACTAAAGTTTATTTATTTGTCAATGGATATCGATTCTTTTTTGATTAAAAAACCACATTAGATGATATTTATGTTGACATTATTAAGTTACAATTCTGAAACTTTTTACAGTGAGTTGGATACTCATTAAGTATCGGTGCATGAATCATTAATTGTTCAAAACATATGCACTGATGAAGATGTCATTAAAATTAGTCAAGTATTTTGAGCTATCGGTTGCATGTTTTAAATTAGCTTGTTTGGTTTTTAGACATTGATTTTCCTACAGATTGGTTTGTTAAATTTAGAATATTAAAATGAAAGACACTTGTTTAGGATAATTATGCAAGACAAAGGCAAAGCATGAGGACGGCAAGTCTAAGCATCTCGTGAATTTATACTAATAACATAATGAGTTAAGTACTATTTTTAGGAAAACCTCCATCGAAGGATCTTTAAATATGCATGTCATAATAAAAAAGTTGACGAAAAACATTTATTAGTCGAACCATTCTCTGACTATAGTGACACAGCCAACAACCATACCAATCCCCCATTGCCTAATTCTACCTCTGCGACGATCATACTAAATGCTTCTTAGTTTTAAAAACATCTCACCAACGTCACAACTTGATGATACAGGATAAACTTTATAACATAATTGTGCATTAAATAAAAGACCCATTTTGAAAAGCAATGATGTTCATACGAAACGTACCGTTTCTAGTCACCGTGCAGCGACGATAAAGACTACCGTGTGTGAGGGTCTGAAACACCCTACACAAACCGATGACGCGTCCCTTCTTCTCGGTGTGTGATCAAAACACAACCAAAGTCCGTCTTTTTCTGCTTGCATTTTCCCACATAATTAAATATCATACGAATCACTGAAGCAGGTGGTCATCTCAGTGAAACTTCGTCTTCAATTCCATATTGATAATAAAGCCATGAGAAGGGCAAGTAGGGGAACAATTAGACGTCGAATCTTAGCGGAAATCATGTTAATGCTAGTACGTAGTAGTAAGTACGCCATTGATAAGATTGCACTTGCGTTGTAAGTAAAACATGAATGGAAACTCTCGTTACGCCCACATGGCACTGATAGTAAACAACTACCGTTGTGCAACGTTGGTCTGTAACAAGTGCCTTGACTGGCTAGCTACCCACCGTTGCCAGTCGCGAGGGGGTATGTCATTCTGCATTAGGCAATGGATTAAGATTAAAGGCCAATTTCTCTAATAGATCTATGAAAAACTTGATTTGTTCCATTGTATAAAACAATAAGTATTCATCAGTACCCTTTGTTTTCAAGAAAAGACAACGAATTTATCGTTCTTAGTTGGCGAGTTCTGCATGGTTGTTAAATTAAAGACTCATTATTTGATTAAATTATTAACATTTAATTACCCAATAATTCATTGGATGACGTCATTATGTTGTCGAAATTTCTGTTTCATCTAATCATCAGGTGTAATATTGTTGCCAAGTTTCATGACCGTGCGAATTTGGGAAAGATGTCAAAGTCTGCGGACAACGATGCGTGTATTTTTGAGGTGGGCGAACAAACTCAAAAATCCACTAGAGATTTAGAGTTTGTAAAACAAACTCTAGGTGTTCGGGTTCTCGCTGGGCTCAGTGCTGTTTTAATGCGTTAGCTATATCATTGAATCGCTGAAAACATTGTTGATAGCTTTTGAAATTTCAAGGAAAGTAAAGTGTAAATCTTCGTTGATTGAACGTTAGTTTACACAGGAAATTAATGCACCTCACAATATAAATTTTAAAAAATAATAATCTTTTGTTAAAGCCAAATTAACGAATCCAACCCTATTTTGGTTGCTAAAAAAAATGATCCTTATCCTTATCCTTATCCTACATTTGAAAACTGATGACGTCATGACGTTAGATAAGTTCTTATCGAGACATTGGTATTTAATTATGTGCTTTAAATTGTAAGTGAAAAACGAAGAGTACATTATTTAATTTATTTGAAAGGGCAGAGGGTCAATATTGTCCTTTCATACAGAGCAGCATACATTTTTCGAATTTCCTTTCGTTTTGGTTGCATATCTTAAAACGAGCCTTTGAATTACTCACAAGTACAACTATCATGTATGCCACTCACAGAAGTTTATTTATTTTCCAATGGATATTGATTCTTTATAATAAATCCGACTATGCAAATCATGTTGACATTATTAAATTACAATTCTTAGAAGTTTTAACAGGTTTTCAAATACTGTGATTTGGCTTCTCATTATGTATCGGTGCATGATACTTTGATTGTTAAAACAAGTCGAGCATACAATGAGCTATTGGTTGCATTTTAAAAAATAGCTTGCTTGATTTTTAGACATTAGTCTTCATACAGAACGGTTTGTTAAATTTATAATATTGAAATAAAAAACACATGTTTTTAATAATTATGCAAGATAAAGGCAAGTCATAAAGACGGCAAATTTAAGCCTCTCGTGAATTTTAACTAATAAAATAGTTTTAACGAGTTAATAACTATTTCTACCTGTATGGTGCATCATCATACATTCAGCAAGAAATTAGGGAATTCAACACAGCAACGAGTATGATTTTTTTCACTGGAGAACATTCGGGTACTGATGTGTTGTATATTCTGAAGAAGAAAAAACAATAAACAAAGTATGACTCAAAGCAAATTAAGTCAAGCTGAAACTGCTCAAATAAATAAAATTCAAGACTTACAACATTTCATGATTTTATAATAATAATAATAATTTATTGAATTTATATTGCGCTCTCTCCAGGACCAACCTGTTCGAGGGCTCATAACAATACAACATATCAGAGTAAGGAAATTACGCCAAAAAAAATGAGTGGAAGGTGCACATCCTGTTTTTGATGTGAACAACTTATAAACGAAACCTTATTAGGGGAAACTTTATCGAAGGGTTTTCAAATAAGTATGTCGCTATACAAAGTTGACGGAAAACATTCATCAGTCTGACCATTTTCTGACTATAGTGACATAGCCAACATTCATACCAATCCCCCATTGCCCAACTCTATCTCTTCGACGTTCATATTAAACGTTCCTTAGTTTTAAAAACATTTCACCAACGGTCACCACTTGATGATACAGGATAAACTTTATAACGTAATTGTGCATCAAATAAAAGAATCATTTTGAAAAGCAATGATGTTCACACGGAAAACTTACCGAAGTTAGTCCCGTGTAGCAAGGTAAACACATGCCGTGACGAGGGTCTGAAACACCCATTACGATCCGATGACACATCCTTCCTTCTCGGTGTATGATCAAAACATATTACCATTGTTCGTCTTTTCCTGCTTGCATTTTCCCACATAATTAAATATCATACGAATCACTGAAGCAGGTGGTCATCTCAGTGAAACTTCGTCTTCAATTCCATATTGATAATAAAGCCATGAGAAGGGCAAGTAGGGGAACAATTAGACGTCGAATCTTAGCGGAAATCATGTTAATGCTAGTACGTAGTAGTAAGTACGCCATTGATAAGATTGCACTTGCGTTGTAAGTAAAACCTGAATGGAAACTCTCGTTACCCCACATGGCACTGATAGTAAACAACTATCGTTGTGCCACGTTGGTCTGTAACAAGTGCCTTGACTGGCTAGCTACCCACCGTTGCCAGTCGCGAGGGGGTATGTCATTCTGCGTTAGGCAATGGATTAAGATTAAAGGCCAATTTCTCTAATAGATCTATGAAAAACTTGATTTGTTCCAGTGTATAAAACAATAAGTATTCAGTACCCTTTGTTCGGGTATGGGGCACTGTTATGTTACTAAAATGCGTAAGCAGATTTATATTGAAAGTTTTTTAATTTTCAAAAAAAAGTCGTTTGCAAACCTATTACTTTTATACTTTTAGTGTACACGGGGGAAAGTGATATCGTTGCTGTATGAGTCTCCATAAAGTAGTTTAGATACACATGTATAACAATTTTCATGTAAATAGTCACAAACTTAACATGCTTAACTGATAAATTAAAAGACTAACAATTCAAAAATTAATGTTATCAAACTACGCATGCTTGCTACCTTATGTGTGAAGCAACATCATTTGTCATGATTATGAAAAGGGCATAAGAACCTACTGTTTACACGATGTGCAATTTATGTTGAATTTATTTTGCTAGTCACATTGTAATTCTTTGAAGTATTCAACAGGATCTAATAGTTAGATTCGCATAAAAACCGTTGTTGATCAGAGTCAAAGTTATGTTGACCTTTTTCCGATTGCATTTTCTCAGTTATCAAAAGTTATTCAAATCAGTGAATCACCAAAACAGTTCAGCAAAATACACTCGTTCAGTTGATATTCACCACCAAGCCAACAAATGGCTAACACGAAGGTTATGCAATGAGCTATTCATTGCACCACCGTCGAACATCGTAGATTTCCGAAGGATGGTTGCATTTATCGACGAGTGCAGTAACAAAGGACCATTAACTTGGTATAGCGCCACCATCGATAACGTATCACGACACAGCCACCATGGATAACGTATCACGACACAGCAATGCAGTCTTCGTGGACTTTGCACCCAAGATCAATGGCGCAGTGTGTGTACTGTTTACATGTACATGCAAGATTACGCGTGGTCAATGGAGCAGAATGACCAGACCTGCGGGCTAATACTAACGTAATGTTCAACTTACATTTTCAGCGGGAAGTCAAGAACAACCGGGATAACTCTTTGTGTAGCATTTGTTGAGTTTTAAAAGACCTGTCCGATGATGTATTGATTGAAGCAATCCATTCAGTAATGATTAAGTTATGATTTTTTGAAATATTAAATTTTGATTTACTGTATTTCAACACCTGATGACGTAATCATGACGTCACAACAACTTGATGGAGGTTTCATCAAGGTTCTAACATGGTGTAAATTTGAGGTTGATCGGATAAACAGAAGTGAATAATTTGGGCAGGAAATGTTTTTTGGTTAAGAATTGCAGAAAGGCAAACTTTGACCTTCCGTTACGACCGGAAGTAAAGGTCATGTGAATTTGGCGTTAACTTTTCAAATGTTGCCCGTGTCTTGATCTATCATAATGTTTAAATATGAATACTATAGCTTTCCTATTCAGAAACATACAGGCATTGGCATGAGGGCACTTTTTTGACCTTAAATGGCTTGTAATTTGACACCCGATGACGTCATCATGACGTCATTGCTCACACGTCTTCTGCTCTTTATGTTCTAATGTCACATTAAGTTTCAAGTTGATCAAAGGTTTGCAAGTATGTTTTTTTCTGCGGACAAACGACTATCAGAAGATTAAGCAAAACAAAGAAAAAAAAAAAAAAAAAAAAAAAAAACGAACAAAAACAAGGAGTTGTTCGGTCTGTGGACTGGACCGAACACCTAAAAAGTAAGAAAAAAAAACGGAACAAAAACAAGAGGTGTTACGGGCTGTGTGCCCGAACACCTAATTATACAATATATACAAACACAACAAAATAAAAAAGATAAAAAAGAAACTTTACATGTTTGTATGAGTATCAATACTTTACATAATATCAAATCACAAGTCTTTCAGTCTATTAGTTCTTTCTTTCCATGCATCAGTTAGAAATAGTTTACAGCAATTGTCGAGTATATAACCTAAGTCATAATTATCATCAAAGATGTTATCTAGAAGTAGATGGTGTTTTACATTAACATCGCCAGTAAAGAACATTTGCCAAATTATCTCCCACCCCTTAGAACATAATTCTCTTTCGAGTTTCATGAAATGATCATTCCTTATGTTGTCCAAACTTGTGCAGTTGAATATGAAGTGGTCAATTGATTCAACTTGGTTTAGGTTACATATCTTGCATAGCCCGGTGTTCTTGTCTGACCATGACATTTTCCTTCCTTCTAAATCTAGTGAATTAGAGCGAGCTTTGAATTTTAAACTTGAACCATAGAAATTAAGTTTGTCAAGTAGGTAAGGTTCTAGAGATGGTCGTTCTTTGTGTTTAATATAGTTAATAAGTGATGATTTATTTAAAGCTTTGTTCCTCCAATTATCCCAATCAAGTTGTTTGTTAGCATTCTTAAAAGCGCTTGACCAATTTGAGTTGTTTGGCTGATCGATATACCCGTAATTGTAGAACATACTCATATTACATTTTTCAAGACAACTTTCAATATTACAAAGCCACTCCCATTTCAATTTATCCTTTACTTGGAATATCGCTTTAAACAGTAATTTTGGTAACCTGCTTTCATTCATATCTTGGAGTCTCTTAAAGTACTGTGATCGAATATTATTTTGAATAGAGGCAATACTTTGCCACCCAAGATCACCGTATAACGCCTCTTTAGCAACATTCCTTGGTGCTTTAAGAATAACCCTTGCCATGTGATATTGAATATTTTCAAGTTTATCAATCACTGTGTTACCCTTACAAAACCATATCGCACAAGCATAATTGACTGATGACAGTCCAATTGATTTCCATAGGAGATCACCATAGTAGGCCCTATTAAAGTCGTCCTGATCATCAATTATTGATTTGATATAGCCAATTATTCGGTTACCCTTTTTGACAACTTCATCAATGTGGGAATAGTCTGACATATTCCTCGTTATAATAACCCCTAGATATTTGTACTCATTAACCTCCATGATGACACTATTACAAAGCTCCCACTTTCTATCACCATTAACACGCTGTCCCGTGATGAGTACATTAGATTTTGCATAATTAAACGACATTTTACACTTATTAGAAAACTCGCTTGCTGTATTAAGGAGTCGTTTAAGGTCATTATCATTATTTCCCATCAAAACTACATCGTCTGCCCAAAACAGGCATCCAATCTTTGTGCCGAAAATGCTTACACCCAGGTTTTTGGCTTTTATCAATTTTGCAAGCTCATTAATGTATATGCAGAAGATAATTGGTGAGAGGACACAGCCTTGTTTAACACCTTCGTCCACATTAAAGAAGTTAGTTTCTACATCCTGAAACTGGACTTTACTTCTTACATTTGTATACAGGTTCCTAATGATGTTTAAGAGACTACCCTCAACACCAATACTCTTTATAGTTTTGAACAGACCCTCTCGCCAAACTGTGTCAAAAGCTTTCAACGTTGTTGTTATTGCGGGTTTGCTAGTCGGTACACCTCGCTGATCGAATCCGTTGTTTCAAAATCGCAACTTTTCAATGCTCTGTGTACGTTCCTTGACCCGATTTGTACCGAATTTCTTGGTAATTTAATAAGATTTATGTCAATACATAGGAATACCACTTTTATATTGACGGTGCAATTAGTTTAAACAATATTTGTGACAAACAATTCCAAAAAAACGAGCCCCCCCCCCAAAAAAAAATATAAAAAAACCAGAGCCCCTGACAGGACAAGTGAAAAAGAAAAGAAAATTTAAAAGGTGGAAAAAAATACCTCACTCGAAATTTCTACTGCATCCCTCGACACACAAAATTCCAACAAAATCATTTCGTTTCCTCAAAATATTATTTCATTCGATGAAAATATAATTTTGTCTCACAAAATATTATTTTTCATTTTATGAACGCAGTGTGTTTTTCTACGTAACGAAACAGATTATTTCTAGAAAATAGGTGCTCGTTCCCTTGAACACGCTTTCTTTCCCCCGAAATACGATTAAGTTCCACTAAGCTTTCGTTCCCTGAATGTACGCATTCGTTTCCTCGAAATATGATTTTGTTCGCAAGAAATATACTTTTGTTCGCTCGAAATATGCTTTCCTTCCCTAAAATACGCTTTCTTTCCCTCGAAAGGAGATTTCGTTCCCTAAAAAAAAGCTTTTGTTTCCTCGAAATACGACTTGGAATTTTTGCCCGAAATATACTTTCATTCACCCGAAATATGCTTTCGCTCCCTAAAAATACACTTTCGTTCTCTCGCAATGAGATTTTGTTCCCCAGAATTCCTCTTTCCTTCCCTCAAGATAGCTAATTTTGTTCCCTCAAGATAGCTTTCGTTCCCCTGAAGTCCAATCACACCAATTTGTTACATTCCTTTGTGAGGGGCGACTTTGAGAGGGGACGAGTTTGTATGTGAGGGGGCGACTTTGCTTGGGGGTGACTTTGTAGTTGGCGACTTTGTAATTGGCGACTTTGCTGGGGGGCGAGTTGACTAGTTTCCGTGTCCGTTGTTTATACACACTTTCAGATGGATAACGTGGACTGGATCCTCATGCCTTGTCATAGTAAAACACTTACATAAACAGAGCACCAGTCTACTTGCAACATGCACAGCATGTATCCCGTAAATTTGACACTTGCAACGGCTGGTAAAGCGTATACGATGACCTTTGAACGCTTTAAAAAACCATCTAGAAATAACTGTCTTTGATTCTTCATAAATTACGTAAACAGGTAACCGGTGTGTCCCTTTAAAATTAACTGTGCCCCAAACTGTAACCATCAAGCTGATTTTGAGCCTGACCCCGACTCTAACCATGACTCTTACTACCCTGACTTAGTCCTAACCCTGGTCAAACATTGACCATCATCCTTACCCTTACCCTGTACTGTAACCCTGACCCTTACCCATCATTGAACCTGACTAAACTTTCCACACTTATATCTCTAAACCTTGACTAAACTTTCCACACTTATATCTCTAAACCTTGACTAAACTTTCCACACTTATATCTCTAAACCTTGACTAAACTTTCCACACTTATATCTCTAAACCTTTACTAAACTCTGTTTATTGCAGAGTTTATATTCTTAAAAACCGGACCCTTAAAATCTTCAGAAATTTGTAATAATTTAATAATTGGTTGGTACAAAGGTGTTGATTCTGTCTTGATACAGGGAGCCTCAGGGTGTACTTATACATGTAGACCTTAAAACTGACAAAGCACAGGAAGGGAAAAATGAATCCGCAAAGTTGGTTATAGCTTGGTTCACTTGGTTAAGTAATCATAACCAGCTGGGTTTAATAACCTGTTCACATGGTTATCAGTTTAAACAAAGTATCATGGTTTAATTATCTGTTTGAATTAATTAATCAACTGTTTGCATGGTTAAGTAATCTGCTCAAACAAACTAATAATCCATTAATGAACCATTCGCAGTTTGAAGTTTGAAGCTTAATCCATTCAATTGAACTTTATCAGTCTTACATTTCAGAAATCTGTTCAAATGCATAATCCCTTCGCACAGTTTAATTATCTGTGGTGCTCAAACATTCTTCGTTATAGAGTTTAATAATACCTTTGCACGGTTTCATAATCTAAAATTAGTAATTCAATTAATTCAACATATTATCAATTTATTCAACATACTAAGGATTCAACCTCTAAGCAAGATTGAATGGTCTCTATAGACCATGTGACCTGTGACATCACATGTTTACAAAAGAGCCACAGAGCCTGCATGGACTTCCTGCAGGCACATTTGTACAGTGTAGCAGTACGCCATTAGCAGACTGAGTAAAGTCTAATGTTCATTTCCCATAATGCATCACCTTATAACATGGCTGCTCACATGTACATGTAAGTTACTATGCTCGTATCATATTGAATAAAGCTCGACCCCCTAGCCTCTAACTTAACGAAGTTGCAGTCAACCTTCATTATGGTGTCAGTAAGTACAGGCTCTATTGGAGAATTTTTCAACAAGAAAGAGACATGGTTAATGTACACAGATCATCTCGGTGAATATTTCACGGTGAACAATATATCAGACGCAACACGCAAACGAGCAATTCTTAACTCCGTCGTTGGATTACAAACTTACAAGCTTATCAGCGACCTTCTTGCACCAAAGAAACCTAATGAGGCCACATACAAAGAGCATAGTGGATAGATTAGAGAAGCATTTCAAGCCTACAAAGTCAAGCATCATCGCCCGTTTTCAGTTCAACAGCCGATACCGACGGTCTGGTGAAACGATTGCTGAATATCTGTCACTATGGACAAAATCTTGATGAGATGCTGAGAGACTGGCTTGTTTGTGGTGTGCAGGATGAAAGGATCCAGAAATCCCTGCTTGCCCAACCAGAGGACAAACTCGACCTCAAGCGCACAGTGGAACTTTCACAATCAATGCAGCTTGCAGGAGATCAGGCTAAAATGCTGACAGCCTCTTCCAGTGCCATTGCAGAATCAGTTCCAGCGTGAATGCTTACAAAAAGAAACAAGCTCAATGCTCAAAGCCAAGTAAGCAGTGTTGTAACCAAGTCATTTTTTGTCAAGTCAAGTCAAGTCGCAAGTCATATCTTTGGTCAAGTCAAGTCAAGTCACAAGTCATTTTTGTTCAAGTCAAGTCAAGTCGCAAGTCAAATTTTCACAAGTCAAGTCAAGTCACAAGTCAAATTTTCGCAAGTCAAGTCAAGTCACAAGTCACATAATGTCCCGATAAGCCCACTCCCAATCCCAGGATGTTGTGACAGACTATTAAAATACAACCATTGAACCACATCATCACATGCACGGCAATAATTGCCGTGCTTTTTTAAGAATTTGAAGGGCATCGCAGCAATTTCGTAAGTGTAAAAAGGGCACCACGGCATTTTTGTCTAATGTGGGGGGTATCATGGCAAAAACTAAATTTTACAAAATTTAACACGACAGGTGAAAAAACTAAGGTTGAACACAACCACGGATGTGATCTACTAAAGCAATGCGTCTTCTTCACCACCACAGCATTTTGACTATGCACAAACACCCCGCAAAAATTTCCCCAAAACAACAAAACAAAACATATTTAAAAAGAAACAAATCTTACGTTTTACATTTAAATAATCTTTCTGTTGATCCAAAATGTCCAAAATGGTGTCATTTTTGTAAAATAAAGCCTATAAGTTGTGCAGTTTTCCGTAAACAAGCTAACATTTCTGAGGAAATTTGCTTTGAAGACCATACTGTCGACGGCTTTTGCGTGAATACCAGTGGCTCATTGCTCTGTACACGTTTTTTTCGCGCACCAGCGATGGTGATTATTGCAATTCGGGGGAAAAACCCTTTTCCCCGAGCATGCGCAGACACGTAAAGTCTTTTGTCAAGGCGTTTTAAACAGGTGTTGTGGGATATTTCACCAATAGAGGGCTTTTACTCCAATGGTATCGCATTGTTTTGAAACGCCCTCTAGCGTTCAATGTTTCCTATCTTTATTGTTGCGCATAAAGGAACGACATAACAAAGACTAGGAGCCTCTAAATTGGAAACGATGTGGACGTGACCGCGTGCGTTGTGTAAACTAGCTGTGATCGCAATGTGGTCCGTGTTTTGCGGAACTTCCGAATGAATTGTTTCAACATTTTATCCGAACCCTAAAAATGTAAACGTATAACTTGACATTTAATGTGTTGTAACCAAGTCATTTTTGCTCAAGTCAAGTCAAGTCGCAAGTCATATTTGCTCAAGTCAAGTCAAGTCACGAATCATTTTTGCTCAAGTCAAGTCAAGTCGCAAGTCAATGAAATTGGCGACTCGAGTCTGACTCGAGTCCAAGTCACCGACTCGAGTCAACAACACTGCAAGTAAGTCCAATCAATGGCAACAATCTGCACGCAGTAGACCAACACAGCAACAACAGCCCAGAAAACCTTGTGGAAATTGCGGTACTTTTCACAAGAGGCGTGAATGTCCAGCCTATGGCAAAACGTGTCACAAGTGCAACAAAAAGAATCACTACGGTGATTACTGCCGAGGCAGCCGCCGCATCTATACCGTCAACCCCGACTCCTACTCGGAGGAGGATGACTCTATCGTGGATGAGCAAGAACTTTTCCACATTCGAGCCCTGGATCAAACAAACCTTAACTTGAAGCATGACATCCACGCTACACTTGTGGTGAATGACACACATGTTCCCATCCAACTTGACACAGGTGCACGTTGTAATGTCCTACCCATGAAACTCTACAACGTCATCGCACCTCCCAAGTCTATTGACAGTTCTAAGCCAACTACGCTCATAGCTTATGGAGGGAACGAGCTCCACACAGTTGGACTTGCTACATTACACTGCCATGTTGCATCGAATCATCACAGACCAATCACATGATTGACTTTCACATTGTTGATGCCCAAGTGAAAGCTATACTCGGATTGACTGATTGCCTCCGCCTAGGCCTGTTGTCTGTCAACAACATGGTCTACCACGTCTCAACTGACACAACATCGACACAGATCTTCAAAGATTACAAAGACCTGTTCGATGGCTCCCTCGGGTCACTACGTGTCATCTACACCATGACCATCGACCCTAATGCCACACCAGTTGTACGTCCCCCACGGCGCATCCCAGCAAGACAAGGTTAAGTCCGAACTCAAACGCATGACTACCCTCGGTGTGATCACTCCAGTCTCCGAACCGACGGACTGGGTTTCCTCCATGGTCGCAACTCATAAGAAAAACACCGAAGAGATTCGCTTATGCATCGACCCTCGCGACCTTAACCAAGCCCTAAAGCGCCCGCACCACCCTTCGCGAACAGTAGAGGAAGTTGCCGCCAAGATGGATGGTGCCACTGTTTTCTCAGTGCTTGATGCCAAATGCTCCTTCTGGCAGATCCCCCTCGATTATCAGTCGTCATTGCTGACCACATTTAGTACGCCACACGGCCCGTTTCCTCCGCATGCCCTATGGTATTTGTTCTGCCTCTGATGTATACCAGTGAACCATGGAGCAATTATTTGCTGATCTGCCATGCTCAATCATCGTAGATGACATACTAGTTGCTGGTCGTACTAAAGAGGAACATGACCAAAACCTCCAAACCGTCCTTAATCGGATACGCAAAGTCAACATGCGTCTCAACCCCCAGAAATGCCGATTCGGTCTTGCACGAGTTTCATACGTCGGTCACGTCTTCACCGCCACTGGCTTTCGGCCCGATCCAGCCAAAGTCAGTGCTATCACCGACATGCCTGCACCTGAGGACGTCACAGCCTTACAACGCTTCCCTGGCATGGTGACATACCTGGCCAAGTTCATACCAAATCTAAGTGACTTAGCAGCCCCACTACGCGAGCTCACACATAACGACGTTCATTGGTGCTGGTTAGACCGTCACACCGCAGTATTTTTGGAAATCAAGGAAAAGATCGCTCATGCACCGACACTCAAGTACTTTGACGTCAAGAAGCCAGTCACAGTGACCTGTGATGCTTCAAAGTTTGGCCTTGGTGCAGCCTGCCTACAAGAAGGCGACCCTGTCGCGTACGCTTCGCGCACTATGACCGACACTGAACAACGGTATGCGCAGATTGAAAAGGAACTGCTTGCTGTTGTGTTTGCCTGCACCAAGTTCCATGACTACATATACGGTAAAGACATTATCGTTGAGACCGATCACCAGCCATTGGTCACCATTGTCAAGAAGCCTTTGCTTAGTGCCCCTGCTTGGCTTCAACGCATGCTTCTTCGGTTGCAGAAGTACAACATCACCCTTGTATACAAGAAAGGGAAAGAACTTTTTATCGCCGACACTTTGTCACGTGCTCCCATGTCAACAACTGGTACCGAAAACCACGACCTGGAAGTTATGACCCTCCTACCAATCTCCGATACACGACTTGCACAGCTCAAAGCAGCAACCGCCCGCGACTCCACCATGCAACAGCTAACTGATGTCATCAGTCGCGGATGGCCTTCAAACGTCAACAATGCCCCACCAGATGCTCGCCCATTATACTTCCCATTCAGAGATGAACTGACTCTCGAACGTGGCATCATCTTGAAGGGACAAAAGGCCATCATTCCCAAGTCACTTCGTGCAGAATACACTAAACTACTGCATGAAGGTCACCCAGGTATCGAAGCTACCAAACGCATTAAAGCCCACCAACAGAAAGAGCCATTGAAAAGCTACCCACCACCCAATCTCCCCTGGGAACTTATCGGTGTCGACCTATTCCAATGGAACGGCATGGATTACCTAGCCCTTGGCGACTCATACTCCGGCTGGTTTTCGCTTCGCTTGACGACACCTGTGCCTCCACAGTCATTGAGGTACTCAAGAGACAATTTTCCATCCATGGGATCCCCCGCATCGTCATCAGTGACAACGCACGACAATTTGATTGCTTCGCCTTCAAACAGTTCGCACAGTCATGGGGTTTCCAGCATACAACAAGTAGTCCCTATTACCCTCAGTCCAATGGACTCGCAGAAAGCTCCGTCAAGCGCGCCAAACTACTCCTCGAAAAGACAAAACGCGAAGGATCCGACCTTTACCGGAATTTGCTGAACATTCGCAACATCCCAACCAACCCTCAGCTTGGATCACCATCCCAACGTCTCATGTCACGGCGTCTTCGAACAACCATCCCCACCTCGACGCCCCTCCTTAAACCCACCGTCTACACACGCGTCACGGCACAGTTACGAAAGCGACTCCAGCAGCAGAAGTCTTTGTACGACAAATCCGCCAAACCCCTCCGACCACTGAACCCAGGGCAAGTTGTCCATCTCCAATCACCCAAAGGACACGATCAGCTTGGCATTGTCCAAAAATATTCCGGCGACCACAGATCCTATATCGTCAATGCCCAAGGCAAGCTATACCGCCGCAACCGGAGACACCTATTACATGTACCTGTCTCTGAACCACTCCCACAGCGACAGCACTTGCCCGACTTCTACGTGCCACCACAGGAACCACTCCCTCAACCCGCTATCGCCCAAGCTCCTCCACCACAACCCGCTATCGCCCCTGCCCCTGCACCACAGCCCGCCATGACCCACTCTGGTCGCATCTCCAAGCCGAACCCTAAATACACTTGACAGTTTTGTGTAGTTCTGTTATTGCTTTGCCCACACTGGATTTGTGCCGTTAATCCCGATTTCCTGCTAATGACTTTGGACTATCCCTGACTACCGGACTTTTTATTGTGTAAATAGTTTGCCTATGATACCTACCATGTGTTGTACACTTCAAAGATGAGGGCAGAATAATCCCTTGTACACGCATTAAGTACCTAAGACAGTCT
Organism: Leptasterias polaris; assembly: GCA_037783415.1. NCBI lineage: Eukaryota > Metazoa > Echinodermata > Asteroidea > Forcipulatida > Asteriidae > Leptasterias > Leptasterias polaris. The sequence goes on from JAZGTN010000131.1 coordinate 644,536, forward strand.
ACATGTATCTTAGTACTCTAAGCAAAAGTGTTATTTGTTTGCACTAATTGTTGTTTCCACCTCTTGTTTGTTTTCGGAGGAAAAGTTGATTCATCGTTTATTTTGCAACATTCACGTAACCAGTTTTTTTCTTCAAACTTGTTATTTAAGCTAAATTAGTTCAGTGAAGGACTCAGACTATAAATCAGCAGACACTAGTTTACAAACTCTGTAGATCATACTGTAACGGACCAAGCGGTTAAGCGCGCGGGGTTGCCGCGGAGTGGCAACGACTATGTAATTTTAGAAACGCAAATTTACTTAAGCAACAAAAATAACCCACACATGACACTCAGGAAATCCGGAGGGCCCTCCGTTTACTGCGGAAGGTTTAATAATTAATTAATGATAAAGTATGTATACAGGAAAACGTAAAGGGCTGACTGAAATAAGTGAACTAAACATTGGATAGAGAATAATTATAATGAGTGGTGCTAGGGGGCTGGTGTGGCTGCACAAGCGTGCCTTCAAAAACATAACATGCCAAAAAGAGAGAACGAATCGAAAATAATTTGGTAACCATACCTGAAAGTAATGCAAAGAAAAACAAGGTTGCCTCCAACCCTCCCATGGTGTTGCTTGGAATACACTGGCCAAAGCCCAACTAGCATCACTCAGCTTTTATACCCACAGTTTCTGCCCGCGTGACTGAACCCCAAAGAAACATTATGCATAACAAGAAAAGAACTTGGCTAGTCAAAGAAACACAAAAGAAGCACCTAATCCTTAGGAATCCATTCAGCCAACCCATTAAGGATAAAAGAGAGGTTTCTGCTGGCCCAGCTGGCTTATAGTCAGCAACCACAAAAGGCCATTCGTTACAATACTATGTTCACTTTTTTTTATCTAAAGCTGTTTGTTTATTCAAGTGTTAAAACAAAAAACTTAGAAGAGAGGATGTAGCAGTATGCCATTAGCAGACCGAGTCAAGTCTAATGTTCATTTCCCATTGTCACACCATGGGTCTGGTTTTCCCAGGGTGGACATCGCAGTGGGTAGTTATGGCAGGGATGACAAGTCCAAAGTACAAGTTACACTTGAAACAAGTTTTACCCATAACAAACAAAATTATACAATTTATTTGAATTCAAATGAACTATTTATACAACTCTTCTGTGTTGACTTTAGATCGTTACATCAATTACTGCAACCCCACCACCATAAATAATACGTTCCGCACTCAACGAGGGGAAGAGGGTCCCTAAAATGTTAAGACGTTGATGTCTTCAAATAGCTACACTTAGCTGTACTGGTTTCCCCTGACCAGGGTGGAGACTTTTCCCAAAATAGCCTTTTCAGAAGTAGATGTCATTGCTTGATGCATGCATGTTGTGCCGGTTCCAGGGGTACCCCACAGGCTGAATTATCCACACAGGATGTTGTCTACCCGCCTATTGTCCACACAGGACGATCGATGTCCACACAGGACGTATATAGGGAAGGTTGCGTATGCTATTCTACGATACGGTGGAATAGCTGACCTCTTAACAGTTGCCACATCACACTCAGTGCCACACAGGCTCCGTACAGCATTAAGGCCAAGTTAACCCTTACCGGGAAACCCTTTTGTAAAAGTATAAACAAAAGTATTTGCTAAAAATGTAGAATATTACTCCTGTGGCTAACTTCCATTGGAATAACCCAGGAGTAAATGAAAACAACAAATAGCTCTTATTTTAGCCTTAAGTCCGATTCAAATCTTATGAGAATCACATGCAGGTAAATTTTACTCAAATTTCCCTCCCACAATATAAACATATTAAATGGTGATTCACAGGTTATCAATCACTAATAATTATTTATCTCAGTGAATATAATAATACATACAATGAAAAGAAACTTACAGTTTTCCAACTGGCATTAATCCTCCGATGTTGAGGCATAAAAACTATCTACATTGTAGAATATGTAGGGCCTATATAGCTGAGCTAAGCCGAGCTGAGCTGTGGTGAGCTGGTGGTGAGTGTTGCCTCACCAAATTCTAGGGTGTGTCTCCTCTACATTCCCTGCATATACTACTTTCCCCACACACAGAATCGCCCATGCATGCCTTATTTGAATAAGTCCTAGGGAAGTAAATTAGCATACCAAACCTTTTCTCTTGGGGTAAAAGAACTTTTAAAATATAGACTACTCCATTCTTAAGGAGGGGGGAGGTAACTTAACACATAGTATAAAAGGAACCATATAAAATGAACTGTATTTACAGGATAAAGTCATCTTTTGACACCCATAATGCATCACCTTATAACATGGCTGCTCACATGTAAGTTACTATGCTCGTATCATATTGAATAAAGCTCGACTAGCCTCTAACTTAACGAAGTTGTCAACCTTCATTACACAGCTCAATGGAAGAATACAACAAATCTTATGTTTTATTGAGATTGCACTGTCTGATTTTTCTCAACTTTTGATATGAAGAAAAGGGGGACATCTCAAAAGCTGTACAGCTGTTGCTTTTGTAAATTTTGAAGTTATGTGAAAATTATGACACAAAATGTAAATTTTCCCATAGCCTGTGTAGTATCTTGCCGGTCAGGAAATGCATAATAAAGTACAAGGTCACTACTCTGTAAACAAAGGTACATGTAACATGGTCTATATTTATCGGTCAATCAATTATAAGGAACTATGATGCACAGGACCAGTGGGCGGGGACAGTTGGACGTTTTGGGGCAGGAGAAACTAACGATCGAGGGCTGCGACTAATGGAATTTGCCAGCGGCCACAAGCTCACACTGGCCAACACGCTGTTCCCACATAAGACCTCCTGGACAACAACATGGCACTCACCCAATGGCAGGATACATAACCAAATTGACTTATACTTACTCCTCAGAGGTTCAAATCTAGCATCAACAAGGCCAAGACCAGGACTTTCCCTGGTGTGGACGTCGGTAGTGATCATGATATGGTACTGATGACGCTCAAACTTAAGCTGAAGAAAAACTACAACAAAGCAGCCTACGCATAAGATTCAACATGGAGAAACTGAAAGACCCGCAAATTGCAGCAGTATATTTGAGGCAAATGTTGGCGGAAGGTTTGCGGCTCTCAACCTACTAGAGGAAGACATAAATTCCCTTACCGGCAACATCAACGGAGTGCTCCAGAAGTCAGCAACAGAAGTGCTTGGGAAGAGAAGGAAGAAGAACAAAGCTTGGGTCACCGATGACATTCTTGACCTGTGTGACACCAGACGGGACCTGAAGAAGACCAAGAAAGCGGACCCTGCAGCAGCACGCCAGTACTCTGCAGTGAACAAAACCATCAGGGAGCAAATGAAGCAAGCCAAGGATAAATGGATATCAAACCAATGTGACATCATCGAAGCTGGGATGAGAGGAGGCAACAGAAAGGCAGCCTTTGACACACTAAAGATGCTGACGAGGTCTCACCAACAAAGGGCTGTTGTCATTGAGAATAAAGAAGGATATCTCCTCATAGAAGACAAAGCAGTAAGCAGAAGGTGGACAGAATACTGTGAAGAACTCTACAACTTCAAGCTCAGACCGGACACCAGCATACTGGACAATGCCACCAATACCAACAGAGAAGCTGGAGATGCACCAATACTTCAAGAAGAAGTAGAGGAGGCCGTGCGCTCGCTCAAGGGAGGCAAGTCACCAGGTGTGGACAAAATTCCAGCAGAGTTCTTAAAACATGGAGGGCCAGAACTCACCATGACATTGACAGCCATCTGCCAGAGGATATGGGAAACAAAGCAATGGCCGGAAGAATGGACCCAATCCCTGATATTGCCCCTTCCAAAGAAAGGCAACTTAAGACTCTGCCAGAATTACAGAACCATCAGCCTAATCAGCCATCCCAGTAAAGTGATGCCGAGGGTACTCGTGAACAGACTCAAGGGAAAGGCAGAACAAATCCTAGCAGAAGAACAGGCTGGATTTAGACCTAAGAGGAGCACCGCGGAGCAGATTTTCAATATCAGATTAGTAACCGAGAAGTATCTACAACACCAGCGCAGCATTTACCATAACTTCATTGACTTCAAGAAAGCCTTCGACCGCATCTGGCACGAAGGCTTGTGGCAAGTGATGAGAAATTTCAACTTTGACAATAACCTCATCCAAGTCATCGAAGCACTGTATAAAGACTCCACCAGTGCAGTCCTCCTGAACAACAACCTTGGAGAGTTCTTCAAAACAACAGTTGGAGTTCGACAAGGTTGTCCCCTCTCACCAGTACTGTTCAACATTTACCTGGAAAACATCATGCAGGAGACACTTCATGACTTCCATACCACTATGTCCATCGGAGGACGGCCTCTCTGCAACCTACGTTTCGCTGACGATATTGACCTTATGGGAGGCAGTGAGGCAGAACTTCAGAATCTTACCACCAGACTGGAAGAGGCAGCAGAAGCATATGGAATGGAAGTCAGCTCAGAAAAAAGCAAGATTTTGGTCAACACGCACAGACAACAAACAGCAACTAACATTACACTGAATGGCAAAGACTTGAAGAAGTGGTCAGCTTTAAATATCTTGGGTCCACTTTGAGCAAGGATGGCAGCTCAATGAAAGAAATCAAAACAAGACTCAGCCTGGCCTCATCTGCCATGACAAGGCTGAATATCATCTGGAAAAGCAGCTCCATCATCAGCCTCCCTATACGAAAGTTAAATTGTACAAGTCGCTGGTGGTTTCCATTCTCCTGTATGGGTGTCAGAGCTGGACACTTACAATCGACATGGAACGAAGAATTCAGGCATTCGAGCATAAGTGCTACAGAAAGATCCTGCGCATCTCATACAGAGAGCATAAGACAAATGACTTTGTCAGGCAGCAAATCCACACCTATATATGCAAGCATTCAGGAACCACTTCTTGCAACAATGAAACGCCGCAAACTCGCCTGGTACGGTCATGTGTCCCATCACGACTCACTGTCCAAAACCATCCTCCAAGGAACAGTCGAGGGCAAGCGACGGAAAGGTGGACAAAGGAATTTCTGGTTTTACAACATCCGAGACTGGACAGGCCGAAACAATGCTGCCCTTATACGTATGACAGAGAACAGAGAACTGTGGCGATCCCTGACAGCAGATGCATCCATCTTGGTACCCCAACGACCAGCACGATGGTCTCGGGATGAGTGAGTGAGTGATGATGGAAAACTAATGAACACAGAAACAGTTCAAGTTCTTAATTTCTTGCACTCAAAAGTAGCTTGAGCTTAGGAAATAATGTTGCGCACACAAAATAAGTTATTCTGTGCAATTGAAATATGTACTAGTTTCAAGCCCAAGAAATCATTTTGTGTCATCAAAATCATTTTGAGCACTCTAAGTAATGTATTTTGTGTTCTCAAAATAATGTATATTGTGAGTTAGAAATCATTTGCACACTTGAAATAAACAATGTATTTTGTGTGTTAATTTTAATGAATTCGGGAGCAAGAAAGTGAATTCGAGCCAGAAATAATTTTGATAGTACAAAATGATTACGAGCGCACAATTTCAAATGATTTCAACCACATTAAATGATTTTGAACGCAAGAAATGATTTTGAGTACACAAAATAATAATAAATAACTATAAAACTTTTGAGTAACAATTTCAGAATTTCATAAGCAACTAAATCTGAATGATCACTTTTGCTCTTAATTTCAGTTTTTGTTGGCAAGGTAAGCAATAAGAGCTTACATTGTACATCATGTATATTAACAATTCCATAAAGTGCTCAGTATGTCATTATTTGCATGTATTTCTGCCTATTTTCCCAAATTGTGTTTCTGTTGAGCCTGACAATTCACGACTTTTTTAACCAACTTGTGATTGAACAATGACAAATTTACTAGAGCAGGATTTGAACCAACTACCTTCGGATTTACATGCCGGCACAGTACCAACTGAGCTATCTAGCCCTACATGTATATGTCGGCAGTCTTCCTATTTTTTTCAATATTTTTGTTCAGGGGTGCCAGTCAGAAGCCATTCAACCTGTGACTGCCGTGTAGCCAAGGATCACACCCAAGTTTTACGATACAACCTGGGAAGCTGTATTATTATCTCCCTTGATCAAAGTGGATCCGTTCCGGTGCTCCAAATTAAACAAGATAATTGTTTGCCCAAACACTTACAGCTGTGATGGCAGTCTGATCTTTCATCAAACGGCAAATATATATTCAGAAAAAACATCTGTAAAAAACATTTTCAGTTCCATCTGATGTTGGTTCCATAGACAGTATAATCAAAGGCAGCTACATGATGCAATCAAACAGCCAATGGGATTTCTTAATAAGGCCTAAAAAAAAAAATGTTATGTTGGCGTAACCTGACCTACCCTAGGAAAAGGGCCTACCCTGGATATATATTTTTTTTCAAGGGAAGAAGTTTAATAATTAAAGACAATCGTTTCAACTAATTACGATTGCACAGTCATAATAACAAAAGTGGTATTCCTATATATTGACAATATAAATCTTATTCAATTATTATTCAGGAAATGCCATAAAAATCAGAGGGAAGGAACATACATAGAGCATTATTTAAACGTTGCGATTTTGAAACAGCGAATTCGAACAGCTGGGTGTACATTGAGGGTGCTCTTCAGCTGGGCTGCCATTTTATTTCTGTGTCAATGTGTGATTTTAAATCCATCTTTAATCTTCATTTTTAGCAGTCATCTATTCTATTTACTTGGTGATTGATGTTTGTTTGATGTTTTGTGGACTGTGGTTTGATGTATTTTCAAATGTTTTCGTCTGATAACTGTTTTATTACTGTTTTTCTTTGAGTCATCTGTGAGTCATCTACAACGTACGCAACACATGCAACACATGCAGATATTGGTATTGCAGCAGGTCTCTGTTACTTCCAATACAATTGCATGTGCTGTACTGATAATAGTGTCGCCCCTACAATGCCTGTTCTCCACTCCTGAGCTGGAAAGAAAAGTTCCAGTTTACAATGGTGAGCCACAAACAACAACAATGTGCATTTTCTTATGGACTGTTCATGCAAACAACGGTGTTAGTGTAAGAGTGCCTGAAACAAAAATTGCACTCGTCAAGTGGTCTTAACGGGGCCAGACTGTTGCTGATTCCTGATAATGATCCAGACCCTCCATTGAACATCACAATTTACATGGATGTCTCTTTAAACCCTGGTCCTTCTGATAACCAAGAGCAATTTAGAGCCAGCAGCGCCAATGGCCAAGAGGACATGGATGTGACAGTGAATATATCTAAGAGTAAATGTATGTACTCTCGTGACCAGTTATTACACCTTGGGACTGCTCTTCGACATCGAATTGATTCGGGGCAACTTCAGATTCTAAAACAAAATAACATTTTTGAAATTTAGAGGAAAACAGGGAGGCAAGCATAGACAGGCAAGGAGACGCAGGTACCACTCCAACACATCACGAGCATGTAATACCTACATGTATCAACAGAAAACTGTCAACAGTCACAGTAGTAAAAACATGCTGTGCACCACTACTAGATCACATAGATTTGTAGGGTGTAGCAATGACTCCAGAAACCCTGACAACGTTTGTGCTCTTCATCATCAGGTTGATCTTGCTGGCCATCCGTCGCTTTCAAATAGTGTGCATATATAACACCACGCCTAGAATACATGCAGCCTCGAACCACCATCAACAGATAATCAAAACTTGGTGAGAGTTTCTACTTCCAACTTGAACCCTGATCCATATCGCCTCAAGATGTGTGCTTTAAATATCCGCTCAACAAAAAAACCCTGATGATTTCTTTGACTATGCTTGTTTATGTGGAGCTGACACTATTGCATTTACCGAAACGTGGCTAAATGACACAGATACGGCTCAAAGGATTGAGCTAACTCCACCTGGTTTTAAGTTTTTTGATCATGTACGCATTCACCGCAGGGGAGGGGGTACTGCCCTTCTGGTACGAGATACTATACATGTTAAAAAGATCGCCCCTGATGAGCTGAACTCCTTTGAACTTTCAGAATGGACAATTGTGTATGGTTCTCAACGTCTATGGATTGTATAGGCCTCCATATTCACAAAATCATAGAGTTTCAACAGGTTCATTTTTCACCGAATTTGCTGAATACCTTGAGTCATTGATACCATCTCCTGAGCCATTATTATAATCACCGGTGACTTTAACATCCATGTGGACATTCCCCATGATCCTGATGCATTGCGGCTTAATGAGCTACTTGAGTCAATGAATCTTGAGCAGCACGTGCATTGCTCAACTCATCAACATGGACACATATTAGACTTGATAATAACTCGCCAATCTGAGTCCATAATTGAGAGCCCAACCTGTGCCAGATTTTATGATTTCCGATCATATCTCTTTACTGTGTAATTTGTCTTTCATGAAACCACCACTACCTGTAGGAAAATTAAAAGTATCAACACGGAGCGGTTGAGAAATTAACTTGTGGTATCAGATTTGTGCATCAACCCTCCTCATCATCTCAATGAGTTAGTGGCAAGTTATAATGTAACCCTTGCGAAGCCTTAGATAGACATGCCCCCCTTCTTACTAAAACCATTTCTGTCAGGCCCCTCAAGAAAAATTCTGATATTCCTTTACCACAGTATGAAGATAAGGTTACATTTACTCATGAATTGGGTCAGTTCTTTATTGAAAAAATTGATAAAATTCACGCTAAGCTGGATAGGATGATTTGTGGAACATCTTAGTATTCGTCCGATACTGGCACAAATTCTGGGTGCACTATGAAATGCTTCTCACCACTCACTGAATTAGATGTCAAAAATCTCATTAGGCCAACACCTGTTGTAGTTGACTGCATTGCTGTCTTGCTTCCAACTATTACTAGAGTCATCAGTGCATCACTCAATTGTGGGACCTTCCCGGAAGATTGGAAGGAGTCATTAGTAATAACTATGTTGAAAAAGCATAACCTTAATCTTGCCTGATAATTACAGCCCGCGGTTAGCAATCTTTCTTTTGTTTCAAAACTTATCGAGAGAGCTGTTTTTAATCAAGTCCATGATCATTTAACTGTTAATAATATGTATCCTCCACTTCAGTCTGCTTACCGGAAAAATTACAGCACCGAAACAGCACTTAATAAAGTATATATACAATGACATTCTCATGAAAATGAACAGTCAACATGTTGTACTTCTTACTTTATTGGACCTAAGTCAGACCATAATTTTAAGAAGCGCGATCGCGCTCGCGCTCCTCCGCGCTCCTTAATGTTTTCCAAGGAGAGCAAAAAAAAGCTCTCCTTACAAATTTAACAAGAGCATGTTTTTTCAAAACCCTAATTGTTGATTAAAATAAGCCGCTTGAATCTCGGAGTTGGAAGTGGCAACATCTAAAGAGTGCACGCTTTTTCTTTTTCCCCCCGTTAATTTTACCTTTACACCGTTCGTAAATAAATTGCGGCCCGGCAGCGGCCGGACCAATATGCGGTGATTTGTTTCTTCCATGTGCGTCGTGTATTGTATGCAGCTAGATCTGTTGATATGTGTAGACTTTTCTCATTCCCCGCTTCATTCGCGGTAGTTTGACCATAGTACATGTTTACTGCTGCAGCAAAGGAACATGTGTGGAGACATTGAAAAGTCTACTGACTACAACGCACGGTGTGTTGTGTGGATGCCCGCGAATCGTTAGACTATTTTCACCAGTCGTCACTAACCACGTTCATAGGCAAAAGTTCTTCGATTCGTTTAATGTGTTTTACGGCTGGAGATATTTTTACGCATTGAACTATGACCTGGAAGAAACTTCGAGACATTGATGCATGCAATGAGTGTGCGTCACACACGTGTGAGGAGATTCGTCAACGTTTGAGTTGACTTCTCACATTATTTTTCCAAAATGATGCGGTTTGTAAGCTGTCAGGATAATCTTCGAGGATACTAAAAGGTGTTTGAAGAACAATTTTCAATGTCCAAAAGGGGGCAACACTTAACCCAATGATTCACTAACACAGGTAAAGACCCTAAAAAATCTAAATTTCTTTTAAATAAAAACATGACTGCTCCGTAAATTCACTGGGGTCCTTTAAGGCTAAATTAACGACTTACTTGTTCAGGGAGGCTTAATATATTCTGTAATTACTCTTTTATAATGTGAGGGTGGCAGCTTTTATGATCTTTGTGTAATTTGCTTCTGTATGGAGTTTTCAGTCTGTTTTGTATGTTTTTTGATGTAATTGTTTGTTTGTAATTTGCTGTAATTTTTATGGATTTTTGTTGTAATTTGCACCTTCTAACATCTTCGAATGGACATAGCAGTCGGAACAGCTTTTGTTTTGTTTTCGTCAAGATTTTTATTTGTTCTTCTTTTTATCATTATTCTTTCCTTCCGCCAAAAGGCCATTGGTTTAATACACGTATTTTGTTATGTCCAAAAATCATACTTGGCTTAGTATAAAAGAGTCAAATCTTGTATCATATTAAAGCTTAGGTCATGAAGTAATACATGTAGTTAAATGTAATTAGCTTCACCTAATTAATTAATTTACTTAGTTATAATGACATGAATATTTAATTAGCCAATCTTGAGACCACTATTCTCGAAAAGTATGCGACCGATCGTCAAATTTTTTCGATTATATACTTGTGGGATACAGTATAACTGTTTATAGTGACCTAAAATGCCGAACGACGTCACGATGACGTCATTTATTGCTCTTTTTGTATCTGTGTACGAAACCAATAACAAAGATTCTAAACTTTATCAAGTCCTAGTGCCGTATACGAGCGATGTTGTTGAGTATTTTGTACAATAGACATAGACTCCTATTGATGAGAGACTTAGACATAGTTTAGTTTTTAACGTATTTCGGATCTGAATTCTGCTATTGTTGTTGCAAACGAAACTCTCTGCGCATATGCGCAGCGAAGGGCTAGCGAAAGTCATCGAAAAGGGTGAAGTTGAGTCCACACTGAAGGCCACAATGATTACACCATAACGTGGTCAAGGAATCAAGCTGAAAAACGAGAGTGAAAGGGCCAAACAGACGACAAGAAAAAGCAAATCCTACGGGTAAGTGATTTATGTATGATCGGAAAATCCGTGTCCGGATACTAGGCAAAACCGATTGGGCAGTACGGATATTGACTGTACATAAAATCTTGTTGCGATAATCGTAACCTTCCATCCTCCCGACGGTTGGAGATCGGATGGTTACGAAATAACAAGCACAAGATTTGACCATAAAGTGAATTTCGACCAATGTTGACAGACTAGTTACCAGATTTGCCAAATTTTTACCTCTTTTGAAAATCATGACACAAATTCTATGAACACAGATTTGATCACCAACAATGCCTAATGAATCCATTAATAACACTCAAAACATCATTGAAAAAAAAAGACAAAAACCTACCGGAGACTGAGCGAAGTTCGTGAAGCCTAGACAGACAGGTTGAGGTTTTAAACCCTGCACTTCGTACTTCTTGACCTAGCCTTGCTCAAGGCAGTCGAAGTTTTCACTCCCAAAGGACGCTTTTATTTTATTTTATGCAAGTTTGCCCCAAACAAGGCTAAAAGCCACTCTTGGTAAGGGGCTACAAGAAGAAAATTATAAAACATGAAAAGAACTCAGGAGAGCTGGAGGTAGGAATTGATATATTCCTCTTGAAACAGTCTAGATTGTAGGATGGAGGGAAACATGCACCAGGCAAGGAGTTCCAAAGAGATGCAGTACGTGGAATAAAGCTGTTGGAATGGCTCTTTGTTCTACATCTCAGCAAATTAAGAGTGTATGGGTGAGAAGAAGCAGAAAGTCTGGTTTCACGTTCAAACACTCTGACAGGAGGAACTAAGTCGGACACACTGGTGGCACATTTACCATGAAAATATCTGTAGAAAAGACAGAAACTGGCTACAGACCTACGGTGGGAAAGAGGTTGTAACGTTGATCCCAACACTTCACCAACAAGATTAACAATACGCTTCTGCACCCTATCTAATAAAGATAAATGACAGGAGAAGCTCCGGCCCAGATGTGACAACAGTACTCCAATAGGGGACGTATAGTTGTCTAATACAGGTAGAGAGTAGCATCAGGAGGTAAGAACTTCCGAGCTCGGTAAAGACAACCAACTCGCATGGAAGCACTCTTTGCAATGCCTGAGATATACCGCTCCCAACTGGCGTTGGTGGAGATGTCAAGTCCATGAAGGCGAAAATCTGCTACCTCAGGCAAAGTCAATGGACCCATATGAATAGATGGAAATGTAACATCTCTTGAGCGAGACAGAGACAGAAGTTTAGTTTTCTTTGCATTGAAGGTTACTAGTGTTACGAACCTCACATTGATCCATATGCCTTTCTAGCGCCCTCTTTTGAGTAGCCAATAATTATCAACGTAACAACTTAAGATCAATGTTCGATTCGATATAATATAGAATTGCTAGCTTGCAACTTTCACCAATCTCACAAGGTCTCCCAGTCCAGTCAGCACATTTTAATGCCGGACCCTCGATCGTCCGAGCATGGTCCGAGGGACCAGTGCTACACCCGCTCATGTACATTGTATATTCAGTGCCAGAGCCTTGTGAGCGATCTCTAAGCCACTCCCTCAATCAGCTACATTGTAAGAATAGCCATTACTTTATCACGGCGCAATGCTTTGTGTATTACTCTTGCCTGTGTACAAAAGTCGAATGCCATAACGATGTGCGTAATCGGTGTACTACACGAATCCCATGCCATAACGATGTGCGTGATCGTTGTACACGAATCCCATGGGATTATCATTGCGTCCCCACCCGCCAGCGTGTGCAAGGTGCATGCAATGTGCTTTGTACACGCACCCAATTACGTGTATTCCTAACGTAGTAGCATTTGGTACGCAAGTGATCTGGTGTGTTATTTCCAATGTAATATCCTTATGCACATTCTGAATTGTACACAAGCAATGGCAAGCTCCGCCCTTTACGTTAGTTGTCACTCACTGTACTCTTGCAACCCACCACTCCTTATTTGGGTTAATCAACTTGCCACGTCCGATGACCTTCCAGCATGGCAGTTTTCTATTGGTCAAGACCCCATACTTGGCTAATGTTTTATTCATTTCTATAACTCTAGATTCCTATACATGTAAACCCCAGATTTCCTTCGTCCATGACACGAATCATGATCAGTCTGGATGCACTCATGTCAGAGAATCACGACAGTCTGAATGCACTCAGTCAGATAAACAGCCAGTCTTTACCCTATGGTTAGACTCAGATCTCAGCGAATAGCTCAGTATACCTTTATCAGTTAGACCACGTTATACCATTTGCCTTATGGAACTCTCTAGAACAAGTAGCATTACTTACGCTACCAATATTGTAATGTTATAAGTTATGTGAACAATAAAACAGTTAATGTATTTGTCACAAGTCAGACTCCCGCAAATCTCTTTGTAATTATTGCCATTCCCCGTTTGGAGAAGCCTGCCCACTCGCCCCATGAGAGGAATGCAACACTAGCCAATCATTCCCCTACTTTAGCACATTCTCTAAGTCAGTGTTTAGTGAGACACCTACCTCACAGCGAGAAGTGTTGGAAGAGTTAGGGGAAACACAGAAGAGAGTTGAATCATCAGCATACATGGCGAGCTAAGACAAAACTTCATTGGGCAGATCATTAATGTAAACAAGAAAGAGAGTGGGACCAAGTACTGAGCCTTGCAGAACACCGGAATTGATAGAACAGGTAGGAGAAGATTGACCCTCAAGGGCAACCTTCAACTTGCAGGTTGGAAAGGAAAGCAGAGATTATAGATAACATTCTGCCTGACACACCATATGACTGAAGCTTGTGGAGCAGGCCAGTATGCCATATATTGTCGAAGGCCTCGGAGATGTCCAATGCTACAACACGAGCCTCACCCCTGCGATCTAAAGCCCTACTAAAATGATCGGTAATTAGGGAAAGCAGGTCACCGGTTGACCGGGAATGGCGAAACCCAAACTGGCAGTCAGTCAGAAGGTCATTGTCCTCCAGGTATCCAAGGAGCTGTTGATTGACGAAGCATTCAAAGATCTTACTTATTATGGGAAGCAGACTAATAGGACGATAATTAGTAGCTTCGATCAGAACGCTCACCAGCACCCTTAAAGACAGGGACAACGGATGCCACTTTCCAAGATGAAGGAAACACAGAGACTGCCAAGCACATATTGAACAGCTTGGCAAGAATGGGTGAAAGTTCACCGGGAACACATTTTCAAAACAATTACAGGGATTCCAGTAGCCTTGGAGGCATCCAAGGAATTAATAATCTGGGCAATCTTCTTTGGAGTGTATAAGAGATTCAGATACAACAGTGGCTGTACGAGATGGAAAGGCAGGAAGTGGATGCCCCTCATCATTGAGTGTAGAGTTAGATGCAAAGTTGTCAGCAAAAAGGTTTGCCTTATGTTGAGGAGAAGTAAGAACTTCGGGTCCATGAAAAAGAGGAGGAATGGAAGACTTGTTGCGGTTCAGTACACTATTGGCAATTCGCCAAAAGTCCCTTGAACCAAGCTGCTGTGATGAAATAGAACTAGCAACAGAGTTGGCATATTGCTTCTTAGCATCCTCTAAAACTCTCTTACATCGATTTCAAGCTTCATGGAAAAGACGCTTACTGTCCAAAGTTCCTGAAAGATGATACTTCTTTAAAAAATGGTTACGATGGGCAATTGCTGCAGCACAGGCTGGAGTGTACCAAGGTTGAGAATGGGCCTTGATCTGGTAGGTACGTGAGGGGATGTAAATCTCCATACCAAGGTTAATCCATTGGGATAACTGTAAAATCAACCCGTAGCTGTACACTTACACTGTGCGTAATATGACTGTGTATCACACAGCTAGCCTCGCCTGCACATACATTGTAGCTCGGGTGGGTAGTGCAATAGCGCAAAGGGAAAACCATAATCAAAAAAACTAATTAATCAATGAAAATAAAACTCCAACGCCTTGGTCAAGGCTATTCCCGACCAAGGCAAAAACTTACCGGAGACTGACCAACGTGTATACAAACGTAACATCACGACCAATCAGCGTTAAACCAAACGCCGCTTAAAGACTCAACACCACAAGCATGCGCATTTCAATGATGTGTACAATTAAAGATGATATATAAAAAATACAATTTGCAGATTGAGCATGCATTCTGATATGCTAATGCATAACTCTATGTGCCGATCTTGCGGGCGAACAAGTGGCGCAACCTGCAGATTGTGCAAGTCCATGCAGTAAATGTATTAACTGCGCACATAAAGACAAAAGCCGCGCCCATGGTTTAAGCCAATTGGTCGAGAAATTATGCTGTTTCGTCGAGAAGTGCAGAGTTTAAAACCTCAACCGTCATCTTTCTAGGCTTCACGAGCTTTGTCTTTTTTTTCCCAATGTTTTGAGTGTTATGAATGGATTCTTTAGGCATTGATGATCAAATCCTTGTTCATAGAATTTGTATCATAATTTTTGAAAGTGGTAAAAATTTGGCAAATGTGGTGACTAGTCTGTCAACATTGGTCGAAATTGCACTCATGGTCGAATCTTGTGCCTGTTGTCTCGTAACCCTCCGGTCTCCGACTGTCGATAGGATGGAGGGTTACGATTATCACTACTAGATACTACCATGACTACACAGCCTACATTGGACAATTTACATTTTGTGCCATAATTTTCACATAAATTCAAAATTTACAAAAGCAACAGGTGTACAGGTTTATGAAATGTCTTTCGTTTCTTTATATCAAAAATTTAGCAAAATCAGACAGTGCAATCTCCATAAAATATAAGATTTGTTGTATTCTTCCGTTGAGCTGTGTACAAATGTGCCTGCAGGAAGTCCAGGCTCTGTGGCTCTTTTGTAAACATGTGATGTCACAGGTCACATGGTCTAAAGAACACTACGTAGTTAGTGGATTGATCCTCCTTCTCGCCCCCCCCCCCCCCCCCTCTATTATTCCCTTTTCTAAAGAATCATGCTGTGGGGACCTATATGTAGTTTAGTGAAGAAAAACATTGCGGGGACCTGTGTTCCATTGTGTAAAAGGCCAACAGCTGTGTATGCCTACCCACTACTGTCATGATAAAATAAAGTTAATGCAATGCTGTATAATCAGTTCAAAATCTACGACAATGTCTCTCTAAGTTGATAGTGTGAATGGTGTAGAAATACTATAAACATCATTTGGTTCTGCAAACTTTTGTAGCAGTTATATTTTTCTTATATTACTCTATGGGTCCAGTGAAGGCACTACAACCTCGTTCCCAGTGGTGTACGATCTTGCCGCGCCATGTTTTTTTCTTTCCTGGAATGCCTCACTTCCAGGGGTATAGAGACGTACGCGGAGTTAGCGGGCGATACGGCGCATTGCCCATGGTAGCGAGGTTGCAGGCACTGGTCTTATAGGGCCCAATGATATCAGTGGATAAACTTGCAGTGACATAGGCTTCCAATTTTTCGCGCGGTGAAAAATTTGTGAAGAATGATGTTTATGGAAAACTTGTATAGCACCCTCTTGTGTTTAAAGATTTCCCTCGAGGCCAACATCAACACGGTGGGTCGAGTTTGGCACTAGTTAACTCTTCTAGATGTGGGAATGGTCATGTCGACATGTAACCGAGAGACGACGAAGAAACACTTAAATATATCGTCAACGAAAGGCGAAAACACTTGAAAAAAACTACTGTTTATTAGGAAATGGTGCAATTAAAAACTGATTTTGGTGTTTGGGTTTTCATTTACCAGTCAACTTGATAGGAAACTACGTGAATTCCATGCCAATTACTACAGGCTTTTTAACGTGTATAATAGGAATAGCATGGCAGGTCGTCCTTGAAAATTACGTCCGCTCGCTTTTCCTACTAACTTTAGATCTGTTCCTAGGTATAAGGGGTAGTTTGTTCATTTTACGTAATAACTTGTGAGACCTGTTCGTTGATACTAGGGGTATTTTGCTTTTACGTACTAACTCGTGAGACCTGTTTAATTTTAGAGTCAGTATCAGAATGAAGGTTAGTTTTAGGTTTTGATAGGCACATTTAAAGTCAAAATAAGAGCATGTCAAAGGTATAGGGTCTTCTATCTCGAAGTCAGACCTACTCTAAAGGTCTGGAGTGCTTATAATCTAAGGAAAAGTACACAGAACAGCTTCGTGTTTGTTCACAAACACCTAATGTCTAGTTTTCTCATTGGAATTTTTATTGTTATGCGCCCTCGAACAGGCTGGTCCTGGAGAGAGCGCAATATAAATTGAATAAATTATTATTATTATTATTATGTATCATCACTACTGATACTCACCTCTGACTTTGCAGATGACCGACTGTTTTGTAAAACTCTTTGACAATCTGGTTACCGCATTGTCCAACTGGCAAAAAGACTGAAGACATGCCCAGGTCAATTGTACACACATGTATACAAAATTATCCACACCGTTTATGTACCTGTATCAAAGACAAAACAATTTTTTAATATTGGTATTTCTCCAACTTAGCAAAACAGAATTCCATAAAGGTTACATTATGCAGGCTGCAAATACAATACACTAAGCACTGTTGTACCATATGTTTTAGCATGCAACTGATATGCTTCACTTTGATGGAAAAGGCCAAGCACAATGCATTGTGGTGTTTGGACATGCAGCCCTTGGGGTAGGGTGGACAGTTTTATCTTATGTCATGGTCTTGCTGGGGGGGGGGGGAGGGAGTCCCTGCTCCCGCCACTTTGTTTTTATAATTACTGGCTATTTAAATACATTTTTATCGACCAACTATTCTTTCTCATGCATGTTATACCCTCTACCCCTGTTCTCCCCTCTACCCCTGTTCTCAAATGCACTGGGTCTGGGACAGAGATGGGAGTGCAAAGAATGGGGGGATGGGAGGAGAAAAGTATCATCAAAGAGGCGTGTACCCTCCCCTTTGTGAGAAAGAAGTGCACTAACTTTTCTCTTTGGTTTAGGAGAGGTTTACTTTGTGCGAATTTCAATCCCTCTCCCCAGGAAACCCTCCTCCATCCCACCTCATCAATCTACCATCCCCAACCATCCAGGGGCAGCTAGAGGGGGCAAAGAGGAGGCACATGGCCTCAGACATTTTTTTTTAAATATATTTTGTCCATGGTTGATTTTCAAAAAGGGGGAATGTCCCCCTTAGATCTGCCCTTAGATCTTCCAACCGGAAAACTTGGCTTTAGGCTTGTCACTGAGTAATGGACACATCCATTTTAATGAAAGAGAAAAGGAAAACAGTTTATTCTAGGTTTTCAATTGATAAATTTTATTTTGCAAACACAAGGCACACAAGTTGTATTTTGACATTGTTCACTCTTTACAAATAAAACAGCCTGTCTGCTGGGAATGATTTTGATGCAAAAACATGTGCAAAAGGGTTTAATTTCATCCAGATATATAACAATTAGCTCACACAATTTCTTCTTCTTTTGATTTGCACTTTGCTTTACAATTGAAACCATTCCCTGCTCAGACAAAATAGGTCAACACAATGTCAGTGGAAACCATTTACCATTATGGGGTTGGTGAAAGGGGGGGGGGGGGGGGGGGGTTATATAAAGGTGCAGCAGAAGTCAATACATATGGTGGACTGATGTTGGCACAAGTGGGGGTGGTATGCCAATTGTTATTTCAGACCAATTCCTCAAACACAAGACCAGATAGGGTGCACACAAACACATGTAACCCATGGCCCTTTTAAAATGTTCTTTACTTTTTTACCAAATATTACCCCAAAACACAGACTCCAACCCTATCCCACCTAGTCTGGAACTTTCCTACCAGGACAACTTCAGAGTAATCAATCTATAAAAAGTAATTATGTTGTCTTGTTGTTGAGAGTTTTTGGTGGGGTTTTTTCTGGGGGGGGGGGGAGGGGGAGGGGAGGGGGGCGGGGAGGAGAGGGGGGGGGAAATTGCACTTTGTGAAAAATCATTGAAGTCAAACCTTTGGGAATTTCCCCTGGCTACACAATAAGGGTGTAAAAGTAAAGTTGCATAACTTATATATAATTCCTTTCTCTGTATCTAAGTATTATTATATAAAGCATCACAAATTTACATGTATCTGTTAAAATACATTCTTTCTATCAAATTTATGTTTCTTTCAGTGCATCTTACTGAAATTATAAATTCCTGAATCATGAATAGGCATACATGTACCTACACGTCATTGGAATACACTAGCCAAAGACTTTGCCTAGCCCTAGCTTTAAAAAACATATTCTAAATCTACCAACAAATCTTCATCAAGGTCCTCAGCAGACAATGTTTCTGTAAACACTATTGTCACTCATTCTTCGGTTTAAGGGTCTCATGATAATCAGTTGAGGAAAGCTCTGCTGAAGATGCTTCTTTAAATTCCATGTGTGATATGAAGCAACAATGCCATGGATTTCCCTGACCATACAGAAGATCACACACTGCTCATACTAACAACCACACTGCTCAAACTAGAGCATCCCCCTGGGTCTTTGTCTTAGACTATGCAAGGGCCTGGTTTGTGTGGAAAGTGAAAATACAAAAATAAACATTATACAGTGAATGTGACATTTTATATGTACACCTCTAAATTGTACTGTACTGATCAAAACAGTTCTTCAATTAAACTTTAAAGTTGAAAATAATTTTTGCAAAAGGGACACATTCATTATAATGTGATGTCATAATATAATTTAAATTTCAACTCTCGCCCCATGACCAAGTCAGACTATGTCAGATGCAATTAAACCCAGCACAGTCACAACATGTGACATATGGACAAGACAAGAGGCAGTACTAACTTATTATTTAATCATTTGGTAATTGTTCAAAAGTGTCTTGCAAAACATGAATGTAAATATGTTATATGGCAGTGCAGATCTCTCAAAATGCTCATAACTAATCGACCCCAGCCACGCTAATCTTTCCCCCGTCAGCTAGAGCATGTATAGGCAGCATATATGCGTTCGAATGCTAAAAATGGATGTTGCCCTTTCTTTTTTTTCTTTTTGTTACGTCAAAAACCATGAATTTAATATTAAGCCCACAGACTTACCGGTACCTTTGTTGGGTTAGTCTTGTAAACAATTTACAAAGGAAGATCATTTAAAAGAAAATTCTCACTAAGATTTGAACTTTCGAATCTTGGATTCAAAGAATGGCATTCTAACTGAAGTTACGTGTGCTGTCTACTACCGGTAAATTAAACATGGGTCATTCCATGCCAACTCACCTGATGGGTTGGCAGGCACCGTCTCAGATTTTGCTAAATCACACTCTTTAACATTTCTGAGGTATGACCCCCTAAAAATTTACTTTTTGTGTTTTGGGCATTTTTAAAGGTCTATTACAGAGATAAGATATGTAGCTACAAATTAATAAACAGGGTATCCAGTGTGCCACCAACTAGAATCCAGGGTCAAAAGTAGCACAGGCTATTTTTATATCAAGTTATAGGAGTTAAGATTTTGTTTTCTTCTCACACATGTTAGGGAGTAGGATTCAAAAATTTTCTGTGTGTTCATGGCACCCATAGGGGATTCTTTTTAAAAAAAATTGCAAAATCTAGTGCCTGCCAAACTTCTCAGAATTTTAGGTGATTTTGCACGGAATGACCAATATTCAAGCAAAATGTGTACGTTATTTCCCTCAATTATGTTGTTTGTGTACAAAAGTTAACCCCCCCCCCCCCCAATCAAATAGAAAAATTGTAAAATGAGTTGCACTGGAAAAAAGAAACGGTTAACTCTTTCCTAATCCCCAAAGACAACCAGTCTGTAAATTTATACCCAGGTCAACTTGTCGTATACACAGCAAGTCAACTTACATACTGTGCATACCAAAACCTAAAACAAAATTTGAAATTTAGGTTTTCTTTGAGATTTGGAGGAAAAAACAATAGTTTGTATTGCTTAACAACTTCACGCTTTCCTCAATGCTTCAGATTGGGTTTTTTCCCCCTTTTTTTCTTTCATGCCTATAGATTCCAACGAAATATTTGTTCAGTCTTATTTCTGATGGCTTTTTGCACAGTTTCTTTGATGTATACAGGTAATTAGTTGCAAACAGCATTGATGTTATGACTAGAAGTCACTTAATTTCTACCTCAATGCTTGTACAAAAAGTACTACTTACTTATTAAAATTTTAAAGTAATCTCAAAATCTAAACCTTCGAAAATTCTACCATAGGCTATTACATTTCATTTCCAAAACACCAAAATTCACGAAAACAAAAATCCCCCTAAAAAGCTGGAAACAGGTATATACCCAGGTCTCAGTCCAAAGTTGTCTTCAATATCGATGGTGATCTTTGCTTCAATTCTTCCCAAAGTTGCCAACCATTTTAACAGTTTTTTACTACTGTGGCTTCTAAATTGTTTACCAAACTTCCTACTGGCACTAACAGTCTTGACACCCACTCTGAGATCTTTACAAACCATTACACTGCAAAGGGAGTTACCTCCAATAGCTTCACATTATCTTCTATTCAAAAAGATTTTGTTTTATAATGAGCTGAAGACCCTTAATATCAACAAAAGCACTGGTCCCGACAACATCCCTGCCAGATTTCTGAGGGACGGGGCCAGTGAACTAAAAAAAAACTATCACTCACATAATAAACCTCTCCATCCTTTTTGGGGCTGTTCCCGACAATTTTAAATTTGCCAGGGTTTAGCCATTATTGAAAAGGGACAGTAAAACAGAAGTAAGCAACTACAGACCAATTATAATTCTCTGTGTAGTTTCAAAATTCCTTGAAAAGGGAGTTATTTTCAGGTTCAGGATTATCTTGTGTAAAACACCATTTTGGACAATTTTCAATCGGGGTTTAGAGGCACATATTCTACCGACACCTGTCTTATTCATTTAACTGATCACATCCCTGTTCAAATGTCTCAGGGTAATTACACAGGAATGGTTTTGCTTGATCTCCCAAAGGCTTTTGCTACTTCATGTTATTATGTTTAAGAAACTTAAGGCCAGCTGCCATGCGCATTTGTTCAGTAGACTGGTTTAAATCATATCTTAGCAACAGACAATAGATTGTCAATTTCAACAAAGTCCAAGCTGCACCTCTGACTTTGACATGTGGTGTTCCACAGGGGAGTATACTGGGGCCATTGTTGTTTTTGTGTTACATAAATGCCTTTATGCTGATGACAGTGCCCTCCTGGTCTCTGACAAAGACCCTGCATGCTGCTGTTGCTGAGATACTTGGTGCTGAATTAGATTCTTGTAGAAGGTGGCTCATTGACAACAAATTGTCCTTACATTTAGGCAAAACCATGTCTATCCCTTTTGGTTCAAGAAACAAAATTAAGAAGGCCGATGACTTCAGAGTCATGTGTACAGGTAAACAAATTGAATCAGCTACATGAGTGAAATCTAGGGGTTTCTTTTGATCAGCATCTATCGGGGGAATTAATTGCCGACTCCATTCTCAAGAAGAAATTCTCAAGTTAAAATTCCTTCATAGACAGGCTGATTGGGTGTTATAAAACAGATAATAAATAATAATAATAATAACACTTTATTCAGGCATATTACAGAACATACAGCAAAAAACAAATTAGTAAAATAAAATAAAAATATATGTATTTATATATATAAAAATATGTAACAAAAAAAGAAAAATACCGCCCCCCAATATACAGCATGAATTGTAAATAAATGATAAAACCTACGATAAAAAGATTATTAACAAGGCACAGAGAAAACACACAAAAAGGGCAAACAAAAACAAACAAGAAAAACACAAGGAAATGGGAAATGTACAACAAAACCTGAGAGCATTAGACAAAACAAAAGATGGGCTGCCTAGGAGAAAGACAAAGGTGAAATAAAATACTATCAACAATTAAGAGGTGTGTCACTACGACCCAAACCAGTGACAACGACAAACACAACAAAAATATGCAGATACACAAACAAAGGAAAGCAAACAGACGAGCACTGGAAACAAACAGACACAAGGGGATCCTAGACAAAACAAATTCAGTTTTAGTTATAAAGGTAAAAAAGTTAGACAATGGGGCACACCACACGCAAACCTATCTACAATGCTAACACTTTTTAACAGGATAAGAACTCCAGTTCCTGATAAACATTGCATAGAGTATTTAAATGTATCTAGTGAGCAAACAGGTGGTGAAAGGTTAATTTAAAATCGGAATGTCTGTAATTAACATTGATCAGACTAAGAAAGGACGGTGGAAAATAACCCCAGGTTACCAAACAAGAGCTGCGTACAGACAAATTTCATGAACAATTACTCCCTTCTAGCACTCAGTGTACAGTGTACTCAGTGCTCACTAAGCCGCTCAGAGTAAGGTTGCTCTTGTCTTTGCTGATGTAAAATAAGACGTTAAGCAAACCTTTGGACTTTCTCGAGTTGATCAATGTGCCTAACTCTGTACACACTCCAGACCAGAGAACAATAATCAAGGATCGGCATTATAATTGATTTATAATAATGTTTGCATTCGTGCAATCATGGTGCAATGTAGCCCCATAAATAGGGCCAATCCACTTCGTTGGCCCTATTTAATGGGGCTAGGTGCAATGGAAAGAAAATGTTTTCATCCGTTGAAAATGAAATTAAGATTCAAAGTTCCATTATTCCATCTTTCAACTCATGAAAATATTCTCACCAACACACTCTCATAAACATTCATTACTATTAAACCTTCCTTAATTAATAGGATTAGGTCTTTTAGTTTTAGGAACCTCCGGAATCCGACTCCGTAGTATAGACCTAGACATAGACTAGACCTATATCGTAGGACGCCCTGTATTCAGGGCGTCCCTGAAATCGAGGCAAATCTTTTACCTCTCTGTGCGCGATGTAAACAGTCCCTAGATACAATTTTTGTGGTTTGACTTGCCAAGCAAAGAGTCTCCTCTCATTTGACCAAAACTTAGAAACATGTAAGGCTCCACTGGTTAGTTGAACTTGTAAATGCAAAAAGTTGTGGTATTTAGGCATTTCTGCAAGGTACAAAAATATGTCATACTGTCGGGGCCATAAAAAAAAAATTCCCCACCGAAAAAGCTTCATCAAACACTTTTTCAATTCACAATTTACGATGATCAAATCATGTGACTGAACATTCTGCTGAGCATTCTGGGAAAAAAAATACAGAGGCTTAAAGAAGCCACGTGCCTTATATCATTTTCTAATAGTCTGGATAATTTTTTTTTTTAACACTCTATCATTTTTGTTATTAATATTAAAATTTAAACATCAGCTTTGTGATTCGATTATCACTGTTTATTTATATGCTTTATTATAAATGTTAAGAAACATAAAAAGACACAAAACTAAATAAAAATAAGATTTGAAAGCCAAAAATTATTTACATATTTTTTTTTTTTTTTTTTTTTTTAAGTTTTTGAAAAATACCATGGTTATTTTTAGAACTAGATAAAAAATATGTTGAATAAAATGAAGAAAACTGCTGGCTATAGAGTCATACACTAAGTCTCACAGAACACTTGTAGTCACTGCAGATGTTTCTTCCACGTATGGCTTCACCCGGACACCATACTTTCTTGTTTGCATCGAAAACAGGTCAAACTCAAAACAAATGGGACGCTATTGAAGTCATCGAAGATCGGTGCGTGGTGTGAAAGTTTCAATGTCCATCACGTTTTAATATATGTTTGCATATTTCTTATAAACAAAGGAAGGTAATTAGGGCATCAGTTGATTATGGAATATTTTTATTTTTTTTCAATTCAAAGAAAAAGGCATACTACATCGAAAACCGGACAGGGGAGGATACACCCAGTAACTGGGGCGTTGTACTTGTTTTTTTTTTATTTTGACATCTGCGGTCGTACTAGTTTCGAAAAAACGAGTACAGCGCCCCAGTTACTGGGTCTAACCTACTCCTAGAACTATGAGGTTCATTCCGCTATACGATAGCGGAATGAACCTCATAATAAGTCATAGTTCTAGGAGTAGGTCTACTCCTAGACCAGTAACTGGGGCGCTGTACTTTTTTTTCTTTTTCGAAATTTTGACATCTGCACTAGTCTGACCGCAGTTACAGCGCCCCAGTTACTTGTTCTAGTCATAGAGCAAGGACTAGTCTACTCCTAGCCCTGGTAGGACGTCAGAGTGTCTGTTGCACTGTTATACCTCCTATCCCTTTGAAATTTCAAGTTTGAGCTTGGGAAGTGTGCTTTTGTAATAGCGGAAACTCGACGGGGAGGAGAAGAAGAAGAAAAAACCGAACAAAAACAAGCTAGGTGTTCCGGGCGGAATGCCCGAACACCTAATAAAAGTGTTTAATGAGCTTACCCAAATTATCTTGAGACACTTCACTGATAAAAGTAAAAATTGACACGCCTCGATGTGCATGGGAGGTGAAGTGTGTTATTATTCTTACTTTACAAAATAATGAAAACCTCGCGCCGCAGGGGGGAGGCGTGCAGGCAGGAGGTAGAGGTTGCCGATAAAAAACGCACAATCTTGCGCCTTCGCCCTGATCTTAGAGCTCCATTGCTAAATGTACCAGCCTGCAATAAAAATCGCCCAAAGCTCGGACAAATTACGCTGAGCTTAAGTACAACGAAGTATGCGCAAAGCACCCCAACTCACTATCAACTAAACAAATAGTTGCGATAATCGTAACCCTCCCGGAGGGTTACGAGACAATGAGCACGAGATTCGACCATTCGTGCCAAAACATGCAATTTCGACCAATGTTGACAGACTATAGTCACCAGATTTGCCCAATTTTTACCACTTTCAAAAATCATGAAACAAATTCTAAGAACATGGGCTTAATCTTCAATGTCTAACAAATCCAACCATAATACTCAAAACATCATTGAGAAAATTATTTTGAAGAAAAAAAGATAAAAACTTACCGGAGACGGAGCGAAATGCTCGTGAAGTGTAGACAGACGATGGTTGAGGTTTTAAACCCCGCACTTCGTTACCATGCAACTTCTCGACCAATCAGTGTAAATTCCCGACCAATCAGCACAAACCATGGAAAAACAGACCGGCCTGCCGCGGCTGTAGCCCGCGAACCGGCTATGCCCGCTCGCGGACTCACTGCACGGATGTGTTTGTGTGGACGGACGTGTGCTTGCGCTGGGTACATGTACATGTATGCCAACGTCAACCTCGTCCCCGGGGTGTGTCGAGCAGTACCATGTTGACCGCTCTCTCATGGTAAACAATGGTTGAAAAAAAGTAAAACATGGGGACGAGGTTGATACCAATGTATGACTGTGTGTGTACAATGTATGACTGTGTGTGTACAATGTATTGGGGTTACATACATGTACATGTATAGCTCCATGCTTGTACACATGCATAGAGCCGCGCAGTCCAGTGAGTCCACAAGCGAGAACAGCCGGTTAGCGGGCTACAGCCGAAGCTCCGCCCAGTCTGTTTTTCCTCAACCTCAACCATCGTCTGTGTCCGATTCACGAGCATTTCGCTCCGTCTCCGGTAAGTTTTTGTCCTTTTTTCTTCAAAATATTTTCTCAATTATGTTTTAAGTGTTATGGTTGGATTTGTTAGACATTGAAGATTAAGCCCATGTTCTTAGAATTTGTTTCATGTTTTTTGAAAGTGGTAAAAATTGGGCAAATCTGGTGACTAGTCTGTCAACATTGGTCGAAATTGCATGTTTTGGCACGAATGGTCGAATCTCGTGCTCATTGTCTCGTAACCCTCCAGGCTAAAGCCCGTCGGGAAAGGAGGGTTACGATTATCGCAACTACTAAACAAAGAGAAAACAGAGCGTCAGCCTCATTCATATTTTGTCGGCCCCTCAAAATATTCTATATTCGACAGATTGGAGAGCCAAATAAAAGGTGTACAGTTTTAAAAAATTGCCCATATTGTGACCAGGGGGTTAATATTGTTGACTTCCAACTTTAAAGTTTTTTGGATAAAATTTTTATTGAGGGCCTATGTCATCCAGTACACCTGCTTCTTGAAATTTTCCAAGTTTTTGAACAAAAATATCCGGCAGAACACTACTTCGAACTTTCCCCCTTCAACCTTTGGACGAAAATTCCCTTCATACAGCGTATTTCACGACGACAAAGATCGCGCGGTGTTGTTCAAAGTTTGCTGCTGGCATAAAAGTATGTGGATTCGTTTCTGGCGGAAAATACCACCAGGACTAATACTTTCAAAAATGGGGTCCTAAGAGATGAGAAACAGTAGACGAATAAATTAGTTGTTGACAACTTATCTTTACCACGAAACAAAGACCAGTTGTACAGGGTTGTATTTTCAGGGGACAAAATGACCAAAATGTTTAGTGAAATTATTATTAGAAATGTGCCAGTGATCCACGGATAGTCACAGTAAACGACTGTTTGAGTGAGGACAATGAATGGCGCAGGATAGGGGATCATCCGAGGGGATCATCCGAGTGGAGCAGAACCCCTGGGAAAAACCGGTCCCTAATCATTGGCTTGGTCCTTAACCCAATATGAGATCCCAAGTTCCGACTTTGCAACACCTTCCCCTAAAAAGGATCCAATGAACCAATCCAGTCCTCCCTCCTCAAGTCGGATCCACTGTTCCTCCTGGTGAGATCCTGTTTGGTCTAAGCTTACTTGTTAATTCCTTGTGTCCTTCCCAGTTCGTGAGTATAAACGAACTGGGAAGGACACAAGGAATTAACACAATACAAACCCCTCCCGGGATAACTGCCAACATTTATAAAACTCTCCTATTGGCTACTAATATGCTAATTCTGGCAGGTGAAAACTGGGGCGTCTTTGACGACCATGACTGGAAACATTAGTTTCATTGACCGACAAATTCATTGACCGAAACAATTAGGCATAGGTAAATCTCTTGAACTTAAAATTCATGTTCTAAACTATACAACCTTGACATTTTATTTTCAAGTGATGGAACTTATATATCTTATATGGAACTTATGTCTTCGTATCAACATTATTGATTACTAATTGCTTCAATCAATTTTATTTTTAAAAGAGTTCAATTGACATTTTCCAGAATTCCGATAGTTTTTAGCCCCTGCCATCTTGAAACCAAAAGCCCGATCGAGCCAACAAGTCGGTTACAGTTTGGTCATGATGGTCGGAACAGCCGCGTCGCCGCGGTTCAACCGATAACCAAACGCTCAACAAATGATCAATGCCCAAACATGTTTCTGGTTGCATGGGTTGTCGCCAAAAACGCACTCCTGGTTGATTAAAACAATCTGTATCTACCATGTGTATACAGTACATTGCAAGTCGGTTACACTAGAGAAAGGACTCTATGGTTACACCACAGAGAAAGGTTGCACACAGTGACTTAAACAAAAACAATACACAACTCCTACAATTGAACTATAAATATTCATCAAGCAAACTGTGTTTTGGTGACCGTGACCGGAAACAAATTTCTGACGTAAAATTCACAGTGACTGAAACAATTTCCAAGAGCTAGCTACGCGAAAACAGGTCGGTAACCAGAAACAGCTCACGATTCCTGTGCACACATAGCCTTTTGTCAAGGCCTTCGTGGCTTGAACAGCTTTGTAGAGCCGCGAACCCAAGCGACTGGAGTGAAATGGAGCGAGTGGCGCGCGTGGTATCTCGTTCCAGTCGCTCCACTGTTTACAAAGCTGTCCAAGCCACGATGGCCTTGACAAAAGGCTAGTGCACACATTGTCCCACATGAATACGTAAACCATGCGTACACCATAAAATTAGGAGCCCACCCCAGATTGCGAAACTAATACCACCCGGCAACCCCGGCTTTGGGATGGGCAGTACAGTGACTAAAGGGAAAACCATACGGACAAACGTCCTCTTGCTTGCAACTTGAGGAGATACAAGAGTCTAGAACTAATAGTTTGGATGGCCCATAATAAGTGCCCTCTAGTTTTAAAAATGAGCGGGGGGGGGGGGGGTGGAAATTTGATTGATATAGTGTCCCCCGCCCTTCAAAAAGAGTGGGGGCGGGACGTGTCACCCCATCCCCTCCAGGATTGACGCCCATGTCTGCAGGAGTCAAGTATATTTATGATCTTGTGAATGATATACGGTGAATTTGCAACCTTTCAATGTTTTCAGAAATAAGTTTAATATTATAACTTATTGCTTGGATTTTTGGAATGTATATGAAGGTGTGGTCAGGGCCATCATAGAGCAAGGACCAGACCATCAAGTCTTCTATTTTAAATATGTTGTCTTCTATAAAATGGACCAATCAATTTCCGTCATGCCCACGTTCCATTTGGTTTTATCATGGAGATACCGAATATTTATTGGCAAAAAAAGAAAAAAAAGGTGAACATGTGAAGATCGATCAAAGATCTATCTTACCTTAGTTATTACAAATTGCGTGAACCGTAAATGTAATGAAGCTATAAAAAAAAAAATTACGTTTGGAAAGAAAATTGCCCGTCGTAGACAGGATTCGAACCTGTGCGGGGAAACCCCATTGGATTTCGAGTCCAACGCCTTAACCACTCGGCCACCACGACATAGTTCTTCAGTGACTGGTATTTAATATACATATAGTATATTATTTCATTCTTTTATTAGGTACTTCTGAAATTACATATTTTGATTGAATCGATTTTTGTGTGTATCTTCTGGCTTGATTAAAATATTAAAGTAAGGGCTCTTTGTTATTGTTAGCAGTTTACACAATAAAGACGTATACATCTCAATATACCGCCAACTTGAGTAAACTGCATCCCCAGCTTCCTCACTTGAAACTTGAAACTTGCTCTAGTAGTCTATGCTTTTGCTTGAGCCCACCTTGTTGGGCTGTTATGGCTCTCTTTTAACTTCAGTCTAGTCCTATCTAGATGAAGCATAGACTCATAGAGAGGCAATTGGTAAAAGCCGGAACTGCCTGATCTATATCTGCCTGATCTGCCGGAACTGTCAAAGAAAAATAAAAAATAAAAAAATTCGCTGCAGGGGAAGCCGGAATTCAATTGGAATGGTCAGAAATGTAAGTTTTTGTCATAATTACCCACTGAACTCTGCAGAAGAATATCCCCGGAACTCGAAAACGAGTAAATTTGACTGACTTTGTTGATCGCATGACACCAGACAAAACAGACAGCAGGTACCAGATCAGACTGTGCAACAGACGCACGCAAATTGGCGCTGTATTCGTAATCGGGTCGCAGCAATGTAAACAATGCATCGGAACTCACAGTGTGCAGTGTGTATACTGTATTGTGATGGGGCCAATATCCAAAGCGTCGTACGGTGTGTGTTGTGTGTGTGTGCGCGCTTATCGTGTGTGTACATGTACTAGTGTAAAACAATACTTAGGTCGCTGATTGCAGGTCGGAACTTACAGTGCAGTGTATACTGATGGGCCCAACATCTAAAGCATCGTACGGTGGTCAGAAGTTGCAGGTCGGAACTCGCAAACAAATTATCAGTAGATCGTACGTAGTGGGTGGTAAGTCAGAACGATCGCAGTATTTATCGTTGTTTTGAAATGGTTTGTTTTATTTTTTTTATATTTTAAATGACCTAATGATTTGTATTTATATGTTTACTTTTGCTTATCCCTGGACCGCCTCTGCTCATAGTGTATTGTCTTAGGGGTTTAAATAGATTTTAAAAAAAAATTTTTAAATAATAATAATAATAATAATAAACAAACTAGCAAAAATTCAGTCAATTGCCGATCATGTATCAGAAAAGTCGTTTTTAGTCACATTAATTTTGTGTATGAAGGGGTTGATCAAGGCATATTTTAGTGGGTAAAAGTCGGAATGAGCTCAGTTTTAAAGATCTACTTCAACGGCACTAAGATAATTTAAACTTTGCCGAAATCCAATCAATTTGTGTTTCATGATTACGTATATTTCAAAGAAAATCCTTAGCGGTGGTTGCGTAATTAAAAAAATGGGTCATTTTGACCAGCGTTCAGCAGCTCCTCATAGCGAGTTTTTGGAAACAGCGTGTCACGTGATGAAAATATATCATAGACTTTGATGACGTACATGAGTGGAAACGGCTTGTTTACCCCCCGCGCAGCGGAGTGTGTTTATTGTACGCGTCTATAGCTATTTTCATGGTAACGAAAACAAAATGTCAGACACTAGCGGATCGTGGGAGGAACATAGTGTGGACGAAGAAGAATTAGTAAATACATATGATAGTATTGATAGTGAGGATAGCTCTGACGGTTGAGGGAGCTCCTCCGAAGACGAAGAGGGCGTTGATGAAGCTGGGGGAGTTGCCGAACCATATATATGTAGGTTTGAGCATGGAGGTAGGAATAGATTCCTACCTCCATGGTTTGAGCCACTGGCCGCCGAGGATCGCTTACTTATATATTTCCATTAACGTCAACGTAACAGGGTGTTTAGATAATCTTCCAAGTTAGCTGGTGGACAGTACAAACGAACTATTCAAACCTAATCTCCCCACTCCAAGCTGTGGTGACAATTGGGCTTTGTACCATTAGCATTTGAAATGGCGTTGTAGGAAACAGCATTTATCTAGAAAATTCAAACTGCCAATTAAGCAGTCTCTGTTTTTTATTTAAATGATCTAGTTGTAATACATCTAGGATTCCTCAAAAGGTTAAGAGTACAAACGAGATCTTAACAAAGCCCAATTGTACACAGCTTGGAGTGGGGAGATTAGGTTTGAATAGTTCGTTTGTACTGTCCACCAGCTAACTTGGAAGATTATCTAACCCTGTGTTTATGAGCAGATTATCGAAGCCATCAAAGTGCTACCACAAAACACCAGTGCTGATGGTGTGAATACCACTTGTTTAATTTTGCATTTTTCACAAACTTGATGTGATATTGTGATGACCAGTTTGAATGAAACCTGTGGCTATTTATTATCAACAAACATTTAAAACTATTGTATATAGTATTATGCTACTACAGAAGTATATGTTTTGATGCTTCTGTGCCTGTCCAGTCTGACTCTCCGTTTGTGAAGCATGTGATGGCACTGTAGTTGGCGCTTTCATGGTTGGAATTGACCCTGGCGTAAGCCTGTTGCTTTAGTTGCGATGTTGAATCCCGACAGTCGTCTGTAAAATGGGCACTACAAATCATTGTCCATTTTGTCAACGTGAAGTTTTTCCGTGTGTTGGTCACGAAACCCACCCCTTCTCTGGACAGGATCTCTTGGAAATCGGTAAAAAACTCACATCTGGATTCTTATTTGTGTTCCGAGTACATCCACCGACAGCACATGAGTTCGAGGACGGTAAATTATCTCGTCTTAACTTGGTGAATGTCTTCGAATAATGAGATCATCATACATAGTTACCGTGTAAACACACGACACCTCGCTACTTCCTGGTTTCCCGTCCCAACAAGTACGTCATCATTCGCTGGTTCACGCACGTATCCTATAGTGGGTTTGTGGTGCGCGTAAATGCAAGTGCTATAGTATTGGACAAGCACAGTGCCTATGGAGGGAGCCATGGAAGCGCGCGAGTTTTTAAAAACCCCAAGAAAGGTTTAATTTTTTCAGTTAAAATTACGAAAAAAATATTGGTGTAAAACAATCCAATCTACAAATTCAGAATACTTAATAACATTACGTATGAGATTAAGAAATCTGTTTTATTTCTCAATTATCGTTGAAGTAGATCTTTAATTATGTTTTAAACGCTTAGGGAATTAACACAAGTTATTCAGTAGATCATGGTACACACCATACGTTGTGCAGTATTTGGTGGGTAAAAGCCGGAATCATCATAAATTTCTCTTTTCTACGACGCTTAGGGAATTCAGCAGATCGTACACACCATACGTTGTGCGGTATTTGGTGGGGAAAAGCCGGAACGATCATTTCTTTTTACTACGATGCTTAGGGAATTCAGTAGATCGTACACACCATACGTTGTGCAGTATTTGGTGGGTAAAAGCCGGAATCATCATTTCTGTTTTACTACGATGCTTAGGGAATTCAGTAGATCGTACACGTTGTGCAGGTTGTGGGTAAAGCCTGAACTTAATCGTTCAAAAGATTCTGTTTAACTATAATTATGGGAAGATTTTATAAAATCAATCAAGTAGATTTAATTTTAAAACCTCTACAGATTTAACCTGATCACCGTTCAAACCGGGGCCTAGCCTTCAATATTCTAAAGCATCGTCCGTTTTTTGGAAGTTTGCAGGGGTCGAAACTCGCGTTGTGTTGACATTAGCATTGATCGTATAGGTACATGTAAACGTGAGTTACCGTAATTAATGTACATGTACATGTGGCGTGAATGCAAAGGTCGGTGATCGCAGGTCGGAACTCACATTGCAGTGTAAGCTGATGGTGCATATTTCCGAAGCGGCGCACGGTGGTTGGAGGTTGCAGGTCGGAACTCGCGTATGTTTGAACTACTAGGGAAGTCAAAACTGTGTACTGTGGAAGTATAAATCCTTGCAGTAACACCATGTAAATAAATCAGTTGTATATTTTTTGTGTCGATTGAAACAATCCAAGTTTCCTGTTTTCGACAGCAATATTTTCTTGGCTTTTCATCAATGTATTTTCCATTAAACCAGGCTCAAGTCGGAACTCAAGAAGTTAAAATGAAAAGTTCTCATGAAATAAATCATTTTGTGGGTAAATAATCGAAATAATGACAGTTTTATTCTTGTCAGTAAAACAACTATGTTAAGGGAATTGAAACACAACTTATTCAATATTCAGCAAGTCGTACACACCATGCTGTTTGCGTTAAACTTAGTGGGTAAAAGCTGGAACGATCTCAGTTTTATTTCTGTTTTTCTCAGTGTACGACGCTTATTATTTATGTTAGTCAGTAGATCGTACCATGGAGGTAGCACACACCATACGTTGTGCGGTATTTGGTGGGTAAAAGCCGGAATCATCATAAATTTCTGTTTTACACGAGTACGACGTTTAGGGAATTCAGTAGATAGTAGGCCTACACATACATGTACGTTGTACGGTATTTGGTGGGTAAAAGCCGGAATCATCATTTCTGTTTTACTACGATGCTTACGGAATTTGTACAAGTTGACGTTCAGATTGTACCCACCATACATTATGCGTTATTTGATGGTAAAAACTGGAACGAGCTCAGTTTTATTTCTGTTTTACTACGATGCTTAGGGAATTAACACGGGTTAGTCAGTAGATCGTACACACCATACGCTGTGAGTTATTTACTGGGTAAAAGTCGGAACGAGCTCAGTTTTATTTCTGCTTTCCTGGACGCTTATGGAATTATTACAAGTTATTCAGTAGATCGCCCACCATACGCTGTGCGTTATTTACTGGGTAAAAGCCGGAACGATCCCAGATGTTCAAATCACCGGAAATCGCGTATACAAGGCAATCCTGAAATCAAGGCAAATCTTCAATTTTCACTGCGCGTGTTTTTTGTTTTTGACATGCCCAACAAGAGTCGAGTTTCCTCTTCGTTGACCAAAACTTAGAAACATGTAAGGCTCCACTTGTTAGTTGCACTTATAAATGCAAATAGTTCTGGTATAATTATGTATTTCTACAAGGTGTCATACTGTTAGGGCCATAAAAAAAAAATGTGCCCACCGAAAAAGTTTCATCAAACACCTATTTCAATTCACAATAATATTCACGATGATCAAATCATGTGACTCACCTTTCAGCTGAGCATTCTGGGGGGGGGGGGGGGGGGGGGCGGGATACAGAGGCATAAAGAAGCCATGTGCCTTATATCATTTTCTCATAGTCTGGAAAAAACTAGTGCAACCCTCATGTTATTATTATTAAAAAATATGTTATTACAATTAAATTCAACCATCAGCTTGTGGATTCAATTATCACTGTTTATTTATATGTTTTATTATAAATGATAAGGGCACTGGACACGTTTGGTAATTATCAAAGACCAGTATTCTCACTTGGTGTATCCCAACATATGCATAAAATAACAAACCTGTGAAAATATGGGCTGAATTGGTCATCGAAGTTGTAAGAAAATGATGAAAGAAAAAACACCCTTGTTGCACAAATTTGTGTGCTTTCAGATGCCTAAGAGGGGCTTCAGGCCAAGAGTCTTTTCATATTTTAGTGAGAAGTTACCTCTTTCTCAAAAACTATACGTTACTTCAGAGAGAGTCGTTTCTCACAATGTATAAATAGGCCTACTATCAACAGCTCTCCATTGCTCGTTACCAAGTAAGTTTTTATGCTAATATATATTTTGTGTAAATACAAAACGTGTCCAGTGCCTTTAAGAAACATAAAAAGACATAAAACAAAATAAAAATCAGAGTTGAAGTTCAAGAATAATTTACACACATTTTATTTGTTAATTTTTAAGTTCAAGTTTTTGCAGATCAGCATGGTAATTTTCAAAATTAAATAAAAAGATTTTGAATAAAATAAAGACAACTGCTGGCTATAGAGTCATACACAAAGTCTCAAGTAACACTTGTAGTCACTTCAAACAATGGGACGCTATTGAAAGGCATCGAAGATCGATGCGAGGGGTGAAAGTTACAATGCCCATCCAGTTTTAATATTTGCATACTTCTAATAAACAAAGAAAGGTAATTAGGGCATCAGTTGATATATTGGATCAGTTTATTTTTTTCAATTCAGAGAAAAAGTTATGGTGCCTTGAAAAACCGGATAGTGGAGGATACTAGGTAGTGTAAAATAAAAGTTAGGTCGGTGATTGCAGGTCGGAACTCACAGTGCAGTGTATACTGATGGGGTCAATATCTAAAGCATCGTACGGTGGTCAGAAGTTGCAGGTCGGAACTCGCAAACAAATTTATATCAGTAGATCGTACGTAGTGGGTAAAAGTCGGAACGTTCCAAGTATTCATCGTTGTTTTGAAACTGTTTGTTTTATTTTCATTCTTTTCAATGAGCTGTGTTTGCACATATTTCAAATTATTTCTATAGTATTTATATTTTTACTTTTGCTAATCCATGGACGGCCTCTGCTCGTAATAATGTATTGTCTAAAGAGTTTAAATAGATAAATAAATAAATATATACATAAATAAATATACCAATAAATAAACATATTAGCAAAAATTCAGTAATTTATCCATCAGGTATCACAAAAGTCGTTTCTAGTCACATTTGTGTATGAGGGGGTTGATCACGGCATATTAATAGTAGGTAAAAGTCGGAACGATCTCAGTTTCTTTACTACGACGCTAAGGGAATTAACACAAGTTATTCAGTAGATTGTAAATACCATACGCTGTGCGTTGTTTACTGATGGGTAAAAAGTCGGAACGAGCTCAGTTTTATTTATGTTTTACTACGGGGCTTGGGGAATTAACGTAAGTTATTCAGTAGATCAGTTTTAATAAAACATAGGCCAAACAAGTAAACAGTGATAATTGATCCCATAAGCTGATTTTTTTTTAGTTTAAGAGATATTTGAATTTTAATTGTTGAACAAATTTTTTATTTGGAGTGGTATCAGTGAATTCATGGCGGAACACATCACCCTTTGGTTAGTGTCATCAATTCGAACAATTCGAAGACGCTGCCTTTATCCGATGTGCACAATGTTCTGCAGGGTAAACAAAATTGTCCAACTTCAAAGTTGGGTGTTGTGAGGCCTCTACAAATAATGTTTAGCTAGTAATTAATTATTTTCTTTTTCTATGATCTTTAATAACACAAAAGTTAAATCGAACCAGCAAACTTATCTGGGTTTTTTTCTTTCTTTTTTCTGTGTGTGTTTTTTGTGTTTTTTTGGTTTTTTGGGGTTTTTTTTTTTGGGGGGGGGGGGGTTAATTTTAAAAAAGAAGTGGACAAAATCCATAAAATATAAGATTGAATGTTTTTTCCGTCGAGCTGTGTACAAATCGTGACTGCAGGAAGTCAAGGCTTGGTGGCTCTTTTTTAGAGACGAGGTCCAGTCCCGCTTTTGCATCGCCTTGGATGAGTTTGATCCGAGGACCTTTCATTACGTTATCGTTAAATACTAGTATTGTCATAATAAAAGTCTAAGAAGTGATTGAATTGAGATAATTGACTAGTTTTGACGGATTTTATGTTATGCCAAAACCCTACAAAAATTACTCAAACAAACATTGTCAATAACCCACACTACACAACATGTTTTTTACACTATATGGTTCCACCACGGATAAACCCTTTTATTACGCTTTCAATTGTTTTCAAGGAATCATACAACGTTCAGTATCAGACAGGAATTTTTCTGGCTTTCTTGCATGCATGCGTACAGGAAAACCAGAGAAAGAAAAAAAAAATCCTTTTAGGAAAAAATGTATAAAAATTATAATAACAATAGGCTACGAGCATGGGCACTTATTACACGCCAATATTTGTAAAGTCTTGACCCTTGTCTCGTAAGATGCAAACAATTATTAAACATATCAACATTTCAAAATAAACAGCATATTAGTTACATAAGTCAGATAATCCAAATCTGTATATCCCAATCTCACATAACCTTCAAACTTCACATCAAGATATACACTTAAATGACACATCTGTACCGACATCAAGTTCAAATTTCCATTAACTCAAAGTTATCTACTCATGACCTACATCAGCTACATCAACATACGTCACATGAAAGAACCCGAACACCGTAACGTTTGTAATTAAAGAAAACAAAATACATCATGTTGCAGATCTGGTCGAGCTCTTTTAGATATTCTTTCTTTGCGGTTGAACATTTGATATTTTTTGTTTTTATAAATACTGAATATCCTCTTAGTTTTTCCTGTCACTGAATGTCTTCGGTAAATAAACCTCTTTCCAGTCCCTTCTTTAGTACTTTATCAACATCTTCTCATAAGACTCTGTCTTTATGGTTGAGTGCTCTTCCTAAAAATAGTACTCAAAGCATTTCTGGGCCTAGACTTCCGTCGTTGTACATAGATTCTTCAGCATTTCTTTATGCGGATTAAGCCTTCAGGATTGCGCTGATGTAATCATTTGACATTACTGCATCTAACTTAGCGCCTTTTGGCTGTCTTGCTGATCTGTAAGCCACTGTTTGGCGCTGCTGACATGAGTTGCCCCTTTTAGCCTCACTGTTAAAAAAATCCGTATTTTTACGGATAAATTTTACGGAAACTGGTCCGTAAAAAGGTCAATACGGGAAAAGTTGCACAGAATCCGTATTTTTACGAAGATTTTATTTTTGTCCGTTCTTGTACCATTAATTTTTTTCTAGGTTGACAAATATTTCAATAATGACCACTTTTTTAGTAGATTCCTTCTAAGAATATCAATTTTAATCAAGTTGTATTTTTGTGCAAAAGAAAAAACCATAGTATTTATAAACAAAAGAAAAGAAAACAGTTTTTGTGTACATAGTGTTTGTACGAGGAGGAGATTGTTCCGTAACAAAAAGTTGTGATTTATAACTTCAAGCACAAAAATAATAAATCATTTTATTTTTAAATTTGTTGTTACTTTTCCATAATTATAAATATATATTATATCAAATCCAATTTTTAGATTTTGCATTTACATGTTATTATATTTCCTATAATTATTATTTTTTTGTATTTATACACTATTACTTGAACGTGGTTAACAATTTTACCATTGCATGCCGGGTTTGAATGTCTAGAATCCAACCCTATATCCGTAACAACACGCGTGTGCCAGCGTCGTGCACATACTACTTGTGCAGCGGGAGGAGGAGCAGACGATCAAGAAACCGCGGGCTG
Organism: Leptasterias polaris; assembly: GCA_037783415.1. Taxonomy (NCBI): domain Eukaryota; kingdom Metazoa; phylum Echinodermata; class Asteroidea; order Forcipulatida; family Asteriidae; genus Leptasterias; species Leptasterias polaris. The sequence goes on from JAZGTN010000131.1 coordinate 683,156, forward strand.
TGAAAAGTTAACTTTTCTTAACAACTTTATTGTAAAGACATCTAGATCATACCAGAACAACTTTTAGCTGAATCTGAAAGGTATGTACAATATTAAATATGAATACACCTTCATTTAAATGTGGTGACTGTTGACCAGGTGTTTTTTATCCAGATCCAGATATTATGAGCTAAACAAAATTAGTCTTCCGACTTCGGTCAACTAAAAATCAAGTTCAATGACAAAACTATTCTGACCAATAAGGTTTATCGCGATTAGCAAAATACCAAGAGAGGGCGCTGTTTTGCCAAGCATGTTGGGTGTAGTAAAGGGGGCAACTCGGGAAATCGGTAGCCTGGGCGCCTGACGACCGACTGTGTTGTTTATAAAATTGTTGCGATGTTCAAATCATAAGCTTGTTCACTTTTTTAGTTTACACAGGGCCTAGGCCATGCCTGCAAACATCGTGTACTGCGGTATGCATTTGCCCCATATGCCCTCCCATGATGCATTGCGGTTCTGGAATCGCGATAAACCTTATGGCAATGACCAGGCAAGACCAAGACCTTTCTAGAATATAATATAGGCCTAATGTGCAGTTTTTAGTTTTTAATTTTAGTACTAACTAGGTCTATATGCTATGGCTTTGTTTTTGTCAACGCTTGTTGTTTGATCTTCTCAAAAATAATGTGACCAATTTGACAAGTTTACAGTATGTACTGGCCCTGGCACTACTGTCTACCTGGCACTAGTGTAGTGGCAGTGGCAGCATAAGCAGTGCCAGTGGCAGGGCCAAGGCAAGGGGCTGATGGAGTCCAGCTTAGTGAAAAAGTAAGTAGTGTAGAGTAGAGTGTATAGTCTAAGAAGGTAGTGTTAACATGGTTAATGTCATCAGTGACAGTGGATCAGACATCCGTGACCGTGTTACTGACTGAGTGTTAAACTGTTATTGTTAACGGGGCTAGCTCTGTTCCTTGCCACGCTTGCTCTATGTAAACAGTATGGCCTCTACTCTAGGTAGACCCAGTAACTGGGGCGCTTGTATTTGTAAAGTAGGGCCTACTTGTTTTTTCGAAATGTTGACATCTGCGGTCTTACTACTACTACTAGCACCCCACAGGTTATTATTGTATGTTTGGTCAAACAAAGTGATCCAACTCTCGGTTGTATTGACGGGTGCCCTGCCTCAATTGCGTAGTCGTCACTGCTAAGAAAGGCACCTGTCTAATCGACAGGTGCCCTGCCTCAACCACGTAACCGTCACGGTCGAGGCAGGGCACCTGTCAAATTTTAGACAGGTGCCCTGCCTCAACCGTTACTACTACGCAGTTGAGGCAGGGCACCCGTCGATACAACCGAGAGTTGGATTACTTTGTTTGACCATACGATAATAACCTGGGGCGCTAGCTAGTACGACCGTAGATGTCAACATTTCGAAAAAACTTGTACAGCGCCCCAGTTACTGGGTCTAGCCTCTACGTACATGTACACAACACAGTCATGACATTGACAGTGACTCAAACACAGACTGACACTCATGACAGATAGTGACTGGTTATCCAGTACTGACAAGTTACAAGAATGTCTGACTAGTGACTGTGACTCAGTGAGTCAGTGACAGTGGTACATGAATTAACCATACAAATTACCATGTTTACATAATTTTGTAAGCTCACTTTCTGTTTTTGCAGATGTTCAACTTCAAGTGTCAAAAGAGTGGTGTGTGCCACCATGGGCATGAATCAACTTCTTTGAGTTTGTACGTGAGATACTACTTTCATGGACTTGTTGGAAATCTGACACTTCCTTGTGCTGCTTTAGGGTGTAAGTACAGTACATATACATGCGTAGATTGTACATTCACTTATTTTGGAGTTGCTTAATAAAAGGGATAAGGATCACTTGGTTTCTATATCAAAGCAATGCAATCTTAGATTTTAATAAGTTTTCCTGCAAGACTTAGTTGAGAGCGCAAAGCAAATTGTGATGTCAAGACTGCATGCCAATATTCCAAAAGGCATGTACATGTATTTGTGTGCTTTACCACTCATTTACTTAAAATCTAACTAATTTGTTGCAGGGAACATGTGTTCACCTAAGACTGAGCACTAAATTGCATTTGATGGCAATCATCAACTCAGTGAAGGCAGTTAAGCTCTAACCTTGTTTGTGGCCAACTATGTTTTTAACATACACTATGCTAAGGAGGCATCCTGCATCCATGATTTTGTTCAGAGGTAAGTTGAATTTGATAGGAATGCAACAGTCTTAACACTCAAAACAACTTGATTGTGAAACATTTAATATGTTGGTAAATTTTTATCCAACAAAAATATTTAACACTGCACTTTGTTTTGATGGCCATGATGGGCTTTAAACACTCTGCTATTGAACCAGGCCGTCTGTTTGATGTCTTTGACACCTTGATTATTATTGTACTTTTTTTTATTGCATCCCTGATAATGTTTTTGTTTTTACTCTACACATTGTTGCTCTCTGCGACCTGTTAAAAAACAATCCACAGGTTAACTAATCAGGTTGGATCAAACCAACGACTCCCCGTATTCTAGAGCAGATGTCTTCCAAGCGAATACTTTAACTATCAGCAGAGGGCACAAACAATGTAATAATTGTATTAGGGTTAATAACAAAAGTGGTATGTACTGTACTTGTCAAAACAAAACCACCAAGCAAACAAACTAACAAACAAACAATGTTGAACCATCACATTGTCATGCTTTTGTTTATCAAAATGAGTGAATAATTATATACTGTTGTTTTTTCTCTTTCATAGATTCTTCATTAGAATTAATCGAAGTGATGGATCCAAGTTAAAGATCTGGGGGTGAAGAAACAGGAAGGTCAAGTCAGTGGTAAATTCTTTGCTCTAGCCATTGCAACAATGACCCTCTTTTTGAGTTACTGCCCAAATATTAATAAACAGTTGTTTGTATTGTTTTCAAATACTTTTTCTTCAGCTTTGACAGCACTTAAGCTACAGACGGGAACAACATTCTCTGGAAAAATACACAGACTTTCTTTATCATGGACCTTTGGGGTTGAAACTGAAGTAACTACCAATCCTGTACTTTGTCTTTAAATCAGGAATATTGAAAAAAAAAAAAAGGTGTTTTCCCCGTTGTTTTTAGGGGGGGGCTGCACAGTGCTAAAAAGATGTACCTGTACATGTATAAGACAGTCTCAAAGGTTTTATCTTATGATACAAAGCCAAAGAAAAATATGTACAGTATATGAGTGTTTATGCCAGTCTCATTTTGTTTCGCATTATTAGTATGCAAACTTACAATGCACATTGAACACAATGCAAGAAGATAACAGCATTGTTAATGATGGCAACCACTGCACTAGGTTTAAACATGTACTTCTCACATCAAGGTGTACTTTTAAAATCAAGATCACATAACCTATGTTTACTTGTGACAAATCAGGTCAATGTAATCAGATTTTGCCCTTTTTATATAAGTTTTGTACATTTTGATATTAATGTAATAATAGTTCATTGAATTTTATCAATTAAGATGCAAAGCTGTTATGATGTTATAACCGTGCTTGTTGCAGTTGTTTCTTACAGATGTCTATTTTGTTCATAAATTAAATGCTCCTCATGGATAAATGGTATTTACCTCAATTGCATCCTTTACAAAGCTTTAAGGAAAACAATTTCTGTAATTATGTCAATAATTAGTTTGGATTTGACAACAACATTACGTAAATTTAATAAACTTTTAATAATTTCATTTTAAATCTGTATTTGTTACTCTTTTTATGTGTTTTATTAGTTAGTATTTTCTGTATCTATTGTTTATTTTAATCTTATATATTGATTGATTGATTTTTTTATGTTTTATTTATTTTAATCTTGGAATGTTCCGTTAAAAGTGCATTTGTTATTCCGTATTTTGCCCAAAATTCCGTTGAAAGAAAATTAATAAAAATGTGTAAAATTACAGAATTATGGAAAAAGTTTTGGCAGCTCTATTACCGGACTTTTTTTTAGATTCCGTAATTTATTTTTGCAGGGAAAGTTCTGTAAAATCTCAATGACGGACAAACATCTGTAAAATTACGGTAGAAAAAAAAATCCTTTAATAGAATTTACGGATTTTTGTTTTATTCCGTAATTTTACAAATACTGAAAAACTGAAATTTCCGTTATTTTACAGAATTTTTCCTTGAAAAATAAATTACGGATTCTAAAAAAAAGTCCGGTAATAGAGCTGCCAGAACTTTTTCCGTAAAAAAACAGATTTTTTTTTAACAGTGCTGTAACAGACTTTAAAAAAAAGTACACGCACATATAATATAGATTCACATTTTGAACAGTTGCACACCTGCGGTTTTCATTTAAAAGGTTTATTAAATTTTTACCACATAAATAGTGGATTGTGCAAAGAAATCAAAAAAGTAAAGAGAGTTTCCAGTAGGCCTATTGTTTCTGTATAGAACCACCAAATGCATACATTTGCCTTGCTCCTGTGACCCGACAAATTGATTTGTTGTACCAGTACAAGTTTATTGATTAGCAAAAAAGGGGTTGATGGGTAAATTCTACAGGTGGTGAAACATATAGGGACTATAGGAGCGCTTTCTACAGGCCTGATATTCTTCCTTCTCGTCTGTTTTCCGATTGTTTTTCCCTTAGAAAAATCAGAAAAATTGTTAATAATAAAGTCTGCGAGCCGACAGCATGAAGCCTTTTATTATGCGTCTGAAAGCACACAAATTTGTGCCATTTTTCTTTCATTATTCTCTTGCAACTTCGATGACTAATTGAGTCCAAATGTTCACAGATTTTTTATTTGTATGCATAGTTTGGGATACACAAGTCAGAATGCTGGTCTTTGACACTTACCAAACGTGTCCATTGCCTTTAATACTAAACAACGCGAGTTCTGACCTGTAACTTCTGACCACCAGATGGTTTATTCTGGTCCAAATGGGGGTGCTTTAGTTTAGCCTACATTTTAAGAAGTCAAAGGATTATTTAAAAATCAGTCCCTACAGATTGCTTACACCTATAGATTTGGTTGAAGGTTAAATATGTAAAGGTTTTTAATTTTATCCACTGGATTGACTTATACATTCTTTCCAGATAGTTTTCAAATAAAACTGAAGAGATCATTCCGACTTTTACCCACTAAGTAACGCACAGCATGTGCACGATCTCTTGAATAACTTGTGTTTGGCCTAATAATTCCCTTAGCGCTGGAAAACAGAGTCTGTTTTCCAGCGCTAAGGGATAATAATACTTTCACAAAATCTGTTGAAAGACTATCTTTAAATAAAACTGGGATCGTTCCGATTTTTACCCACTAAGTTTAATGCACACATTGAGTATGGTGTGTACGATCTACTCTGAATAAGTGTTGATTCCCTAAGCATCGTAGTAAAACAGAAAACTGCGATCGTTCCGGCTTTTACCCACCAAATACTGCACAGCGGATGGTGTGTACGATCTATTGAATAGCTTGTGTTGATTCCTAAAGCGTCGTAGTAAAACAGAAATGATGATTCCGGCTTTTACCCACCAAATACTGCACAACGTATGGTGTGTACGATCTGCTGAATAACCTACGCGTCGTACACAGAAAAACAGAAATAAAACAGAGAGCGTTCCGGCTTTTACCCACTCAGTTTAACGCAAACAGCATGGTGTGTACGATCTGCTGAATATTCAATAAGTTGTATTTTAATTCCATTAGCATCGTTTTTTTCTTGACAAGAATAAAACTGTAATCTTTTCGAATTTTACCCACAAATGATTTATTTCATGAGAACCTTTATGAAGTTGGACTGCACGCACGTACCAGTTTAGGTTTCTAACTTCTTCAGTTCCAACCTGAGCTTGATTTACTGGAAAATACATCAATAAATGACAAGCCAAGAAAATAATGCTGTCGAAAACATGAAACATGGATTGTTTCAATCGCCACCGAAGAAATACAACTGATTTATTTACATGTTACTGCAAAGATTACTTCAACGGTGCAAAGTTTGGACTTTCCCCTTGTTGAAACATACGCGAGTTCCGACCTGCAACCTCCAACCACCGTGCGCCGCTTCGGAAATATGCCCCATCAGCTTACGCTGCAATGTGAGTTCCGACCTGCGATCACCGACCTTTGCATTCACGCCCCCTGTACATGTACATACATGTATATTAACATGTATGTACGATCAATGCTATGTGTCAACACAACGCGAGTTTCGACCCATGCAACTTCCAAACAATGCATAATGGACGATGTTTTATAAAATAAAATAATAGGCCCCGATTTAAACAGGTGAAGGTTAAATCAGACCATCAAACCCATGGTACTCTACTGAGATTGCTGAAGCAAAGAAAATGCGTAAACGACTTGAAAGACGCTGGAGGAGAACAAATGTTGTGGCTGATCGAGACCTGTTTAAAGCTCAACGTCAACGCATTCTCCACATGATCAATGATGCTACAATGTAAATCAAAATATTACCAAGATAAACTATCTTGCTGTGAGAATCAACGAGAAATATTTAGGATTGTTGAATCTTTATTGCATAATAAAAGTAAAACCAAGCTACCAACTCACAGTGACACTATGGAATTGGCTGAGAAATTCAGTGATTACTTCATCACCAAGATAAGAAATATTCGGACTGATCTTGACACATCCGCCTCTACTCAGTCTATCAGTGCAGGTACATACGAGTCTAACCCCAATATCCCTACACTCGACAGGTTTGAACCGGCCTCTGAAGTTGAAATCCGGAAACTGATAAATTCATCACCTTCAAAATCTTGTGACATTGATCCCATCCCAACTTGGCTGTTGAAAAGGCACTTGTCTGTCCTGTCTACCCCTATCACCAAAATTGTCAATTTGTCGCTTCATAATGCAGCTTTTCCTCAGCGTTTCAAAAGTGCTATCGTCACTCCACTCCTTAAAAAGCCATCGCTTGACTCAGAAAATCTCAAAAATTTCCGCCCAGTTTCCAACCTCTCATTTATGTCGAAAATAATTGAGAAAGTAGTTGCCGCCCGTCCGTCTGACTGATCATCTGTCTGAACACAATCTGTATGAGACCTCTCAATCTGCATACAGAAAATATCATGGGACAGAGAGTGCATTGTTGCGCGTGCATAATGATATTTTTCGCGCTGTGGATGATAAACGTGGTGTGTTCCACGGCTTTTTAGACCTTTCCGCAGCCTTTGACACCATAGATCATACTATCCTTCTGGGACGCCTGAAATCTTTGGGTGTCAAAGGACCAGTTCTCCAATGGATTAAATCTTACATCAGCAACCGAACTCAAGCCATCAACATTAATGGAGTTTTATCATCACTTGCCACGCTCTTGTTTGGTGTTCCCCAGGGATCTGTCCTTGGGCCACTCTTCTTCACCATTTACTCTAAACCAATAGCTGCAATTGCAAGAAACCACGGACTCCATGTACATTTGTATGCAGATGATACTCAACTGTATCTTTCATTTGATTTAAATTGTTCTGATGAGCAATCTGAACGCAAACGTGTTGAGCAATGTGTTTCTGATATAAAGTCATGGATGACCAATAATAAATTAAAACTCAATGATGATAAAACGGAACTGCTCATAATAACGTCTAAACATAACCAAGACAAAATAATCAATCACCAGATGCAAATTGGCACTGCTACTGTTACATCATCTGCAAATGCTCGCAATCTTGGGATCATGTTTGATAACACTATGTGCATGGAATCCCATGTGAAGAAAATTTGTCAATCTGCTTTTTACCATATTAGAAACATTAGCAGCATTCGTAAAGTCCTCAATAAAAAGTCTGCCTCTATCCTTATACATGCTTTCATTACATCCAGGCTTGATAATGGAAACTCATTGATTTATGGTATTAACAAGCATCTTATCAAAAAACTGCAAAATGTCCAGAACGCTGCTGCTCGGGTATTATCTAAAACACGTAAATATGATCACATCACACCTGTGTTGAAACAGCTTCACTGGCTCCCAGTCTGTCAAAGAAATAAATTCAAAATCATTTTGCTTGCCTGGAAAGCTATGAATGATAGGGCTCCTCCCTATCTCAAAGAAATTCTCTCACCATATACGCCAACTCGCAATCTTCGCTCTACAAACCAACTTCTTTTAACTGTCCCTAATACAACCACTTCCAACGGCGTTCGCGCATTTTCTGTATCTGCACCCACTCTCTGGAACTCTCTTCCTTTACATATCCGAGCTACAAAGTCTCTGGACATTCAAAACATTGCTAAAAACTCACCTGTTCAATATTTCTTATGATTGACTATCTGTTTGTTATTTTTTCCACTTGTTTTTGCCAGCACATTTATGTAAATCTGTTTTATTCAATGTGCTCTTATTTCTTTCTAAGCTACGTAATTTGTAATCTTTTTGGTTACTCTCTCTGTTTTTTGTTTTTGTTTGGTTTTTATGCGCCTCGGAATAAGTTTAGTCTTAGATAGATGGCGCTTTACAAGTTTTAATTATTATTTATTATTATCTGTAGAGATTTAAATTTAAATCCACTGGATTGATTTATAAATTCTTTCCATAACTAAACAAAATCTTTTGAAAGATTAATTTCAAATCAAACTGCGACCGTTCCAGCTTTTACCCACTAAATAACGCACAAAGTAGGATGGTGTGTACAACTTGTGTTGATTACCTAAGCATCGTAGTAAAACAGAAAACTGCGATCGTTCCGGCTTTTACCCACCAAATACTGCACAACGTATGGTCTGTACGATCTACTGAATTCCCTAAGCATCGTAGTAAAACAGAAATGATGATTCCGGCTTTTACCCGCCAAATACCGCACAACGTATGGTGTGTACCATCATACTGAGCAAGCTATGTACCGACTACTGAATAACCTACGCGTTGTATGCAGAAAAACATAAATAAAACAGAGATAGTTCCAGCTTTTACCCACAAAGTTTAACCATGGAGGTAGTACGCATACAGTATGACAAGCCAAGAAAATAATGCTGTCGAAAACAGGAAACATACAACTGATTTATTTACATGGTGTCTGCAAAGATTCTTCCACGGTGTAAAGTTTTGACTTCCCAAGTTCAAACATACGCGAGTTCCGACCTGCAACCTCCACTAACCACCGTGCGCGCTTCAGAAATTATGTCCCATCAGCTCACACATAGGATACACAGCGATCATAATAATGGTTATGCAGTAAACGTTAGAGCGTGCAACCAATGTGAGTTCCGACCTGCAATCAGCGACCGTTGCATTTATCATACGTTCGATAAACGCTATGGACACACAACGCAAAGCGAGTTCCGACCTGCAATAAGCGACCTTCCCACGCACCCTGCTTGCAACGCCCGATTACGAAGACACTTTGCGTGCGTCTGTTGCTTAGTCTGGTACCTGCTGACTGTTTTGTCCGTCAGGCGATCAACAAAGTTAGTCAAATTTTACCGTTTTTGAGTTCCGGGGATAATCTTGTGCAGAGCGAAGTGGGTAATTATGATAACAACTTATATTTATTACTATCTATATTCAGTTCCGGCTGCCTCTATTGCACATTTTCGAAAAACAGTGTATTCTATTTCGAGTTCCGGCAGATCAGGCAGATCAGGCAATTCCGGCTTTTACCCACACCCCATAGAGATCAAGTAACTGGGGCGCTGTACTCCGTTTATTTCGAAACGTTGACCTCTGCCCGGCCCCGGGAAATGTCTCATTCTAACAAACATGATCGTCAAGTTGCTACAAGTCACATAGCACCGAAAACTGCCCCAAAATGACAAAAAGCCCCCCCCCCACCCCCCCCCCCCCACCCCCCCCACCCCCCCACCCCCCCCACCCCCCCCACCCACCCCCCCCACCCCCCCCACCCCCCCCACCCCCCCCCCAAAAAGGCGATAGCCTACTGCTGCTGGATTCTCAGTACGTCAAAGATGCAACATCAGGCCAGGCATTTAATTGTACTCACGATAATTTTCTCGGCTCCAAATCGATTAATTGTAAACGGGTCTTCTCATTGGGCTTTCACACTGATGGTGCCCTGCGGCCGTCGCGGTTGTTATTTCCGGTGTGATATCGGTGGTGGATGTAAAAATTGTGTTGTTGTTATAGCAATAAGAGTGAGAAATTTCCTAGCTAGTGTATATAGTACGACCGAAGAACCGGTCACTTCGGCACCTTGCAAACGCGGCATGCACCTTGCAAACTCGGCACCTACAAACTCGGCACCGACCTAGCAAACTCGGCACCCACAAACTCAGCACACACAAATATCTACACCCGGTTCAGACAGGCGCTCTAGAGTCGCGCCCCTGGCCCTAGAGTCGCGCCGAACCAAAATACATGAAAAGTTCGACGTCAGTTAGGAGCGACTGAACGAGCTAGTGTATCTATATATAGTACGATCGACTGTTGCAGTCGTTCGGAACGACTCTGGAGCGCCTTGGTTTCAGACGTCGATCTTGTCATGAGCGGAACACAATGTAAATGTTTTGTTAAGTTCGTCTGTCTGAAACCAAAATTTAATTGGGTCGACCTTGAGTCGCTCCTATTCTATTTGGTTTGGCGCGACTCTAGAGCTCCTGTCTGAACCGGGTGTTGCTCTTGAAAGCTGGAACATCAATGCAGATCAGGTGGCCAGAAATTGTGGAGCTACCTTTGCGTCTGGAGTCTTTGACGCCTAGCCTATTTTATGTGTTTTATTAATGTGGAGTTAAATAGATCCTTCACTGAGAATTTTCAATATACAAAATCATAAGGAAATGGCTGATGTTTTGACCCTGGCAGAATTATCTTCTTCATCGAAATTGGGGAAGAGTCTGCATTTTTGAAAGCAATAATTGACACGATAGATGCAATGAGAAATTAATCTTTTTATGTTCACGCAACATCTTTACTTCCCAATAGATAGGTTGCAATATGACGTAAATCAGTGGATTCGGATTGACTCTTTTATTCTCTGTAATTGGAGGTCGGAAGGCAACCGACCAGCGACGGAGGCGAGAGAATGGCATAACCAGACTCCGCCGCATGGTGGCGCCCTCCCAACTCACCGTTCTACTGTTACTGCGTCAAAGACGACACATCACTGCCTCCACATCTTCTCCCACACAAAATTGTCGTCGCCCCGACGACAAGTCAATACCTAATCGCTAAACTTTAAAACACTTGAAACTTTTCGCAAACAAGTTAACGAGTAAATACAACACCAGTTTTAAGAATAACATGCAACTACTTTAAACTCCTACTTTAAACTCTTACTTTAAACTTCTCAACTTAACTGTTCTGGCAAGACTTACTAAGTAGATACATGCGCATACAACATTTCTATAACAATTTTGCGAGATTAAGCAAGGTTGAAATGCCCATGGGTCCTTTGAGCTTTCTCACTTTAACTGTTCTTATTCCAGTGATAAGTACGACAAAATCTTGTCACACAGTCCAATACAGTTCTGTTTCTGCATGTAATTGGTGACTGGAGCAGCAATAGTTCATACTGATAATTAATCTGTATCTGTGAGCTACTCAAGTCCATCTCAGTAGTGGCTGCCATCATATTCTTGACTTGAGTTAATAAGGGCACAACATTAGAAAACTGGTACCTACTTGGGGGTTTTCCTTTCGTCGTGCGATTGGAGCGTCTGGCTTTCCTGGGCACTCCTGCGGCTGCCGTAGCCTCGGTGGTTGTCTCAGCACTCTCAGTTGTATCGGTTGGTGACATCTTTGCTTCTTCCACAGATGAGATGTCATGGGCAGTTCTGAGGATAATGTTCTCACCTGGAGCACAGAGGAAGGAGAGGGGGCTGGAACTGTTACAAGGGGCTCGTCTGAAGGAGAGGGGGCTGGAACTGCTACAAGGGGCTCGTCTGAAGGAGAGGGGGCTGGAACTGCTACAAGGGTTCGTCTGAAGGAGAGGGGGCTGGAACTGCTACAAGGGGCTCGTCTGAAGGAGAGGGGGCTGGAACTGCTGCGAGGGGCTCATGTGAAGAAGAGAGGGCTGGAACTGCTACAAGGGGCTCATTCTCCATCCTTTCCTCTATAACGATCGCGCAAGGGGGGCTCGACTGCAACGCACTTCTTACCAGCAAGGTTACTCTTCACACCAGTGTCCTCGACGTGGCATGGCAAGCTCTGGGTTATGGGTAGCAGGGGCTGGTACGGGGGCATAGGAGTGTGGCTGTTCTTTGGGAAGGGTTAGTGTCACTCCCCAGTTGTCATCACTTGTTGATGATGAGGGTGCACCGTCGGTAGTGTTCTCGTCTTCCGTGCTTGGGATGGTTTGGGGTCTGGCGTCCCAAGGGCAATGTTTCAGCTCACAGCGGTGTAGCACTTTTTGTCGGCCAGTAGAGTTTCGCACCACATAAACTGGTTGTCCTTTGAAAGGCTGGTTTACGACCATGTATGGGTCGGTTTCCCAATAGTCCTGAATCTTTTGCCCTTCCTCTGTGAGATCAGTCTCGAACCAATACAAATTCTCCTGTGCAAAGGGGCCTCTCAAACACATCTTTCTCAAATGCAGTTCTTAATTCTACCTTCTTGTCTAAGTTGGTTATAGCAAGGGCCCGTGCCTTACCGTTGTCAGAATGCAGACGCAATGGGGCACCAAATGGTATGATGAGATGTTTCACCAGCATTTTGGCGACAGTCTGTGCGCGTTGATCTTTTGTAGGGATTGCCCAAGTGTACTTTGTGAAGATGTCTGTGAGTACAAGTACATTTTCGTACCCATCAGTTGACTGCTCAAGTACAGTAAAATCCATAGCCACTACCTCAAGGGGAGCTGTGGCACGTAGAGTTCCCAGTGGGGGCCAAGTGGCACGAGTAGGGCATCTGCTTACACTGCATCTTTCACACTGGTGACACCAAGTGTGGACGGAGACTTCCATTCTTTGCCAGTAGAAGAGGGGTTGTATCAGCTTCAGGGTTCTCTTTGCGCCAAAGTGTCCTGCATTATCATGGAAAAGAGTCAGGATCTCTTCATGTAGTCTGGCGGGGACCACCAAACGTTCACACATACCATCTCTTTGCAATGTAGAACGCCGGTACAAAACATCATTTTTGAAGAAGAGTTGGTTCATGTGTTTAAGAACTGAAACGACATCACTAGGTTCATTCTGTCTCTCTTGTCTCGATGGTCGTCTTTGTCTCTTTACGTAGGGGATAACCCGTTGGAGGATGAAATCTTCATCTTGTAAATTTCTCAGCATCTTTGCAGAATAGCCAGGTAAACTTTGGCTGCCCTCATTGGTAGTTACTTGGATTTGGTGGGCCAACACCGGAGGAAATTCTGTGGTAACATCAACTGGACCACACAAGGCGCGGATGGTGCAAGATGATAACTCAGCATCTGGGGTAGACTGAGAAATGAGCGCTGCATCAGCTGGTCGTGTGTGTAGTCGCGAAAGGGCATCTGGTGCTTGATTCGTTCGTCCAGGACGGTATTCTAATTTGAAGTCAAACGCTGACAACTGCTGTACCCATCGCATCTCAGCAGCACTCAGGTTTGCAGTATCCAAGTATTTGAGGGGATTGTGATCAGTGAGGATGATGCATTTGTTTCCAAACAAGTAATCCCGGAATGCCTGACACACAGCCCAGCGTACGCCTAACAACTCCAACTTGAATGCCGAGTAATTTTTATCATTCTTCTCTGCTGGTCGCAGTGATCGTGAAGCATAGGCTACCACTGATTTTGAGCCACCACGTTGTTGTTGTGAGAGCACGGCACCAAGCCCTTTACTGCTTGCGTCTGTTTCCACTGTAAATGGTAGCGAGAAGTCTGCAAACCTCAACACCGGGGCTTCAATCAACTTTGACTTCAGTGACTGTATCGCCAAATGTGCAGCCTCATCAAGCTCTATTCTCCTCTGTCCATCTCTGATCTTCCCTTTGCGTGATGTCCCTTTAAGATATTTGAGAAGTGGTGCAGTGATGCTGGAATATCGGTGAATGAACTTGCGAAAGAATCCCGTGAAGCCAAGGAATGATCGTAGATCTGTGACAGTTGTTGGCACTGGCCAGTCTTTTACTACTGCTATCTTCTCAGGATCTGGCTCTACCCCTTCCTTTGCCACAATCAGGTGTCCCAGATATTTCACTTGAGTTTTGAAGAAGTCACACTTTGGAAGTTTCAGCTTTAACCCGTGTTTTTGTAACCGCTGAAATACCATTTCAAGACGCTGTAGGTGTTCCTCAAAACTAGTAGAATATACTATAATGTCATCAAGGTATATCAGAAGACTCTGCAAGGCTTCATCACCAAAACATCGCTGCATCAGCCTCTGGAATGTGGCTGGACTATTGCATAGGCCGAAAGGCATACGGGTGTACTCCCATAGCCCAAAAGGTGTTGTGAATGCTTTTTTTTGATGTCACTCTCTTCCATGGCAACTTGGTAGAATCCAGATGTCAGATCCATGGTGCTGAAATAGTTTGCATTCCCAAGGGCCTGAAGAGACTCATTGATACGTGGCAAGGGAAATGCGTTCTTTGTCGTCAAACTATTAAGTCTCCTATAATCCACACACAAGCGAATTGAGTGGTCTTTTTTTCGCACCACAACAATTGGGGATGCCCATGGGCTTGAGCTCTCTCGAATGATCCCTTTGTCAAGCAGTTCATGGATGTGTGACCCGACTTCTTAGTATTGTGATGGTGGGAGTGAACGGTATCGCTGACTAATGGGGGAGGCATCACCTGTATCAATGCGGTGTCTTATAGTGTCGGTGTGGCCTAAGTCACCATCGTTCTTCGAGAATACGCTATGATGATACTTCTGGAGCAGTTGTTCGAATTTTGAAACTTCTTCATGTGAAAATTGATCTCCCAACTTCAGAGCATGCAGCAATGAGGGTGTAGCATTCTTGTCAGATGTTGACACAGAAGCACAATTAACTGGGGTGTGTTTCATGTTGTACCCGTGGGTTTCATCCTCTGGTGTAATGAGTTCTCCATTATATAGCGTACCGATGCAGGTATGACCGGGTAGGAGGACATCTTGCTCTGTGTCGTTTGCTACGATGAAAGAGAACTTTCCCCCATGGACACTGACTAATGACCTATTAAGTTGAATACCATTGGGGAGGTTAGATGCCTCACCAGATTCCAATACTGCGACATACGCTGTGTTATCTGGACCCGGGCTGGTTGAGGCTTGTAAAATTATCATCTGTTTGGCAGGGATTAATACAGCTGGTCCTCGAAGGAGATATGCTCTACTAATCTGGTTTTTGTTTGATGTAAATTCTTCACGTTTCTGCACTGTCTGCATGTGGCCGTCTCCCACACTTTGTGATTGTCATGTGAATCAATCTTCTTCAGATGAGTCTGTCCCTGAGACGTCATCAATTTGCTCCAACATTCCTTTAGGACATTCATTCCGAGAATACCTGGTGTCATGGTTGATACCCAGGAGTCCGCAATGACAAGTACCACCCTGGATGGAAGGGTGATGTCAAAAACTGAGATATTAGTTTCAAAGACACCGGTGTATGGTATGGAAGTGCCATTTGCTGATACCAGCTGAAAATACTCTGGTACGCTCGTCAGTTGTATACCCCGGGGCTTGAAGTGTGTGATAAAGTAGTTGTTGGTTATAGTAGTCACCATAGAACCAGTGTCCAAAAGACAAGGCACCTGTTGTTCACCAAATGATGCGTTGACAGTATAACAGTCAGCAGTTGCCTTGGACATAAATTCTCTTGTATTACAGTTAAGCGAGCCGTCACTTTTCCCCCTGGCTGTCTGGCTCGAAACAGACAAGGGAGCTAGTTTCCAATCTCATTCTTATGACTCTGGGTGAATCGTTGGCCTGGGTATGACTGTTGGGGAGGTGTTGGGTATGTCGGGTGAACATTTCTGGGCTGGCGGCGAGGTGCCGGGCAATTGCGAGCAAAGTGCCCCAATTGGTCACAGTTATAACACCTGGGTGGGGATGGAGATTGGGGTCCGTTCTGCCAATGTTGGGGTCCATTCTGCCAATGTTGGGGTCCATTCTGCCGATGTTGGGTTCTACTCATCAAGGCCTCTTGTGCGAACTTGTTACTGGGATATGGGCTATTCGGATGACTGGTGATGGAATTTAGCTTCTCAATGACTTGCTTCATCTGGTCCTCCAAACGAGTGACTGGATTATCTTCTCGAATTTGTAGAGCAGATGCACTTCCACGGGGTGTCATTTGATTATGAGCGTGTTCGCGTTCATCTCTCTTCACTGTCCAGTTCTTCAGCTCGCAGAATGTAATCTTGGAAGTGCGGTCAAGGAGATCCCTGCATGAGTGACGCAGTCCCTTTGTCTCGATCCCATCCACAAATTGTTCCTCAATAATTGTGTCTGGGGTTTTGTACAGGCCCGGATCCTTTTTCTTTAATCGATGAAAGAGTCTCTCTAAGTCAATAGCGTACTGGCGGATCGACTCACCTTGGCGTTGTCGGCGTTGCAAGAACTGGCGTTGTAACTCCCCACTCGTAAGTGGCTCTCCGTATGAGGACTGAAGATACTCCAAACAATCCTGGGCGTTTTTCCCACTAGAGAGGAGGGACCTTACTTCGATCTTCGGGCCGGCACGCAGGTAATCTAGCAAAAACTGCCCCCTCTGGTCTAATGGCACGCTGTATCGCTGGAATGCGTTTCTCGATGACGATACGAATTCTTCTACTGTAACAGATTTTACAGAGGAATCATCCCTGCCTTCGAAAGTGTGAAGCTTCCGATCAGGTGCCATCACGACATGTGTGAGACTGGGGGCCGTTGAAGGAGATGTCTGTGGTTTTTGCTCCCTGATAACGACGGAGTAAACATGGCCCTCCCAGCTGTCTTCAGGGGGTAGAATCATGTTGTCCACCTTGTGTAGCACCACTTCCTCACCGTCCTTATCTATGTAAGTGATGCCTATAGCACCCTCGAAGTAGTCCTCGAGCGACTGTAGCGGGAGCTTTCCTTTCCGGAGAGGGAACCGAAGAGACTTTCCACCATCCTTGCTGACTTTTTTACAGTAGTACTCATTTCAACAGCTTATTTTCACAAGACCTGCAGCACACAGGACTAGACAAACTTTGATACCGTTCAATGCCTACAACATCACTTTTGTTGTTTTGAAATTACAGCAGTCCATACCACTTCTGACACATGTGGGTGGGGGGGGGGGGGGTGATAACGAGGCTACAAAATAACTGAAACCTCGAAATCAGTGGATTCGGATTGACTCTTTTATTCTCTGTAATTGGAGGTCGGAAGGCAACCGACCAGCAACGGAGGCGAGAGAATGGCATAACCAGACTCCACCGCATGGTGGCGCCCTCCCAACTCACCGTTCTACTGTTATTATACTGCATCAAAGACGACACATCACTGCCTCCACATTTTGAGGGGCAATTTGGAACACAGTCATGCGTTACGCTCGAGAACGGCGTGCAGCACGCGCACATTTCACAAAACTCATTGCGTGATTGGTTAGTAAACGATGCGGCTGCGTTAATAATTTGAGCGCTTGACGCGGCGCCTGCAAGCCAAAATGCGATTTTCCCTTAAAGATGGCGTCTACTGATACTACCTTTGCAAGTCTCGCGCGTATCAGAACGAGAAAACACGTCAAGCGAAGAACATTAATTATTAGATCTATGAAAAAATCTGACAAACAAAAATAATCATTGCAATTTGTATAAAATGAGTTTTAGCTTACATAATTATTAAACACACAAATCGTTAAGGATTATGCTTATTATTTTGATCTTAACTTTGTAGGATCGGCTTTTTGTAGATCCACGCCTGGCGGCCTGGTACGTGCAACCACTAAAAGCAGGTTTAAACGCAGACGCGCGATGATCGCACGGGCGTAGAATTAATAATAATAATACAGCATTTGTAAGGCCGGCAGGCAGTTTAAAGAGGACATTATCGCGCGACCAAAACAAATTTGGTGAGCACAAATTCTTAATTTTGTGCAAGTAACCGGAAGCTGAGGTCAAGTTTAATTCTTGGGTAAATTTCTTCGTTGTATAGTTGTTGAATTGATTTTGCTTTCATATTGTTTATCACTTCCCAACAACATATGTAGTTTTCATGGTCATAAATTAGTACGTTAAACCATGGAGGAAGGAACTTCCTCCATGGTTAAACTAAAATAATAGACGAAACAAAATCTTGCCAACGTAAAACTCCATAATTGGGACCATAATGGTCCCGGAAGTTTGATTACTTACGCGCGAGACTTGCACAGTCTATTGGCGCGTATGATGTACGCGCGTCCGACAATAATGTCCTCTCGTGGGGAAAATTTTGACAAATCAAAACCAAGACTACGGTCGCAAGGTTTTTTTTATCTAACAATGACCCGTTTGCACGTCTATAATATCAAAAAATATGTTTTGGAGTTGTTGAGGGAACCTGACAAATCATGGTTTTCGCGCAATGATGGTGTTAATATGGATGTGAACAAAAATTCACAATCGCGACGCGAAAAGCAATCAATTTTCCCCCAAAATCTGTGATGTTTTTTAAACGAATTCCAGAAGTCCGGCTATTTACAAGTATAGTAGCATTCGATCGGTAAGTTTAAAGATGCAGATCTTTGCGGAATAAAAATCTCAATGGGGCACAAGAATAGGTTTGCAATTGTGCTAGGGCCAAGGATACGGAATGGATTGGCCCTATTTTGGACCAAGAAAGGATTAAAACATTGACCGTTCTCAAGAGCAGTGCCGAGCTTGTTAATGTTAGTCAAAAATCGGCCGGTGCCGAGTTCATTTGGTGCCGAGTTCATTGGTGCCGACATTCTTGGGTGCCGAGTTTAGAATAAGACTAAAGAAGGTGCCGAGTTTGCAAGGTGAATGTGGATCCAAACACGACAGAACAACATTTAACTTAAGGCATGGAGGAAGGAAAAGAAGGTAACAATTTTAAATGATATAAAAATATAAATTAATATTAATTTAAGCAAAATAATGAAGGCAGCGGTGTAGCCGTAAGATAAAAAGTGCTGAAAGTGAAAGTGAAGGGTAGCAAGGTGCAACGTTAGAGTGGGGAACTCATGTCAGTCATGAACCATATTCCTCTACGCCTAACCGGCATGACCGGTCTACGGACTACGCCTACCCTAGGCTATAGGGCCTATATAGTATATAGAATTATTATGAAATGAGTGACTGAGGTTCATGTCATGGAGACATAGTAGTACTAGTACTAGTAGTATCTACTATATTAGCAGAACGAATTCGGGTCATCTCGTACCCAAGTCAACTCGTACCCAAGTCAACTCGTACCCAAGTCAATTCGTACCCAAGTCAATTCGTACCCGGGTGAACTCGTACCCGGGTGAACTCGTACCCGGGTGAACTCGTACCCGGGTTAACTCGTACCCGGGTTAACTCGTACCCGGGTTAACTCGTACCCGGGTTAACTCGTACCCGGGTTAACTCGTACCCGGGTTAACTCGTACCCAGGTTAACTCGTACCCAGGTTAACTCGTACCCAGGTTAACTCGTACCCAGGTTAACTCGTACCCAGGTTAACTCGTACCCAGGTTAACTCGTACCCAGGTACAGGTCAACTCGTACCCAAATCAATTTTACCCAAGTCAACTCGTACCAATTTATTTTTTTCAATTAATATAAATTATATGTCGTTCATTTATCTATTCATTGTTGCAATGATTTTGTTCTCTTATATTTTAATGTTGCAATGATTTTGTTAATTAATTTTGTTAATTAATTTGGGGTTTTTTCTGTCAGAAAAATAATTTTTACCCAAGTCAACTCGTACCGATTAATATAAAATATATATCGTTCATCTTTGTATAATATATGTCGTTCATTTATCTATTCATTGTTGCAATGATTTTGTTCTCATATATTTTCATGTTGCAGGTTATGAACAAGACTAAGCGAATAATGTCTTTGTTTTGGGGGGTAAATTGTTTTAATTAACTTATTTTGAGGGGGGAAATGTTGTTTGAAATAACCAATTGATTTTTTTCAATTAATATAAGTTATATGTCGTTTTTATTGAAAATGGTTTATTACAATAAAAATGTTGGCAGCCACAGGCTGAACTAAATAAAACTGTGGAAGAATAATATTACGGTAAAACATTTAAAAGAAATCAACCCTTTTGATGTCTTTAATGTCTTTAATCCAGTCTGTTTTTAAGCAGAAAAGAGATGAACATCAAACATTATTAAAAACGAAATTCGTAAGAAGGGATATTACTAAAAGTGAGAAGGGATATTACTAAAAGTGAGTAGAACATCATTTCGTATCGTTTATAAAATCAGGCCGCACGGAACTTCTCCGTTTCGGCATACAATGTACTTTAGACGGTACGAGTTGACTTGGGTACAAGTTAACTTGGGTACGAGTTCACCTGGGTACGAGTTGACTTGGGTACGAGTTGACTTGGGTACGAGTTGACTTGGGTACGAGTTGACCTGTTTCCAGCAGAAGAGCCTCATCATATTTCCTCCCCTGTCCTGTTTTCGAGGTACCATGCCTTTTTCTTTGAATTGAAAAAAAAAAAATGATGCCATATAATTATATATCAACTGATGCCCTAATTACCTTCCTTTGTTTATAAGAAGTATGCAAACATTTATTTTAAAACTTGATGGACATTGAAACTTTCACACCACGCACCTATCTTCGATGACTTCAATAGCGTCCCATTTGTTTTGAGTTTTACCTGTTTTCAAGGCAAACAAGAAAGTATGGTGTCCCGGTGAAGCCATACAAGTGTTGTTTGAGACTTTGTGTATGACTCTATAGCCAGCAGTTGTCGTCATTTTATTCAAAATATTTTTTATTTAAATTTAAAAATTACCATGGTAATTTGCAAAAACTAAAAAAAATAAAATAAAAATGTAAATAATTATTGGCTTTCAAATCTGATTTTTATTTAGTTTTGTGTCTTTTTATGTTTCTTAACATTTATAATTAAGCATATAAATAAACAGTGATAATTGAATCACCAAGCCGATGTTTAAATTTTAATATTAATAATAATAATGATATGAGGGTTACAAAAAAAATTCTCCAGACTATTAGAAAATGATATAAGGCACATGGCTTCTTTAAGCCTCTGTATTTTTTCCCCCAGAATGCTCAGCAGAATGTTCAGTCACATGATTTGATCATCTTGAATTGTGAATTGAGAAAGTGTTTGGAAAAATTTCCGGAGCATGCCACCCCCTTCTGGACGTTTTTTTAAATAATTTAGTGTAATGTGGCTCCCTGCGGAATTTTAGCCAAGTGTTTGATGAAACTTTTTCGGTGGGCAATTTTTTTTTTATGGCCTCGACAGTATGACATATTTTTGTACCTTGTAGAAATGCCTAAAATACCACAACTTTTTGCATGACAAGTGCAACTAACCAGTGGAGCCTTACATGTTTCTAAGTTTTGGTCAAAAGAGAGGAGACTCTTTGCTTGGCAAGTCAAACCACAAAAATTGTATCTAGCGACTGTACATCGCTTTCAGAGAGGTATAAAAGATTTGCCTCAATTTCAGGGTCGCCTTGAATACAGGACGTCCTACGATTCATAGTTCTAGTGTAGGCATAGTTGCGATAATCGTCGGGAGGATGGAGGGTTACGATTATCACAACTAGGCATAGCCTAGACCCAGTCACTGTACTCAGTGTTTTTTTTTTAATGTTGACATCTGCGGTCGTCGACCACAGACCGCAGTATGTCAAAATTTATAAAAAACGACTGCAGATGTCAAAATTTTGAAAAAAACCGAGTCGACCGCAGATGTCAAAATTTTGAAAAAACTGAGTACAGCTCCCCAGTTACTGGGTCTAGGTCTAGGCTAGCCCAGATTGAACTCCTCCATTGCATACAACAGACACTGACAATGACATCCTACCATGCCTTGTGTATCTAGGCACTACACTACAGACAATACAGTACGTAAAGTACTAGTTGAGACTAGTAGTACTACTATTTAACTGTTTTGTATTTTTAATGTTTTATATTGTAACATTCCTGTAATTTGGCCCTTGGGCCACGAGATGAATGATAATAAACCAATATAATAATAAGTATTACATGTAATACTAGGATAGGAGGGGGAAACTCAGGTTGAAATGTGGACTATGTTGACTGGGAGTGGGGTGCTTCATCCTTCCTACAATGTACATAGCTCACCATGGAGGTAGACCCAGTAACTGGGGCGCTGTACTCCTTTTTTTTGAAAAAAGGAGTACAGTGCCCCAGTTACTGGGTCTAGCATGGAGGTAGAATTAGATGGATATAGGTAGGATGGAGGGTTACAATTATCGCAACTATCGGCGCTCTATCTTTCTTTGGACTTGGGCTAGGACTGTTTATTTTTGTGTGTGGTTTTTTGGGGGGAGGGGAAGGGCGTTAAATGGTGTAGCCCCAGTTGTGTGGCCAAGTGTGCCCTTTAGCTTTACCAAACATGCTGGAGGGTTACGAAGTACTGTACGGTGAGCAATGTATTTTTGTAATTATGTGCTGGGCCTTTTTTCTGCCAAGTGTTTTTATGTCCCGGGATGGCGAAGCCACCGAAGGGGCATACTGTTTTCGACATGTCCTTCCATGTGTACGTGTGTGTGGGTAGGCATACCCAGTTGTGCATCTGTGTATCTGAAATGCGCGTACGAACGTTACGTGTACGAGGATGATAAATAGTTTGTTGGGGTGTTATAAAACAAATATTGACTGCTTTTACTCGTGCTATGGTTAAAACTACGACTCCCTTGGTGATCCCCGCCGAGGGAAAATAGAACGCTCCGGGGATCACCGAGGGAGTCGTAGTTAAAACCATAGCACTCGAAGCAGTCAATATTTGTATACTATACTCTAACTAATTATTAAATTAAATAACATTAGGCCTATGTGTTGTAGTTGCTCCTAGCAAGTAAGAAGTGACACAAATCTTACACAAAGTGTGAACCCTTGTGACCTTTACTTCCGGTTGAAACTGGACATTGAAATTAATTCGTTAAATAACAATGTACATGTGTAGCTTATAAACCAAGCATTGACTTGCACATTGGTAATCAATGCATCATTTGAAAGCCCTTTAACGTGTCAAACAGATCTTTCAATAGAGTGTGACCCCATTTGACCTAAAGTTACTTCCGGTCGAAATCGGAAGTTACATTTTCAAACTTAATTTATTAATTTTATTTATTTTATTTCATCATACCAACAGCTGAAAAAACCACTAATTACAGGTATGGCAATAAAAATCTAAAGTTAAAAAGAAGTAAAAAAAATACATTAAGTACTAAGTGGGTCATTCCGTGTCAACTCACCTGATGGGTCGGCAGGCTCCGTCTCAGATTTTGCTAATTTAAAAAAAAAACATTCCCCTATGGGTGCCATGAACACACACCAAATTTTAGAATCCCACTCCTTGACATTTCTGAGATATGACCCCCTAAAAATTTAAGCCTCGCCCCTTCAAATCTACTGTTTGTGTTTTGGGCATTTTTAGAGGCCTATATCTACAAATTGAGATGTAACTGCAAATTAATATACAGGGTACCTGCTACCCCATCAACTAGAACCTACTGTCATAAGTAGCATAGGACATTTTTATATCAAGGCATAGGTCTTTAAAAACTGACATTTTAGCCCGCGGAATGATTTTTCGTCATTTTTGAGACCCCCTAGTGCCTAAGTGAAATGTCTGATTGCTTTTGTATTACATTTGGTTATAAACTAGGTGTATGTATGGATCATGTGTGACCTGATATAAGGATAGACCAATCACACCTTTGATTGGTATTTGGCAGGGGTCTGAATGTGGGTCCGGCTGTAAAAATGGTTATTTGACAACGTGGGACATTACTGACAGGTTTACCAATTTTTCTCAATATACTTTCTATCCAGTCTACTTGTGTGAGAAATAAAAAAAATGGACTCTACTCCTTCATGTAATTTTTTAAAAATGAATATGACTAATTTAAGGTTATTGTTGTGCATGCAGTTTAGTGAAATCACTTGTTTACAAAAGAGCTGACAGAGCCTGGACTTCCTGCAGGCATAGTTTGTACACAACCGAAGTGTAGTGCCGCCACATGAAAAAAAATCCCGCTCTTACATGTCTTATTGTGTACATACACAATAACTATCATGTACATTAATAAACATACATTATAACTATCATGTATAGTACACAATTACTCATCAACGTACAAAATAACTACGGACTTATCATGTAATGTACGTAGACAACAATTATGATGTTTGTACATGATAATTATCATGTACGTACTTTTTACATACGTACACAATAGTTATCATGTACGTACACAATAATTATGATTTATGAACACAACCCCCTTAAAGACTTAAATTCTGTATTACAAGATTTTGTGAAGCATCTCCATTTGTGAAATAATATTCTCAAACAAGTTTGGTACAAACTGTTAATTAACATCCTAATAAAATCCAAACAAAGCCGTGTTTTGGTTGCCATTGTAAATTATTAGTATATCATCTCTGTATTCATAAGCCACTATCTCAGAATTGTTTGAAATAGCATGGAGATGCTGCACAATATTGTGTACTATACATGATGCGTCTGAAGTTGATCGTGAACGTGCATCGTCATTATCGTGTACGTACACTGATAATTATCGTGTATGTAAATGATAATTATTGTGTATGGGGAATAATAATTATCATGTACGAACATGATAATTATTATGTGAACAGGATAAGTATCCTCTACGTACACAATAAGTCCGGAGTAACCGTGTCATACATAATAGTTATTGTGTATATCCAATAGTTATAATGTATGATAGTTATCATGTACGTACATGATAGTTATTATGTACGTACATGATAGTTATTGTACACGTACACAATAAGTGTGGAGTTTTACCATTCAAGTGATGGCATTACGCTTCCATGGTGTACAAACTATGCCTGCAGGAAGTCTAGGCTCTGTGGCTCTTTTGTAAACAAGTGATTTCACTAAACTGCATACACAGCAATAACCTTAAATTAGTCATATTAATTTATTAATTTTTTACATGAAGGAGTAGGGAGTCCATTTTTTAAATTTCTCACACAAGTAGACTGGATAGAAAGTATTATTGGGAAAAATTGGTAAACCTGTCAGTAATGTCCCACGTTGTCAAATAACCACTTGAAAAGGGCATTTTTGGGCATTTTTACAGCCGGACCCATATTCAGACCCCTGCCAAATACCAATCAAAGGTGTGATTGTTCTTTCCTTATATCAAGTCACACATAGAAATACACCTAGTTTATAACCAAATGTAATACAATTAAGCAATCAGACATTTCACTTGGGCACTAGGGGGTCTCAAAAATGACGAAAAATCATTCCGCGGGCTAAAATGTCAGTTTTTAAAGACCTATGCCTTGATATAAAAATGTCCTATACTACTTATGACAGTAGGTTCTAGTTGATGGGGTAGCACTAGCAGGTACCCTGTATATTAATTTGCAGTTACATATCTTATCTCAATTTGTAGATATAGGCCTCTAAAAATGCCCAAAACTCAAAAAGTAAATTTGAAGGGGCGGGGCTTAAAATTTTAGGGGGTCATATCTCAGAAATGTTAAGGGTAGGTTTCTAAAATTTGATGTGTGTTCATGGCATCCATATGGGAATGATTGGGGAAAAAAATTAGCAAAATCTGAGACGGAGCCTGCCCAACTTTTCAGAATTTCAGGTGATTTGACACGGAATGACCCAAGTAGTAGACTAGTGTTAAAAGTTCCAAAATAACTTACATAAAAATCACCATAATCCGTCCAGTTTAATGGCAAAAATCATTTCAACTTGATCTTGGTTACCTCATGTACATGAAGTCCACCATAGCTGGCATGCTGAAGGATGGCCATTATGGACAAAGCGATCAGATAAAAAGAGATTTTAAAAAAGAAGGCCAGCACAAAAAAATGCTAAATTCTCCATCTTGAACATCGCCCTCTGTTTTATGTAAATAAAAACATATAATCTCATGAACCAAACAGGAAACAGACTTGAAACTTACCATGTAGTTACAACTAGACCTTAGTATTATAAATGCACTATCCTCAATTGTTTTGGGATGGTGATGACGTCACATTATTAAATGAACGTTTAATATTTTAAAAATTCATATCTGGAGAACCATAATTGCTACAATACAAGATTTATGCACCATATAAAAACTCTTGACGTATTGTACAAATCACATACAAAGTGTGACCCCATATATAACTTTTACTTTTGGTCGAAACTGGAAGTTGACATTTCATAATTCAAACGTTCATACATGTATCTCATAAACTAAAAAGGGTTCAGACTTAAAACTTACCATGTACTTACAGTGTAGATCATAGTGAGTAATTTAACACTGCAATTTTTTCGTGAAGATGACTTCATCAATGATGTCACAACATTAAATCAATGTTAAATATTTTTGAAAATTTATATCTTAAAGGCACTGAACACTATTGGTAATTACTCAAAATAATTGTTAACTTACTTGGTAACGAGCAATGGAGAGCTGTTGATAGTATAAAACATTGTGAGAAACGACTCCCTCTGAAGTAACGTAGTTTTTGAGAAAAAGGTAATTTCTCACTCAAATAATAAAAGACTTAAGCGAAGCCTTTTATTATTGGCATCTGAAAGCACACAAATTTGTGCAACAAGGGTGTTTTTTCTTTCATTATTTTCTTGCAACTTCGATGACCAATTCAGCCCAAATTTTCACAGGTTTGTTATTTTATGCATACATGTTGGGATACAACAAGTGAGAATACTGGTCTTTGACAATTACCAAAGGTGTCCACCAGTGCCTTTAACCATAATTGATACAAGATATTTGCTTTGCATCATGTGAAAGCTCTTGATATTTTGAGGGAACAAAATAATATTTTGAAAGAACTACAAAATACTATGTCGCGAGGACGAAAAACTATTTTGAGGGATTAAAATGTATTAAAGTATTTTACTTTTTTCACCTTTCAATTTGTTTGTTCACCTCTCCCTTGCTCCGTATTTTGGCTTGTTTGCCACAAAACTGTTTCCACTTTTATACAACTGCACCACCATCATCACAAAAGTGGTAGTCCTATGGAAGTACACATGTATTGACAATCTAAATATTATTTAATTATTAAAAAATTAATTAAAAATGAAGGGGATTGCAATGGTCCAATTCAGAAACAATGGATTTGTAAGGTGTACCGACTATGAAAGAAAAAAAAGAGTTAATGGCTTGACGTTTCGACCCTAGCAGAACAAAGACTCTGCTAGCGTCAAAACGTCAGGCCATTAACTATTTTTAGCATTTATACCACAGGTCCTTGTGGTTGCAGTTTGCAACAGCTAATTCTAATTTCTTGACTATTAAAGACCATGTAAATGACAAAAGGTACTTGGCAGTCTGGCTTCTTAACCTTCTCACATGTTCATACATGTAAGCACCCAGTAAATTGTAAAGCTATTTCCTTGGCCGTGTTTAAATGCTCGTTCAGCCCCACTAGCAACAGGGCAGCTAAGCTATTTCTTTGGCTGTATTTAAATGGTCGTTCAGCCCCACTAGCAACAGGGCAGCTATAAAAAAGCTATTTCTTTGGCTGTATTTAAATGCTCGCTCAGCCCCACTAGCAACAGGGCAGCTACATGTACATGGGGTATTGTCTAGGGGTTCTTTCGTCTCGCTAGCTCGTACACCCTTCAGTTGCAAGGACTCCTTGAATTTGTAAACTTTTATCCATAATCTGAATACATTGTCTTTTGTCAAATTTTCATAACTAATTATAAACAAAACGGAGTTGAATTTGGTGCAGTAATTAGTTTTTATATGGCTGAGAACTAAAACTAACTCCAAAGATCACATGGTTTATCTGAATTTAAAAAACAGTTTTACAAATATACCATGTGACGTTAGCTATTTGAAAAAAGTTCAAAAACAGCAAAATTTCATGATTAAAAAAAAAGGAGTTGTTAGAGTAATATTTAGGTCTTTTTTGTTGCCAAACTAGACCAACGAAGGCAGTGTTTTTCTTTTAGGGTACAAATTAATTGTTTTGTGTTTTCAGAAAATATCCCCATCATGGGGGATGAATGGTACAGCCTGCAATTTTGGCCAAAATGAACCTGGCCAATGTAGATTTAACAATGTAGATTTAACTCTAAAACTGGTGGCCCAAGTGTAAACCAAGGAATATCGAGTTGTACTTGTAAACTATTACTTTTAATGAAGAGAAATTTGAATTTTGTTGACTTGTTAACCTTACTTTGAATTGACTTGAATTTGACCTTGTGATTCTTGTGATTTTGAGTTTAACTAAATTCGCGGAATACTGAAAATTATAGCACTATGTTTTTCTATACTCCACCAGTGCTTGTGTGATAACTTGTACTACATGTATGTAGTATTTCAACCAATCTACATGTGTGCTTTGTTTTCATGTTTAAAGGATGCAGGAACTTCAGTGAACTTGTACTTCAAGGATAGACTTTGTAATAGTTTTGAAGAGTGATAATGGCAGCAAGACTAGTCCAAGAATGGCTTACAGAATACAAGGTATGATTTATGGTCTCTTACAATGTACAGTAGAATGCGGCTATACCTAACACCGAAATAACGACCTTTGGTTCCCGATTTAAAAGCATTGACATTAATTTTTTAATTTACAAAGTTAAAAAGATAGATTACATGGAATTTTAGCGGACATAAATAATGTGATGACACATGGAGCTGTTTGTTAATCCTTAAAGGAACATGTTGCCTTCGGATTGGGCGCTTTGGGCTATAAAAAGCGTTTGATGTGAAATGAACATGGTTGGAAAGATGTTTTAACAGTAGAATATAATGATCCGCACAAACACTCCTCAAAATTGTGTGGTTTTCCTTTTGTTCGTGAACTAACACGGTCCGCCATTTATGGGAGTCAAGATTTTGACTCCCATAAATGGCCGACATGTTCCCACTAGTCTTATTTCCAGTCGTAGTACGTGCTCACAATCACATGCTAAACTATTTGCTGATCAGAGTGCTGCTGTGGCGTGTCGTGTTTAAGTTCTTTCCTCCCATCCACAATAAACATTGGGTATAAACAACACCGTTTGTTTCTCTCGATTAGTCCCATGTCAGTTTTTTACCCTGATTGACGAGGTTCCTTCTTTTTGGACGGGTCTTGTGGCGATCCATTTTGACATGTGAACGATGTAGGTGTTTACATACCATACATATACCGAGCTAGCTGAAGCTACGCCGCGTATTCGCGGAATAACCAGCCGCATATTCCGAAAATAGAACACATGCATGTACAGGGAGGTGAACAAATGAGCCATTTATTAACCTCCCTTTACTGCATGTGTTCTCTTTCGGAATACGTGGCTGGTTATTCTGCGCGAATACACGGCTGGTGATTTCGGGCCCAATACTTTGCTACATGTAGTTCAGCTCGGTACGTCGCGAGAGGAAGAGAATGGTATATACATGTA
Organism: Leptasterias polaris; assembly: GCA_037783415.1. NCBI lineage: Eukaryota > Metazoa > Echinodermata > Asteroidea > Forcipulatida > Asteriidae > Leptasterias > Leptasterias polaris. Next base: position 712,599 of record JAZGTN010000131.1, read on the forward strand.
ATACCCAGTGTTCATCTGTTACAAAATGTAGGTTTACCAGGCCACTGGCTACAGCAACAGCCTAACTACTGTTTATCGCGCATTTTGCCCATTACATGGACGATGGTATTTACGGCTGGAAATACACGTTTCGCGGGACAGATGTCGAGGGGTCAGAGGGCAATGGGTTTTTTTTAAATCACCATTCACTAATTATTATACATTAGAGGTTTTTTATTGCATGAACAGCTCTTAATAACTGGATAAGGAACACCTCCAAACAGTACAATTTCATGAGATTTGAAGGCAACGTGTCCCTTTAAGCATGTATACCGCCCGCAGCCCCCCTGCCTATTACTCCTCATGCTGCTGAGTTCTAAACATGCGATTAAAACGCAGCAAACAGCTGTAGATAGAGTGTGATCTCAAGATTATAACAATAGGCTAAAATTAGCATACATGTATGGTTGCTTGAAGAAAAAATAATGATGTCCACCTCCAAAGTTCGGAAGTCCTATCACTAACGCATGCGAAGCATTATATCTATAAGCTGTTTTTTCTGTGTGTGTGTGAGTAGGTACAGTGTACATACTTATTCAAACCGGGGACCTGTAACAAAAGAGGACAATACATGTAGGTCCACGGTTCGGGAAAGGTCCACGGTTGGAAAACGTGTACAAAACCAATGGGAGCTATTGCAAAAAAGTTATTAGAGTATAAACAAAAGAGGGACAATAGATTGCAGGCGTATACACACTTGTTTGTGTGTGTGCACCCACCCTTACAGATCCGGTTTGTGGGGTACTGCTATTGTTGTTCTATTATTCCCTTTTCTGAAGAATTCCCTTGTGGGGTCCAATTGTTCCTATTGAAATGACCTTGTGGGGTCCATTGTTCCATTGTTGTCAGGACCCCACAAGTGCCAATCCGTGCGAACACCGGGATGTGTAGGTATCCACATTCAAACCCGGGACCTATAACAAAAGGGACAATAGGTCCATGGTTGCTATCTCAAAGGAAAGCATTGTGGTCCACGGTTGCTATCACAAAGAGTTGAACAAAGGAGGGTCCACGATTGCCAGTATTTACACACGTGGGTGTGTGTGTAGACCGTATTGTATGTACCACGTATCAGGCCTGCAATGTACACAGTCATGGCGATCTTCCACTTGTTTTATGGCGTGTCGTGGCCGAGCGGTTAAGAGCATCGGACTAAAGTTCTGGTGGCTGAGTCATCAGGGTGTGGGTTCGAATCCCCGTCATGACACTTGTGTCCTTGAGCAAGACACTTAACTATAATTGCTTCTCTTCACCTTTCTTTACCTGTCTCTTTATCTTGTCCACGTCAATCTGGAACCCTTCTTGCTGTTGTACCCCTGTCAATTCACCTTTCACATCCGATAGCCATTCCGCTTGTCGGTTGTGCTGTACTGGTTGGTCCCAAATTCCACCCCAGAAAGTTTTGGCCTCAGTTGGTCTTGGGCCCGCCTGCGTGCTGTCAGCTCTTCCATCCAATTCCTTAAACAACTGACGCTGATTGGTGTTAAATAACCTATTCTGGTGAAATTGCCTTACCCTGTCGTCATACCTCTTCACTTTTGCAGCCTTAGCCTTAACTCTTTGCTTAATCTCCTCTATTACAACACTTACCCCCTTACGTTTGATATTGTACTTTGTTATGATTGTATTCCTCAAGTCTGAATCTTTCAATAAACCCTTGTTCGTTTGTTCTATTCTATTGAGATCTTTTCGCAAGTCTTTAATTTGACCCTCCAGCCGACGTTTCCACCATGGTGTACTGTTATCTTGATTTGATTGTGACGCCTTCACCCCTAACTTTTCCCCAACTACAACTGCCCCTGCAAAAATAAGACGTTTAGTTTCCGATATATTATCCGTACTTACCGATCCAAGGACATTACTTACCAAGGCTGACATTTCTGTCAGCCTTTTCCTTGGGACCCGGCGCAAAGCTGGGGTACTCCACCCATTTGACCTTTTCGCTTCTTCCATCACCTCTTTAAGCCTTAACTTAATCTGCACCTCTTCCTCCGTAAACTCTATGCCCACCTCTTCGTCGATGCCATCATCGTTCTGACCGTCTCGCAACCCAGGCTGATCCACCTCATCCTCACTCTGCGAGCTAGCAGCAGCCGCCTCCTCCGATACTTGGTGGTTAACAATATCCGTTCTATCACCATCAGCTTGCACTATCCTCCTCATTTCCTCAATTTCCACGTTTGTTAACCACTGGTTCCGTTTGATAGTACTTATCTGGTCTGCAAGACGCTGCTCGCTAATCTCAAACAGTCCTGTATCTTGCCAAAGGCTAATCATCCTCCTTCTGTATCCTCTCTTGTCAGGCTCACTCCTAATATAACATTCCATTGCGATTTTATTATCGTTCTTACTCCACTTTCTCCTGGTTACAACACGAATCCTGTTGTGAGCAGTTTGGATACGATCTGGTGGTACCTGCTCAGGCATACCAACCACATCGGGTGAAGGACTTCCTCTCTGGGAGTTTGTCACTCTTTCACCGTTGACTTGATGCTCCATAGCACTCATTATAAACATCACAAAATTGTGAGAAAGTTTGTAGTTTCAGGGAGAATTACATACAGCAACGCTGTAGAATATCCACCCCTACGGAGACCACTTAACACTGGTTGTAATCAAGATGTTCCAAAGGATGCACGTGACGCGCGCGTCTGTTCACTGATTCAATGCACACTGTGCGGTCTACGTTGAAGAAAGTTTTCCAAATACGAAAAAATCCAATCTTTTTCCACCAAAAACAGCAACAAGGTGTTGACTAGTTGCCTTCAAACTTACCCTGCGGTGTCTACCAAGTAGTACCAACAAGGAGTTAAATTTTGGTGTAAAACAAACAGCAGGAAACAATATTTATCTTCTATAGAATCGAGAGCCAATCTGAAGCAGTGTTCCCTGTCTCGCCGCCATATTATTATTATTATTATTATTATTTCATTTCATCACAGCCTACAAAAGAAAGATCACATTTTTCCAGGCCGAACTGCATCCCGATGTCATCGCTGAAAATTCTGACGGTCTGCACCAAGGAATCTATCTCTGCCTCATTCTTTGCAAACAACTTCAAATCGTCCATAAAAAGCAGATGGTTGATCTTACATCCGTCCTTCTTCAGTACATAACCTGCACTCACCTTCCTCAGAATCAGCGACAGTGGCATCAGTGCAAGGACAAACAGCAGCGGAGACAGAGAGTCACCTTGGAAAATACCTCTTCTTATCCATACCTTGTCCAGACCTTCGTTGTTGGCTGTCAGATTTGTCCGCCACGTCTTCATGCTCTCATCTAGAAGACATTTTACTGCATCAGCCACTCCAACCATATCCAGACATTCCATTATCCATGTGTGCGATACCATGTCATACGCCTTCTTGTAGTCGATCCACGCCATTGCCAAATTAGTCTTTCTGCTCCTGCAGTCCTTCAGTACAGCCTTATCGATGATAAGTTGATCCTTCGTACCTCTGGATCGCTTCTTGCAGCCTTTCTGCTCCTCCGGAAACAACTGCTGGTCATCCATATGGCGATAGAGGTCTTCTGCAATTATACTGGTCAAGAGTTTATACATGACAGGTAAGCACGTAATTGGTCTATAATTACTGGCAATGTTACCTTTCTTGACATCCTTCATGATCAAAACCGGTTTTGCCTCAGTCATCCAAGATGGGACCTTACACTGTACTAGACAGTCTTGCAATTGTAGGGCCATTCGCTCATGCAAACTACGGAAGTTCTTCAACCAGTACCCATGCACATGGTTCGGACCCGGGGCTTTCCAATTTGGTACTTTCTTTACCTGTCTCTTTATCTTGTCCACGTCAATCTGGAACCCTTCTTGCTGTTGTACCCCTGTCAATTCACCTTTCACATCCGATAGCCATTCCGCTTGTCGGTTGTGCTGTACTGGTTGGTCCCAAATTCCACCCCAGAAAGTTTTGGCCTCAGTTGGTCTTGGGCCTGCCTGCGTGCTGTCAGCCTTTCCATCCAATTCCTTAAACAACTGACGCTGATTGGTGTTAAACAACCTATTCTGGTGAAATTGCCTTACCCTGTCGTCATACCTCTTCACTTTTGCAGCCTTAGCCTTAACTCTTTGCTTAATCTCCTCTATTACAACACTTACCCCCTTACGTTTGATATTGTACTTTGTCATTATTGTATTTCTCAAGTCTGAATCTTTCAATAAACCCTTGTTCATTTGTTCTATTCTACTGAGATCTTTTCGCAAGTCTTTAATTTGACCCTCCAGCCGACGTTTCCACCATGGTGTACTGTTGTCTTGTTTTGATTGTGACGCCTTCACCCCTAACATTTCCCCTACTACAACTGCCCCTGCAAAAATAAGACGGTTAGTTTCCGATATATTATCCGTACTTACCGATCCCAGGACATTACTTACCAAGGCTGACATTTCTGTCGGCCTTTTCCTTGGGACCCAGCGCAAAGCTGGGGTACTCCACCCGTTTGACCTTTTCGCTTCTTCCATCACCTCTTTAAGCCTTGCCTTAATCTGCACCTCTTCCTCCGTAAACTCTATGCCCTCCTCTTCGTCGATGCCATCATCGTTCTGACCATCTCGCAACCCAGGCTGATCCACCTCATCCTCACTCTGCGAGCTAGCAGCAGCCGCCTCCTCCGGTACTTGGTGGTTAACAATATCCGTTCTATCACCATCAGCTTGCACTATCCTCCTCATTTCCTCAATTTCCAGGTTTGTTAACCACTGGTTCCGTTTGATAGTACTTATCTGGTCTGCAAGACGCTGCTCGCTAATCTCAAACAGTCCTGTATCTTGCCAAAGGCTAATCATCCTCCTTCTGTATCCTCTCTTGTCAGGCACACTCCTAATATAACATTCCATTGCGATTTTATTATCGTTCTTATTCCACTTTCTCCTGGTTACAACACGAATCCTGTTGTGAGCAGTTTGGATACGATCTGGTGGTACCTGCTCAGGCATACCAACCACATCGGGTGAAGGACTTCCTCTCTGGGAGTTTGTCACTCTTTCACCGTTGACTTGATGCTCCATAGCACTCATTATAAACATCACAAAATTGTGAGAAAGTTTGTAGTTTCAGGGAGAATTACATACAGCAACGCTGTAGAATATCCACCCCTACGGAGACCACTTAACACTGGTTGTAATCAAGATGTTCCAAAGGACGCGCGCGTCTGTTCAATGATTCAATGCACACTGTGCGGTCTACGTTGAAGAAAGTTTTCCAATATGAAAAAATCCAATCTTTTTCCACCAAAAACAGCAACAAGGTGTTGACTAGTTGCCTTCAAACTTACCCTGCGGTGTCTACCAAGTAGTACCAACAAGGAGTTAACTTTTGGTGCAAAACAAACGGCAGGAAACAATATTTATCTTCTATAGAATCGAGAGCCGATCTGAAGTGCCTTCGGAATGGTGCCAAGTGCTCCAACCACCACAGGGACTACTTTCACTTTCACCTGCCAAATTTTACGGAGTTCCCTGGCCAGGTCTTGGTACTTTTGGATCTTGTCTAACTCCTTCGAAGCTACCCTTATGTCACCTGGCACTGCTATGTCAATGAGATGACACATCTTCGTCGTCTTATCCAAGACTACAACATCCGGACGCCTATGTTCTATAACATGATCAGTCTGAATGTTAAAGTCCCAGAGGATCTTGACCTGATCGGTCTCTATAACTGTCTCCGGCACATGGTCGTACCATTTCGCAGTGATGTGGACATCATACTTCTTACACAGATCCCAGTGGATCACCTTGGCCAACTTGTCATGTCTTCCCTTGTACTCCGTCTGGGCCATCTTACTACATTCGCTGACAATATGAAATACAGTCTCCTCAGCCTTATTACACATTCTACACATAGGAGAGACGTTTGCTTTCTCTATCCTTGCCTTCATTACATTTGTCCTTAGCGATTGGTCTTGCGCCGCAGTAATCAAGCCCTCGGTTTTCTTCTTCAGCTCTCCGCTCCTTAACCAATTCCAGGACTTGGCGCTCGCCACTTCTTCAGTGCATCTCAAGAATCGGCCATGAAGCGGTTTATTCCTCCAATCCTGTTGCCTTTCCTCTTTCATTACCCTTTTGTACTCCTTTGGCCCAACTTCGTCTGTCCTCGTATATCTTTGCGCAGCTTTCAACAACCTCTCCTCGGACCTCCCGACATGACACTGCAAACCCCCGTTCAGTTTAGACTTCAAACATTTCTTTACCCGTCTGATGTATTCTGCCTTCAGCCTTACCTTTGACTCCTCGTGAAGGACATGGTCTGATTCAAGTACACCAAGATACCGATAACTCTCCTCCTCACCCAAAGCCCTCATCTGTGCACCATCTGGCAGAGCGATGCCATCGGAATGTACCCTCTTTCCTCTCTTCATGGTCATTGAAGCACATTTTTCCAGGCCGAACTGCATCCCGATGTCATCGCTGAAAATTCTGACGGTCTGCACCAAGGAATCTATCTCTGCCTCATTCTTTGCAAACAACTTCAAATCGTCCATAAAAAGCAGATGGTTGATCTTACATCCGTCCTTCTTCAGTACATAACCTGCACTCACCTTCCTCAGAATCATCGACAGTGGCATCAGTGCAAGGACAAACAGCAGCGGAGACAGAGAGTCACCTTGGAAAATACCTCTTCTTATCCATACCTTGCCCAGACCTTCGTTGTTGGCTGTCAGATTTGTCCGCCACGTCTTCATGCTCTCATCTAGAAGACATTTTACTGCATCAGCCACTTCAACCATATCCAGACATTCCATTATCCATGTGTGCGATACCATGTCATACGCCTTCTTGGTGTGCTTCTCTTCACTCACAGATGATAGGGCCAGTCTTGTAAACCCATCGGGCTAATGCAGCTTTGGATCCACCAGTGTTGTCCTCAGGCGATGGAGAGTTTCCACTCAATCCATTTTGCTTCTGCACCAGGAGGAATTTCCATGTCGGTTTGAGGAGGGTTGTTTTTGATTCTTTCTCTGTTGAGGTTGATTCTTATTTTTTCCCGTTAACTTCCTGCGTATAAAGTGCTTGGCTTAAAAGATGCAGTAACTTTTTTAACCTTTGAAAGTCAGATAAGCCGTGTCTTGTACGCAGGAAAATACGGTACCTGTAGAGCTACATACCTACATATTTGCACAAATTCCTATTCCGGCAGGCATTTTGCTAAGAATTTTACACATAATAGAGCCCTCTTTGTTCTACACAAACAGCCCTGTGATATGCGTACCATGCTGGTGCCTCTTTTTTCTCATAGCCGCAAGACAAGAAACATCATCATATTTAAGTTCCTTGATATTTTTTCTTGGTCTTTTGATACATGTACATGTACATGTACCTGATTGCTTTGAGAACTGCTTTAGTGTTGGTAATAAACAAAGTGGATCATACGTACATGTACGTAGAGTTGGGTTAAGTTATTCTGTTTTTTAGAGATTATTTTGAGTAATTATAGAAAGTTGGTCGGTATTGGCCTGAAACATCAAAAGTACCACATGTAGTCAGGTGGTTTTGTGAAAATACATCTGGAGTCATGTTTCCCATTCTCCCTCATGGCGTGAGCGTGAGCCTGTGCAGTTTTGCGTGATTTCAGTCACCTGTCATGCCTACATGTACATGTATGTGGGTATCATGGACAGTTTTAGCCTTTTCCTTTTGGAACATGTCTAATGTCCTACACCCCTGTAGACATACAATAGTATCGAGTAAACCAACTGCCTTTCCTCGGTTTGAGTCTACATGTTCATGCAAATGTGGTATTTGCTCTTCAGGTACAAGTCATGTAAGTAGAGTGATGTAGACTCCCACTTCACAGTAGTGTGGGTAGGGTCTACAGACAAACACTTGCCTGTACATATAGAGCACTCTTCCCTCCTTCCCCACTATTCATGTACTTGATTGAATTGTGAGTGCTTACAGTAACACCTTGTAAAGCTCATGAACAAGAGGGCGCCAGCATGGCAGGCATGTTAAAAGGCATTGTGTGTATGACAGCAGAGGGCCCGATTTTGTGTGAAATTTTTAGCAAATTGCCTGCCGGTGTTATAGAGAACTCTGTCCCCCAGAGATTTTGTCCCCCATATGGGAAATTAACATGGGCTGAAGGAGGATGATTCGAAAGAGGGCGCTATCAGACAGTGTCAGAAGAAGTTTGTACACAGTTTGTCATATGGGGTACATAATCTCCTGCCACACCAGCATACAGTTTTATGCAAATTTATGTACATTAGTATTCGCTTTACATGTAAATATTCGTTAGTGGAACTTCCCCATGCTACTGGGGTGGTAATTTCTGGTTTTTCCAGTTGACATGAATTAGAAATTCAGACATGTTTTCTTTGTATTAACTAGTTGACTAAAATTGTCGTGTTCACTATTTTCCCTGCCAGAATTCGGGTGACATGCATTTTGTATTTTCGTGTCACATCAGATGACCGGAACAAAGGCCACATGTACATGTATGTACATTGTACTTTCCACTAATTGTCCATCAATCACAAGAAGAGGGATGGGCATGAAGAGGCTTCCATCATTGTATTTCAACTCAATGGAGGTAGATTGAGGACTGAGATTCCATCCCAGGCTCCGATCATGGGCCCAATTGGTGGCAGGGTCTCACAGCTGAGGGTTTGCGATTCACGATGCTTGAATGGTATTTTCTCAAAAGAGAAACTTTGGTGCTTCCAAGTGAATCTTTGTTCTCTTGGCTTTAATTTTCTTAGCTTTAATCCGGCAAGTCCGCTAAAATAAGCCCATTAATATCCATGGTGTTAACTGGTTAAATGATAATTGACTCTTGAACAATGATGACATTATATTTGACAACAATCTCTCGTGACAAGTTTTTTATTTTTAGCATTCATTACAATTGATTCATGATAATTTTCTTTAGTATCATCATCTGATGCAACTGCTGATATCTTTGCCATCTTTCAGCCAACTTATTTTTTGTTTGTTCCATTGTTTCAGTCTATCTGTAGGTCAGATATTCCTTCATTTTCTAGAAAGACCAAAGATAACATCCAGCTTATCAAAGCCATCTTTGATGTCCTTCAGCCACCTCAGTCCAATGTGAATGTAAGTAAAGCTCCTTTGTGACATTTAATGCTGTTTCCTGTAGTAGGGTTGAAAAATACTTCATAAAGGTTGATTTATTTTCCCCCTTATGACCGTTATTCATAAACACCTGGGACAGTTTACCATTCTGATAGGACCATATCATGTCCATGAGAGGAGATCACATGGCCATGTTTAAATGTCCAACATAAACACAATGAGAAGTGTTTAATTTGGCCCGAGAAAATTGAGTCAAAAGAGGGCACTTTCAGATGAATGCATGAAGCGTGCAAATTTTGTGACCCGATTTAAGTTGGTAGGTCTCATATTTGTCTCGCGCAAGTTTGAAATTTGCGTTCGATAGTTTGAAACTTAAGTGCACAAGTTTGAGGAGCTACATGTATATTAGCGCGCAACATGGATACAAATTCTATGCAGATTCGAGGCAAGCTGATACTAAACTGTCAGGTAAAACCGCTTACCAACCAAAAGGACCTGTGGTATAAATGCGAAAAATAGGTAATGGCCTGACGTTTCTACCCTAGCAGAGTCTTTCTCGAAGGCTATAGTTTAAACGTAAGGCCATTAACTAGCAGAGTCTTTCTCAAAGGCTAAAGACCTTCGAGAAAGACTCTGCTAGGGTCGAAACGTCAGGCCATTAACTATTGTTTGCATATAATAAAAATGTTAAACAAATTTTAGACAAACAATTTGCATACTGGGATTAATTTATAGAGTGAACAACAAATAGCTGAGCACACATTATTTCTGTTTATGTTTATGTTTTCATACAATTTCTTGCTGCTTATTTTGTAAACAAATAGGAGTATGAAAGTTAACAGTTTTGAGAAGACTTTTTTCCTTGTGCTAAAGAAAATCCATGAGCCATCCATTATTTTGGTTGGTAGATTGGTTTGTTATATTTGAAAAACTAAAACTATTAATTGGCATTAAAATTGCACTACATTGTAAAGGCAATAAAAAGACTAAGTTGCATAAATCCATTCATTGTCCATGTAAAATTTGAGTTGTCTATTTAAAGAAAACAATGTTTAAAGAAAATAAGCAAAAGTTTTCAACGTGATGCAAGAGTTAACCAATTGAGAATTTGTAGTCTTTCTGGCATGTCTGGATAGGACATTTCCATTCTCTTTTGTATTAGAACAATACTTGATGCTCTTCTTTGACTTCTTTCCAAGTTGTTGGACAGTTGTTTAGTACTCAAATTCCAGACTGGTAAGCCATATTCTAAGCTACATGTAGGTAAAACCAACAACTTGTAGAGGCAGACAAGAGCATCGATGGAGAGACCATAGCCAAGCTTTGTGTTCGCTCTTGTTATGTCCTAAGATAAGTGATTATTAATAGCAACAACTAGATATTTGATTTCATTCACAACTTACAGATTAAGAGAGTTCAAATTGTAAACTGGACAAGCAAGAGATTTTTTACTACATGTTATTCTCATGACTTTAGATTTAGTAGAATTCTAATTCATTTTGTTAGATGGACACCATTGAGTCATACATGTACTCTCCAAGTCGTTTTGCAGAGAAGTACATGTACATGTATGACAAGTAGAATTAAAGAAAGGACAGTACAAAACAGCGTCATCTGTAAATAAGGCATAGGGGGAATTGAAACAACCTGGTAAATCATTAATAAAAATGTTGAATAAAAATTGGACCAAGAATGCTTTCTTGAGGAATGCCCGATGATACTGTAGACCACTCTGTGTAATGTTTTTAGTATTGAACATGACTGTTGACGGTTGTGAATAATAGAACAAACCCAATTTCATACGTTTTCCGTAATGTCATAAAGGGAAGAAAACTTTGTAAAAAGGATATCATGTGGCATGACATCAAAAGTCAAGAAAAATTGCGTCTACATGTACCTTAGGAGGATTCTGATGGTCTAAAAAAGACAGCCATTCATTGGCGAAGTTCAGAAGTTGGGTAGCGAACGTTTTCTCCTAAGTGAATCTGTGTTGCACAGGAGAGAAAAGACAGTTGTCATTGAAATGGTTATAGAGAGCATATAATAGCGTTCACAATCTTGCTCACTAAAAAAGTCAGGCCAGTATAGTTTGATACAATAGCTGCAACTGTCCACATGACAACGGTTAATTGAAAATCCGATGTAGAATAGAAGTAACTATTTTTAGTATAATGCCATCGGGTCTTGGGGAATTTCGCTTATTGAGATTGTTGATATAGCCATGAAATATATTAAAGTAACATAAATTTAACACAAAAAAAACAAAAAAACAAACACTCATTCTTTCACTACAAAAAGCTTTCGTTCAAAGGCCATTTTTACAAACTCCATTATCTCCTTGTACATGTAGATAGTTTTTTACAGCAAAATAAGTAAAAAAGAAGTTTTTACTTATTGAATTCCCTTTCATTAAATCTACAAATCATTTTTGTACATAACCATTGGCGCTCTGTAGGTGTTTGGCATTTCAGATCTTTCAACTCCAATTTGAAGAAATTGAGTAATAGCAATGTTATTTTATTTCACCATCATTGGAAAGATCCGATCTTTGTCTTTCCAATGATGGTAAGCTTGGATATGACAAAACTGCAGCTTTACTACAAATGATAAATGGTCTTTGTGCTCGGGCTTGAGTGCTGTTTTTTGTGTACATGTAAGCTTGGTCGAATAAAGTCGCCTATGATAAGGAACGGGTTCTTAGTAGGTTGTCATGGAGTAGAAATTTGCAAATTCCTTTCCCTTGCCATGGGTATTATTATGAAGTATATAAATGTATTTTAAGTTTATTAAGTGTAGCTGTCACAAAGTTAGAAAAAGGATGGATTGTGCTTCACTCGAAAATAGAATGCTGGGCATTTTTTGTTACAGCGAAAAAGAGGGTGGTTTCAATAGTTGACTTAAATAGCAAACTTTCATGCATAGTTTTGTTGTGCTTGCAATCCTCTGAGTTAAGTACTTGGGTACATTCTGTTTATTACAAATACATGTATACTGTTCTTCAGAGTAATTTATAGTCCCTGACAAATTTACTTCATGTACAATTTGTGCGATGAATAATGTTCAAAACAAAAGTCACGCTGTTCAAGGAATTAACACTTTGTTGCTCGGAATCAAATGTTTCCCTTTCAAATGTTCGACTGTTTCTAATCTTTGACAGTTTCAGGAGCCAGTGTGTGGGCAGCTGTATGAATTTTACCGCTCAGGTGACTTTGAACTCAAGCGCTTCTGTCTTCAGTTTATACCAGCTGTTATCTGGAACTACCTTTTTGGTCTGCAAATACATCAGGTACTAAATTTTGTTTCTAAATCTCCATTAATTTTAGTCAAAAGTTGCTCTTATTTAATTCTTACTTGTTATTTTTACTATTATTGTTAATTCATGTTATGCTACATTGTATACTACATGTGTATAGTATGGAAGCGCATTGCTGCCAAGTTGAATTCAAAAAAATACAAAATTAAGTCGTTCGAACGAGATAATAAGTCGTTCGAACGAGATAATAAGTCGTTGGAACGAGATAATACATGTAAGTCGTTCGAACGAGATAATAGAGAGGTTTCGCAAGCGTACGGATACAGATACAGATACGATATCCGTAACCGTTCACGTTAGATGCGCGTCAGATTTTGTTTCGCAATCATAGAGTTATGTGTTGGGCCTAGGCCAAAGTATAGACACACATTGGCATAAGTTTTGCGAGCAAAACAAATCCAAAAACATTTTGTGTATGTTCTTGTTACATTCGAGAATTTGATTGAATAGTATTTTTGTTTAACTGATCGTTTTTGGACCCCCACGTTAAACACGTGTAAGGAAAGTTTCCGGCAAGCATGTCAAAATGAACACATTTCTATCTATGTCATGAATGACACCTTTTAAAGTAATACCGGGGAAAATGTTTTTAATCTAGGGCAAAAAATACAACTAAAATCAGCAAAACGGTATTCATTTTAAACGTACGTGTATGAGCTCCCGTATCCGTTGTCAACGCGCACACAAAACACGGAAGCCACGGTTACGCGTCATGTGAACACGCAAAGTGTTGACGTATTCGTATTCGTATCTGTATCCGTAGCCTTGCGAAACCTCTCTAATAACGAGAAAGAAGTCGACACAGGGCCGACTTGACAGTGACTGACTGGACGTGTCATTGGTGGATGGTCTGTCAGATGTCGGGTACTTAAACGATTGCAAACCACCAACGATTGTTGCAACTACATCGTCCTTAATGCAAAAAACATCATGCAAAAAACATCATAGGCCTACTAAAACGGCGAAGGACTTTATTGTTGCAACTACATGTATGTCAAAAAGACCTAACAGAGGCAAAAACTTAAAAGATTGGCAAATGAGAAGTCCACTCTCTTAAAATAACTAAAAAGAAAGAAAAAAAATTGATATTCTTAAACAAAAAGCCATTAAAATTCAAAGAAATGGATGAATGCGACTTGGAAATCCTGCTTGAATTACTACAGGAGCCACAATATAAAAAAATAACATGGCTTGAATCAAGTTGAGATTACGCAAGTTATAAACAAACGAAGAAAACTAATCTCTCTTGGTCTCTTTACCTACATGTACGATACGAGGTTCACTCTTACATGTAGATGCAACAAAATCATAAAAAGGATGTAAGCTAGAAATGGTGACTAATGAAGTGCAGCTTCTAAAATGCAAAGAAAATATGTTTTGAGCCCTCCCTCAATTTTTGTTTATTTTATTTTTATTTTTAAAGGACATGCAAAGAAAGTAGTAGGACGGGAACGCACTCAAAGTGTTAAAAAAGCTTAAGGTTTCATTTTATGAAGCCTCTCCCCTTGTCGAATGAGACTCATGTATTGAAAAGAACGCTTATGAGGCATCATGGGTGGAGATGGGGAAACAAAGGGCCAAGCCGCAAGAAGAACAGGTGTAGGTGGGGGAAGCAGGACAGATAGGATGGAAGGTGTGTGCATGGTGTGAGCATGGTGTGAGAAAGTAGGAGACTGAGTTCTGCCCAAATTAGCGATGTGTTTATGGTAGTGCGGGAAATTTTAAACTGTTTCTGTCGGTAGCCAGCGAAAGATAAATGTGCAGAGAAGGGTTGTGAAAATGAAACAGATGGGTTTTGGTATGGTGTCTGATAAACCATCCTATGACTGTTTGGATGTTTTGGTGAGAGACGATAGTCTCTGTCTTTAGAAAAGTCAATGGGGGATGGTGAAAACAGACCTTCCTTGATGTTTCCATGCATCCTCAAAAAATCCGTAAACCAACTACCGTAATTTTCGGATTATAAACCGCGGTTTATACGTTGATTTTCACTTTTTAAAAAACTCCTGCGGTTTATTCTCCGGGCGGCTTATATGCCGACGTATAAATATGGAAGAGAAAAAACAGCATTTTTATAAAGAAAGATCGTTTGTAAAATGTTCTAAATAAAAACAATGTTCTTAAACGATAAAAAATCCTGCAAAACATGCCTGTGTGGTGACAAAATCCTGTTGAAAATGCCTGTTGAAAATCCCGCCTCATTTGTATTCCGTGTTGCCTTTATAAAACGTTTATCAACCGTTTAGAGTTCAGTCCCCCCTCAGAGATGAACAATCAGCGAAACTCGAGTTAGACTAGACTGGCCCCCTGTCTATTTATCCCAGCGATCTCCATATGCTGATATATCTCCGATGCTCCATGCGATCTCCATACGATACGCAGTTAGTTTTGCGAACTTCACTTCCGTGTTTTGAGGTTAGTTTTTTAAACATTTTGGCCGCGGTTTATACGCCCGCGCGGTTTATACGCTGACACCTAAATATTTTTTCCATATTTTGGAGCATTGCGGTTTATACGCCGGGCGGTTTATAATCCGAAAATTACGGTAATAAAAATGGAATGGCCTTATGATACAATATTGCAATAAATTATATAAAGTCTTAAACATTACAATAGACACTCTTTGTTTTTCTGAATAAAATGTGGTGGTTTTTGTTCGCTTTAAACTCAATAAATTTAATTAGCAATAATTGTTCACTGTTCTTCCTTCTACATGTAAGTGGCCCCTTTTGCCCACACAAAACAAAAACATGTTTGAGCTTTGGTCACTGGTTAAGCATTTTCATGAGTTTGGTTCAGCCGCGTTGACATAGCTGTTCTGACAAAACCGTAACCATGATTCAGTTAGATTTGGTTTCTGCAGATTTTACAAACTAACAAAAAAATTCTACAATTTGTCAAAAGCATACCAATGCAAAAATGAAGCTTGGGCACTAGATTTATTGCATAGATGAAGCTTCGTAGCCATAAGTATGGAATAATTTTTATTGAGTTGAACATGTTTCACAACTAATCATGACACAAGAAGAAAGAGTATTGATTTTTGTTCAACCCCAAAATTGTTAAAAAGTGTACACAGTCAGTTTCCATTGTGGTTTATTTCTTAATGATTTTTTCAGTTTTATTGATCTGTGATTTTAGTTCAATAATGAAGGTAAAAGAGAGGAGAGCCAACTAGAGGCTGTGCAAAGGTTTAAAGTCCCAAGCTGCTGTCTTTATTCTATTGACAATTTAAGAATACAACCATGACCACAATGGTCAGAAGGGAAGAGTTGTGTAATATGAAATAGCCAATAAAAGCCAGATACATGCTCTGTATTCATCATGGGGGACATAGAGCCGCCAAACCCATGCCATGTGATGCAGCTTGCCACAGCTGCCGTGCCCGAGACTCGTGCCAGCTGACACACCGCGGTGTTACGAGGTCGGCATCTTGGTATCTTCCAGGCCGGGCTGGGGGCGGGAACCTCCCCGCACGTCGACGCTCAGCTTGAGGGCGACATGGGCAGGCATATCCTCCCTGAGCCGTCTGACATAGCCAAGGAGGGAGTGGCATCTCCGGGAGATGGTAATGCGGATTGATTGATTGATTGAATTTATTCGGATAAAAAATACAGCAAGAACATACCCAAAAAACATACATGTACATAACAACAGGAGAAAAGACAATGAAACAAGATAGAAATACTGCATAAAATTATCCAAGGATAGCCCAAAAAAGCCAATAACTTAGACTTATTTCCATTGGGGTCCTTACAAAAAACAGACGAACCTAGTCAAGAGCAAAAAGATGATTCAAGGAAAAACAAAGCAAGAGAACGCATGAAAAATAAATAGAAAAATAGGAAAAACAAATATTTTTAATTAAAAATTAAATTAAATTAAATAAAATTAAATCAATAGTCCTTAATGCTAGTGGTCTCCCAAAAAATTTCTAGTGATGAAATCGAACCATCTGACGCCAAGAATGCATCGTTGACACTTGAGGTTGATGGCTTGGAGCCTTTGTGTGTCAGCAGCTCGGAGTGTCCATGTTTCTGACCCGTAGAGTAGGATCCAGTCGATGGCGCAGAAGTTCGGTTGGGGCAAGGATGCAGCCCTGACGGACACCTGAGGTGGTAGAGAAGGGGGTGGAAAAGTCATTTCCGACATGTACAGAGGATGCGCTGCCCTCGTGCAGGTCCTGAATCAACTAGAGCAGAATTGTTGGAATACCGGTTGCTTTCAGGGCCTTCCACAGAGTATCCTGATCCACCGAGTCAAAGGCTGCCTTGATGTCAATGTAGGCAATGTGGAGAGGTCTCTCAAATTCACTTTGGAGTTCTTACAGAAGTCGAAGGGCAAGCACGGCGTCCAGCGTGGACGGTCCTCATGAAACCAGACTGGTTGGGTCGCCAGTGATGGGCAAGTAGGGGTTCTAAGCGAGAGAGCAGAACATGGCTGAATACCTTTCTGGGGACGCACAGTAGAGTTATAGGCCTGTAACTGCTGGACTAGTTTCAGTGTCCCTTTCCTTTATACAGGGGGTTTATATTGCCATCCCCCCATTCGGCAGGAACCCTGCCCGAGGACCATATGTTTTGAAAGAGCTTGTGTGGAGGGCTGCACTGACTAGGTTTTCTGCTCATTTGAGCAACTCGGGAGGAATGCCATCAGGCTCTTCGGCACGCCCATTTTTTTGCTTCCTGACAGCACGATGTACATGTACTTCTGTCAAGGTGGGAGCATCAGAGGAGACAACCGCGGCAGGAACTGTAGCTGATGCCTGTACAGTAAAGTTCGGGCAGGACATACATGTAGCTAGGGGGTGGTTGAGCATTGTGTTGTAGTGCTCCCGCCAGCGAGCAAGTGTCTCCTCAACCGTCTTGCAGGGGGTGCCATCAGTTTTAGTTATTGGGGAGGTGCTATGTCCCTGTTGTGGGGGGCCACGCATGCACTTGATGGCCTGGAAGGTTGGGTGGAGGTTATTTTTACGCAGCCCATCTTCGGTGGTGTCGGCACATTTGTCATAAAACTCCTTGAGGTCGCTCTTGGCCTTAGCTTTGAAGACACCCTTATGTCTGCGAGCTTTGTCAGTTTCACTGCGGAGACTTGCAGCGCGCTTTTGGTCAAGCCATCCAGAGTACTGGGAATTAGCCAGGGACGCCAGTGTCTGTGAATGCTGACAGTTTCTGAAGCGGTAGATAGGATTGCTGAACGAATGGTGGGCCAAATGACTCTGGGTCTTCTTCAAGAGCACCGAGTGCTTGAAATTTGTTGCTGACAACGATGTTGTATTTGGCTGCAATGTTGGTGTTGCCTGCGACTGGGCTTACATCAAGCTGCCTGGTGATCATGCCAACAACATGTCGGTGGTCCGTGTTAGCTGGAACCTCTGCCCCTCTGAAGACCCTGTAGGAGCTGAAGAGTAAGGGATCTCTTGTTAACATGTCATTGTCATTTGGTTGTCCGGAACTTAAGTTTCCAACGACACGCTCCCAACCTGCATGATTTTTTCCGCTAACAGCATTCAGGTCTCCAATGACAAGTAGTTGGTCATGGGGTGGAGTAGAATGAATGAGTGGTTCCAGTTGATTGTAAAAGTGATCCTTATTGGCTGCAGAGTCAAGTTCTGTTGGAGCATAGATCATGATGATGGTGATGTTACCGTGTCTATAATGCAGCCAAGCATGAAGGATCTGGTTTGAGACTGGTGCCCATTGTGTAAGGGATTGACTGACCGTGCGGCCTGTATCACCTGAGTGGAACATTGTGTATTAATCGAGGTAACGATCTCCAGTTCCTTGGATACGGGCTTTGTTGAGACCGGCGATGCTTATCCGGTAGCGTGTCAGTTCATGAGAGATGGTTTCCGGGTATCCAACCTTGGAGAATGTGAGAACGTTCCATATGGCGACACGGAGATGTGATCTTAGATAGAGTTTTGGTCCCAATTTGGAGCCCACAGTCAATCTGGCACCATCACCTGCGGAGCTGGACGTGTCAGACGTAATTGAATCACAAGGTGGAGTTTGTCGTGATGTGGTTCCTTGTATGGGACCGGGGTAGGCAGTGACTTTAACCCTGGTGTTACTTTGGTGCAAATTCATCATTGGTTTGAGTGGTGCCCCTTGATACTCTGCCTCCTTGGGACAGGGGAGACAGAGAGCGCAGTTGCAGGGGACAGCTTCTGAGTTGTCTGAGCGCCTCTTACGTAGTGTCTGACAGATCGTTGGGGTTCAATGTAGCCTCTTCCACTCCGTCAGCAATATCACGGCTGCTGCCCCGGGTCTTCACCGGAACCTCGTTAGCCCAGTAGGGGGGTTGAAATCAGAGTTTTCCTTCTCCTAGGTGGGCTGCCAACCAAGGCTACGAGCCCCACCAACTTGAGTTTGAAATCAGAGTTTCTGTCTCCTAGGTGGACTACCTCTCGTGGTTAACAAGCTCCACCTGCCCGGAGCAGTCTGGTTTAAAGGTGCCAGAAACTCACCTGCACACCTCTGCCCACAGTTCGCAACAGGGATTGGCAAGTGAAGCCGGGCAGTAGGAGTTTGTCTTAGGAGAGGCTGTTTGAGATGCTGATCATATGGGACATTTCATGGATGAGGAGTGGCTCAATCCTTCTCACTGCCCCGGTCATCCTAAGACCTTGTACATGTAGCAGAACTCTATACTCCAGTAATGAATGGCTTCAGTGTGGAAAGCCATGTCACGGCAAAAGACTCTGTGTTCAAACGATCAGTTGATAGTTCAATTGGTTTTGTAGGCCCCTATAGCATTTCCCCAAATGCAAATGAGCTTAATGGTTCTGGTCTTTGTATTTCTACCTCCAAGGTTCAACCATCCTCGGATACTCATTTGTATTGGAACAAATTACTTGGAAAGGTCTTCTCTATGTACTTTTCTTTCAATAAATACTGTTTTATTATGCCCCTCCGACAAATCCGAAGGGGCATATAGTGTTTCCCCTGTCCTTCTGTGTGTCAGTGCGGGTAGGTGTACACATTCAAACCGTGGAGTTACATTGTATAACAAAAGGGACAATAGGGTCCCTGGTTGCTTGAAGGTTCCTGTTGGAGAGTGTGTACAAAACCAATGGAAGTGTTGCCAAAAAGTTGAGTACAAACAGAGGACAATAGGAAGTCTTCGATTGCAGGTATTTGTGTGGGTAGGTATAAACATTGAATCTGGTAACTATATAATAAAAAAGGACAATAGGTTCCCCCGTTTGGGTAAAGGTCCCCAATTGAAAAGTGTGTATAAAACCAAAGGGAGCTGTTGTCAAAAAGTAGAAATGGTGTCCGGATAATAACTCGGGGAAAGTTTTGGCATATCAACTCAAAAGTTGGTTTGTGGCTTGGTCTTAAGATCGCCAAGGGGTTGTCAAAATATGGCACCTTTCTACCATGAATCATGAATACAGTAGATGTATCAACATGTCTACATGCTACATGTATGATGAACAGGTACATACATGTAAGTATATGACCTATAACACAACTGATGAGGGTACAGGCCTCAAAGCAATCAGTGGGGACAAACTTGAAAGACAGGCTGACTTCAAATATCTAGGGTCATGGATTGACAACACTAGCAGAGACGTCAAAGTTAGAAAAGCTCTGGCCTGGAAAGCACTTCACAGCATGAAAAAGGTATGGTGCACAAACATGAGTAGACACAGTTACAGCTCTTCATGGCCACTGTTGAATCAGTGCTACTTTATGGGTGTGAAGCATGGACATTAACATCTGTTCTAGAAAAACAACTTGATGGTTGCTACACCAGAATGCTACGCCAGGTGCTTGGTGTCGGGAGGGAAGAACACATATCCAACTCAGATCTCTATCTCGGGTTTCCCAAGCTTAGTGCCAAAATCTGCGCAAGAAGAGTCAGGTTTGCAGGACACTGCTACCATCACCCTGAACTTTTGCCCAGCAGGCTTGTCTTCTGGGAGCCCAAGCAAGGTCGAGCCCAAAGAGGTTGAGGTCACCTGACTTATGTGGATGAAGGAACACTGGGTTTGCGACAGCAGATGAAATATCTACGTGCATGAGGGAAAGGGAGGTCTGGGGACAACTCTGTCGTAACATCATTGACTGAGGACACCACTCGAAATAGAAGAACATGTACAGTGTTATGTAGATTTCGATATACATATACATGTATTGGTAACAGTTATTTTGGTGTAAATTTAATCAAGCTTCTGAACGATTTTTATGTAATTTCTCACAACTTGATTGATTCATGGTTGGGTTTGCAGTAGTGATTTTAGATTACCAATTGTACATCATTGCTGTAAGTGGTCTGCCTCCAAGTGGTTGTGCCGGACAACATGACCTGATTGTCTGGCAGGTTTTATTATAAAAGATTACATTCTTTACTCACACTGGTCTGCATATTTGCTTGTGTTCATTCTCAGTGGGGCATTTGTGTTTGTCAACTCATCATTCTTGTTTTGTTTAATTTTATCTCCAACCAATAGTCATAAACTGCGATAACAAGAAGGGATTTAACATTTTAAATAAAGCAGAATATTTGTAATGAAGTTTTTAATTTTACCAATCTGTGAACTTCATCAAGCATTTCATCGCAAGTACCGTAATTTCCGGAATATAAACCGCCCGGCGTATAATCCGCAATGCTCCAAAATATGGAAAAAATATTTAGGTGTCAGCGTATAAACCGCGCGGGCGTATAAACCGCGGGCAAAATGTTAAAAAAACTAACCTCAAAATACGGAAGTAAAGTTCGCAAAACTGCGTTTGGGGTGATTTTTTATCTCATGCTATCAGTCCTGAATTATACTTTTTCCATCAACAACCATTTTCAAGAATTCGTGATTTGATGATCGGTTGTGTTGACCATGTTTTGAGCTTCGTTGGCAACAAAATCTTCGTGAATCAACGATCGGTCGACAACGCACACCGAGAAATAGTTGAACTTTGCCCTGCATCGCATCGCATCGCCCTCTGTTGACAAAAGCTGTTCACGTTTGATTAGACTTATTAGACTGGCGCCAGATGCTTCCAAAAAGAGATATAACCATGCAAAGTGAAATAAAAAAATATTAATATAATTAAAAAATGAATACCCATGTACCCTTGCTCCTGAATGAATAATAAAATCCCTTTATTTAAGAACCCACAAGATTTAACAATTAAAAGAACCCTTTATTTAAAATCAATATAAACAGTATGCCAGACCCCCTTCCAAATATTCTGAAAAAAATACAAAAAGATCCCTTTAATCACGAACAAAGTCATCATGAATAATAAAATCCCTTTATTTAAAACCCCACATGATTTAATATTGAAAGAACCCTTTATTTAAAATCACGCCCAAATATTCTAAGACCAGTGATAAAAAGAAACACTGCCCTTCAGAGTTTACACAAGTGTCGCTACTTTGACGGCATAGTTCTTTGTGTACGTCCATTCACCACTCATCTGCCGTGGCAGTGACACGTGTATGTTGAGCTGATCAGTGGCTGACACGAGTGCAGCCTGAATGTCTGACGTCAGCATATGGAGATCGCTGGGATAAATAGACAGGGGACCAGTCTAGTCTAACTCGAGTTTCGCTGATTGTTCATCTCTGAGGGGGGACAGAACTCTAACAATAGGGCGGTTGATAAACGTTTTATAAAGGCAACACGGAATACAAATGAGGCGGGATTTTCAACAGGCATTTTCAACAGGATTTTGTCACCACACAGGCATGTTTTGCAGGATTTTTTATCGTTTAAGAACATTGTTTTTATTTAGAACATTTTACAAACGATCTTTCTTTATAAAAATGCTTTTTTTTTTCTCTTCCATATTTATACGTCGGCGTATAAGCCGCCCGGAGAATAAACCGCAGGAGTCAAAAAAAAGTCCAAATCAACGTATAAACCGCGGTTTATATTCCGGAAATTACGGTACACAGCACTATCTGTGACTTGGCCAAATCGTTCCAAAGTTTTAGCTAATTCCTTTAAATGATTGAGCTTATCTAGGCACCAAATCAGTGTAGAATTTATTAATCGTTAGGCAAATTTTGCAAAATTGTTCAATAGATCATGTTCAGATTAAGTTCAAATTAGTAATTGGTAATTGATTGATTTAATAAGTAAACTGTGTTCAAATGATATACTTTTTAGCTAGTTTGTTTGAATGACTTAGCAGCTTTATTCGTGAATCATTCAAATGATTTTGTGAATAATTGATGTCCACAGAGGAAAAAACAGGGAAAGAAACCACTAGCCAACAAGATTCCCATTTAATGCCTTTATTTGGGTTTTAGTCTTTGACAGTCAAATTTTTAGAGACAATAGATGCATATTGATTTTTTCTCCAAGTTAATAAATCAAGAAACACTGTTGTTACTTTGTCCTCTAGAATTGCAGTCGAGCTGGAAGTCTCTTACTTGGTATCTATAACATGGTAAGTCACACCTTTCCATTTGTTGTTGTGAGCAACCAACGTGTATGTGGTGAGTAAACAAAAGCATGCATGCAGGTTTAAAAAAAGTGTGATATATTCACATCCTTTTGCTATGATGTACATGTAAGTCTTGGTGTGAGATGTTCTTATGTTGTTGTTAGTGAAACAATGCATACTCAACACCACATACATTTCACGACGTTCCACCGATAGAGGGCATTCTCTGTCATTTAACCCGTCATTAAGAAGTCTTGGGAAACACGTAAAAAATTACCGGAAAATGCCTTGTATACTATGTCTGTGACGTACATGTAGTATATTTGAATGAACAGCTTGGAGAGAAAATGTGATCAGTCTGGTACCTGAATGACTTTCTTGATAAGGGAAGCGTGCACCATGTGTGTGCACATACATTTGTAAATCTTGTACGAAGAGTTATTCTCGCGTGGAAGAAAATAGTGTCGCTATGTGTACACATGCTGTGGCCAGTTTGAAGTAAAACAAAACTAATAAAATGCTATGAGTTAGGATTTGGGACAGTCACACATTTTATTCATTAAGTCAAGATGACCATGGGAGTGTACCTGGGTCCTCATCTTTATAATCATTGGTGCCCGGCCCATGGGGTCTGGAAACTGACCAATTACATGTAAAACCGCGCTGAATTGTTTAGTAGGTTTGCAAACAAAACATGTTTATTCCATCATTTTTTTGTTTAACAATTTTTGAAATCCACAAGTTTCCCTTCGAACCATAGCCACAAAATGTTAGAAAGCCACTTTATTTTGGGCAAAGCCTTGACCCAGAAAGTGCCAGCCAAACAACCTCTCAGTAAGATTCCTAGACAACTTATGTAACATAACCTCATTGAGGTTGATACTTGAATATCACAAGACAATTAATCACCCTGTTGCTAGCTGTCAACAATAGTCAGGGATTACCAGCTGTTCTTTGTTAATGGCCTGGTTGTGGTGGTTCTTTTCTTCTTTTGGGATTGACTATAGAATTGGTGTAGAAGGGTTGCCAAGGTGCACCTACTGACAAAATTAGTAAGGTGGTGTAATGGTGCATGCATATTGCCCCTTGGGCTTGTATACAGTTATTTTTGGGCTTGATGATAGTGTTTCTTTTTAGTTCTTGAGGGCTGCTCCTGGTTTAAGTTGGACTTCCCCTTTCAGATTGGTGGTCTTTGCGTTCAGTGTGAATTTTATATAAAACTTGAGGAATGAGAGCAAGGGGTAGGGCCTATAGGGGTAGCATTTCGCTAATCTCCCTTTTTGAAATAAATTGCTGCCCGCCGGCAGCAGCTGGCCCCATATGTGATGATTTTTTTTTTCAAGCATCGCGTATATTACAATGCCGTGAGATGCACTGGAAATGTAAAGACTTCTTTTATTCCTCGCTTCAATCACGGTACGGTTCAAGCTTTGTTTGACTGTTATACATTTACTACTGTAAGGCACATGTGTGGTGACTTTGGAATGTCTCTGACAACAATGCAGGGTGTTTTGTATTGTGTGTACTGTACAAGTTTGTACTTGTGTGTAAAATCATTTCCATGGATCGGTTTCCACAGATGAGAACTTCTTTTGGACTAAGTGACATCTTCGCGATTCAATGATCGCATTAAAAAGTACAGAACCATCAGCTAAATCATCCATCCCAGTAAAGTGATGCTGAGGGTACTCATTAACTGACTCACTGGAAAGGCAGAGAAAAGTCCTAGCAGAAAACGCTGGATTTAGACCAAAGAGGAGCATTTCTGAACAGGTTTTCAACATGAGATTATTATTAACTAAGAAGTACCCCAACACCAGCGCAACATTTACCACAACTTCATTGACTTCGACGGTATCTGACATGAAGGCTTGTGGCAAGTGATGAGAAATTTCAAATTTGACATTAACCTCATCCAAGTCATTGAAGCACTATACAAAGATTCCACCAGTGCAGTGTTCTCCTGAACAACAACCTTGGAGAATTCTTCAAAGCAACAGTTGGAGTTCGACAAGACTGTCCCGTTTCACCAGTGCTGTTCAACGGCCTGGAAAACATCTTGTAGGAGACACTTCATGACCTCCATCCCCCGATACCTCTATGTCCATCGAAGGACGGCCTCTCTGCAACCTGTGTTTTGCTGACGATATCGACTTCATGGGAGGCAGTAAGGCAGAACTTCAGAATCTCACCATCAGACTTGCAGAGGCAGCAGGAGCGTATGGAATGGAAGTCAGCTCATAAGAAAAGCAAGATCCTGGTCAATATGTACATCCAACAAACAGCAACTACATGTAACATCATCCTGAATGGGCAAAGTTAACTGACAGCTGAGCTGTATGTTTACATTCAAGAAGATTAGACCACAAGCACTTATATCCTTATCTACTGGAAGCCCAGTTTGTGGTTGCAGGGCAAGGTCTAGTGCTTGTGGTTTTCTGGACAAGATTACCCCAATGCTGGAGTCTGGACTAGTGACTGCAATATTTATAAAATCAATTTGACATGTTTTATGCAGTTATCATTCAGCAGTTGGAAAATTCTGTTTGACATTATCAAAAACTAAAGGGGGTTAAAAATCAATTATCTTACAATATTGGTTATACATGTACATGTAATATGAAATTACTCATATGTGCGTGATGAAAACACTTTTCTTTGGCAAATTTTTTTCTCGGGGCATTTTTGTGTGATACATGTAGATTTTAACTATTTTATAATCTACAAAGGGAGATTTTTTTTGACATTTCACTTCCCTATCCTTTTAACCATAATTACTTCCACAAAGTTTTATGTACAAATAACTCAATGTAACTCTTCATCTCTGTTTTCATCTGAGTGTACAATTATTATTATTTTTTTCAATCAAGATATTTTAAATAGTTTTTTTCAAAATGACTTGACGTCTTAAATTGATTGCCTTAATATCTGCACACACACAAAACTTAACATTTCCAACCCGACACAACATAATTATAACTGTTTGAAAATATTCAATTAAATGGAGAGGATTTTTCATTTTAATAACTAAGAGGACTTTAATCATAATGTGACAGGTAGTTTTAAACAACACTTCATTACGTGAACCACCTAAACCAGACCCGTGTTTGCCTATATGACAAACTCGGGTTGGTGCTGACCGGTTTGGGAAATAGCAGTTCTTATCTGATCAAAAGTTATTGAGGTGTGAATTGGTGGTTTAGGGTGCCACTGCCTGTGAATTTACTGACACAAATATCTACACAATTTCGCAAGTTTTTAATGTGAAGTATTGGGAAAAAGCGTTTGATTATTTTTGTTGAAGCAACTTTGAATCATAAAAATCTACCAATTAGATCTTGAAAAAATTGAATAAGAAACAGTAGGACTTTCTCCCTGCTCTTCAGCATCACTGTTATTTGACACCAATAGTACATTGTAGGCCTGTGGCTGATGATCACTGGGTACGTTCAGATGTGGGGTTAGTTTAACCCTTAAACCAAGCACCGTGGGTGTCCACAAGATAAACATGACTTAATCCAAACTGGGCTTGCGTTCACACATAAGTTTATTCTTGTCCAGCGGACTAAACTGACCCACGAGGTTGATTACTGGGTCATGCATACATGTAGTCGACCCTTACCGACTGGCAGTTCCGGTTCACACATTGTGCACTTTGCTTTTTTTTTTACAACGCTAGTTGCTATGCTGACAACAACAAATGGCGCCTGTACATGTAAATGAGAACTTGCTCGATCGAAAGCCTTTTGGTTTTTTAATTTTTTACTGCCGTCTGTTCGGAGCTTTTCCGACGAAGGAGAATACCGGGGATGTGAAAGGAAGGCAGCGGTAGGGCAAATAATTTTCCGCGATCGCAGAAAACGAACGGAATTCACAGAATCTTCAGTTTACGGACGACAAAATCATCACATTCACAGCACGTTCTTTACCATTTTTCACCCAAATTACATTTTCTCCCTCCCTTTCATCAACAACCATACACAAACCAGCTTACCCCTGCTCTATATGTACACACATTGATTTTTCACTCATAAAGGTCTCAAACCAACTGTAAACTTTCAACGTTTTGTCGTCAAAGCGAAAAACAAAATGGCTGACGACATGTTTCTGCGTGATGTGCATTTTTTGATACGGCAAGGGCTGTTACGTGTTTCTAACTTGTTTTTGTTGCACTGATTATAGTGCAGTAATTTGTTTTAGAAAATGCCAACTCCGGAACTGAATCGGCCGTTGATTAATTGAGAGTTTTTTTAACATGAAACGGAATTTGTTGTGTCTGAAACTGAATTCATGGTTTTTTGAAAAACAGAATTTGCACTTTTCTTTAACAGGAGAAACGCAAGAGGAGTAGAATTGTTCGTCTCCGTGCAGAGGAACGTTGTGGTCGATGGCGATTTTGGCTATTATGTGAAGGACGGTATGCAACGATTGGCAGCCAGCCACAGCTTCATCATCGAACCTTACACACACGCACGTGCGCATGCATGCGATTGATAAACATTAGGATGACGTCACCTTTTTGCCGCGGTCGGGGTCACACAGAGTAAAATAGACCGGAAGTGGCGGGTCAGTTGCGTTCCAACGATAGTTTATTGGGCCTCGCAGCGGGAGGTAGGTCGTAAAACCTGGGCTAAACTGTGCTAGTCCACCTTTTTTTCTGGTCTAGAATAGCCCACTTCTGTGGGTCAAATTGACCCTCGCGGACTGGTTTTTTGCGTTCCAACAGAGGGTTATTCTAACACTTTTGGATTAAGGGTTAGTTTAACTCCACGTCTGAACGTACCCACTGGCCTTGGGGAAGTGGGTTCCAGGGTGAATGTTTATATTACAACTACTTTACTGATAACAGCTGATAAGAGTCACAGTGAAACTGGTGGGTAGAATTCAGAGATTTTGGTAAATGGGAAATTCACGTAATGTAGTGTGTGTATATTTTTGTTTTTGTTTTTCCATGCAGTTTTCTTTCATAGTTCAAAAAGCCCTCACGCAGGTGATATTTGTGCCCCGATGTAGGATTGCACTTACATGTCAACTCAAACAACTAATCACGATGGGATGGATGTTCACTTATAGGGAATCAATTGTATAACAAGTTATCCCCAAACCACTTTCAAAATAAGACACAAATGTTTTAAACATTTACTAATATGTTTTGGCAATGGGCAAATGGCCTCCACACAAATTTAAATAAATCACCTTTGAAAAGATTTCAAGCACTCTGTTGTTGATAGAAAGCCTTCAAGGGTTGTGAGATCTTATCAGAGGCTAAACCGCAAAGCACATGTCATAAAGTCATAATCTTTGTGCTGTCTTGTAGCTTTTGACGTTTTATTCAGAAACATGACCCTACTTTGACATTTTCTTCTGGTTCATACAGGAAGTTTCCAAGTATTCATATTTGTACACCAAGAAGGGTCTATAGCCAATTTAAGAAAACATTGAATGTGGTGTCTGTGTATGGAATCACCAGTGACACTTAAGTTTTAAAAAAATGGATATATTGACGTCATCACTAGTTACAGCGTCCACTATTGAAATGTTAAAAATCACATTAAAAGTAATATCTCCTGACAGCATGACAAACTCCTAATTTGGGTGGTTTCTTCTAGCCCTTTCCCCAAGTTAAAATGTATTAGCGACAGGATCCAACTTATCTCTTCTTCTGGTCCAAAAAGGGATGGTTCACCACCAAGTGTAAAGTACTTTGTTTTATTGTGTCTTTGTATGAAATCATCAGTGCGATTGAAGCTTTCAAAAATCAATTTAATTATATATGATTGTGTCCTATTGTATTGAAGTGACCTCTAGGAACACGTTTAAAGTATATGAATTAAATCTTGTACTTTAACGTTCTCCTACCATGTGGTACAGTGTACTGCAATGTAGAAGATTACTATTCTATATGTCAGAGAAGCAACTTTGGTCATCATTACACCACCAGGGATTGTTTCATAAAGCTTTACAATTAATCTTATCTCCAAATATTGAATCTTATCTCCCAACAATCAATCATGAACTCCTCAAATTTACAATAAATCTACATCATCATTACGTCACCAGGTATCAACATAAATGAAACAGCCTTGTGTTTGGTCAAACACCTAATGTCTAGTTATATTTGATTTATTGCTTCATTTGCTCAAACTGTGAACTGAGTTATGGGCAGGGGATGTTACACACCCTGCAACTTCTGGTCGCTACCCCTTGTGCATGTGTGCAATATAGGCGAGTATATACAGAGGGTATTCATGCATCCCCACCACCCCAGATTCTACATGTAGCTTCCTTTTGTGGTCCTCTATATTAGTATTTCAATCACCAGTATAGTTACTAACGATGAGAAACACATAGTTAATCCAATTAACAATTAAAATTTTGCCACAGTTTTTGGCTGTTATGTATTATCTTTCTATATTGCGTATTTTGGCAGCCATTTTGGACACCATCTTGGACTATAAAAAATGGCAACAAAACCCAATTATCCAAATTAACTACAAGTGATCAGGAATAATATGCCACTGAATATTTTGCCAACTTGTCAAATTTTGAGAAGATTTTACCCTATTTTGCTCGCCAGGTTGGGCGCCATCTTAAAATCGCCAGAGTGCCACGAAACTTGTTTTGTTTACATTTCAAACATTTTCAAATGTGTTATATAATAATAATAACGTAAACTTATATAGCGCCAAAATCCGCCTAAAAAGACGCTCAAAGCGCTTCACAGAAAAACAGTTTAAAAAAAGCTACGGCCAAACACAATTTAACAAGCAATAAACCTGAGAGAACACAAATTCAAAAATTCAAAAATATCAGTCATTAAAACAATTAAAACAAAACCCCAAAAAGGACATGTAAAAGGAAGCTAAAATAAAAATTGGTTTGATAGAGTCTTGGGGGAAGGGGGGGGGGGGGGTTCATGGATACCCGCTGTAGATACTCGGCTAATAATGGTAAAGAAAGCTGGAATGGAGATTGTTTGATATTAAACTGCCAATTATTTTTTCAGGAATTTCCTATTTCACAATAAACAAATTGTTATAGTAATTGTTGTTTATGTTATTACTATTAACAGGAGGCAGTGGAGGCAGATGGTGTCTCAAGAGTAGAATCCTTCATTGTGCCAACACTTGCTAAGCCATCTATATATCATGAGGTAATTAACGATGGTTTGTGGTAAATTGTTTTATTTCTTTGCTTTATACTATACTTTATTCTTTAAAGCACTATGAGCTATAACTTTTCAAATAAAATTATGTAGCATGCACAATATTATAGTGTAACATTAATAAATTTGGAATTTAAAAGAAAATACCACAGAACAAAATAATGTACATCAATTTTTGGGGAAGAATAAGTTATTTCAATATTCTGATTTTCAACAAACACACCAAACAACCTGCAGTATGCGGAAGCCTTAGCAAATTTTATTTTGTCAGCATAAGAAAATAACATGGTCCTGTTTGCCTCATCAGCATGTAGTTTGCCCAGAGATGTGACTTAACTTTGTCAGGAACTAACAAGGTTGCCATTTCAGCAGTCTTTTTTGGCTCTGAAACTTGGACCCTCAAAAAAGCAGACTCCCTTTGATTTATAGTCTTTGAGATGTCCTGTCTACTGGGGGTTTCTGTAAGAGATAAGAAATGAGGCCTTAAAGACAAGAGCTGGCATCATCTTAGACATACTGTAGTTCAGATCATTGAAACGAAGGCTAGGCTACCAAAAGATCACTATGGAGAGAGCCGTAGCTGGAAATAGACCTGACGGACGACCACCGATATGCTGCATTGACACCATTTAAACAAGCTGTAGCACCAGACATGCCAGTGAAGCTGGCAAGAAGGCTGAAAACCGTTAGGAGGAGTTTCATAATGTAGGCATAAGAGGAGGGCCTTCTACTACTACTTTGTCCACAACGTTACCACTTGCAGTTCAATGAGCTGAAACAAAAGAAGCTCCCTGTTTTTAATTTTCAAACATGCACTTTTTCCAATCAAGTACATCAAGTACTGTCAAGTACTTGTGTGTCGTATGTAGTGCTGTGGTGCTAGGTCAAAGGTACATCTGTCCATGCCACCAGTAGAATCTAAAGGCCAGTATCTGGCGTTGTTTCATGCGACTAAGTGTGACGTCAGATGTTCGAACTGCCCATTGATGAATAACAACTTGGTTTTCTCATGCATTACGTTCCTGCTCTGGACCTTTACCAAGAATTCGGAGTGAGATGCAAAATTATTTTGTTCCCCCGGCCACTAAAACATTCTTCTTGGTCTCATTGATTAATCACGCAACTACCTAGCAGTATCGCTTATGTTTCAGGTATTTTCCGTCAGGTTTCTCGCTACAACAACTTGTTTCAGATCCATCCATGATTCTTGGCCCCCTTTTCACCAATAGAGATCGCATTTTTGACATCCTGCGATCTCTCTGTTTTACCACTTGGACCTCCAGTCTTGCTATCAAGACTTTTGCTCCTGAAGAAATTATTTACATTCTCCTTGCTGTTCCCATTCTAATTTTGGTTCTTCTTGGTTCAAAGCATGGACCTCACAATTGTTCTTGGTTGCTTTCACCAATGTCAGACTACACTTAGATCGATTTAAAGGATCTTTATTACACTCCCGAACCAACAAAGTAGATTGGTGCTGTCTGAGGTAGGAACAATTATCCCTTTTCTTCATCCTCTCACTGCTCATTCTGTTGAGAATCTTCCATTTCAATTCCTACCTGTTGACAACTGTTGCACTAAAATCACTGAAATCAGCAAAAGTCAACGGCAGCATTGTGATGCCATTCAAGAAGTGTGAGTTTTTATACTAATCAGCTAGACAAGTATTTTGGTGACTTTTGATTTCTGTTTCTTGGACTGTTCCAACAAGAACAAACTTTCAAGCATCACCCTGGTGGTGGCGCCCTCCACTGGTAAACCCATTAAACCAGTCATTTGGGATCAACTTTGTAAACTGAACATCTCAAGACGCACTAAACGGGGATGTAGATCAGGTCAACACAAACAGTCTCTTCTGGCCATCAGTGGGCTCCTAAGAACAAGTGGGAAATCAATCGCAATTACCTCTTTGACAACGAGTTTGAAGAATCATGCTGAAGGAGGGCCTCATATCTCTGATTATGCTACAAGAAGAATTACTAGCAGTGAGAGAGAGGGCTACAGTTTTGTGTTATCAACAGTCTACCTAGTCCTCTCAACCTAGGATTTCTTTCCCTACTACTACTCCAACCATCCAAGGCTCAGTTATTCTTCAATTACACTGTTTCTTTAAAGGCAAAGTATTCCTTTGGTTTTTGGTACCGTTCAATTGTTTTAATTCTATATAAATGTAGATCAATAAAACTAACCTGTGAAAATTTCACTTAAAAAGGTGGTCGCGTTTTTGAGATATTGCCCCAAAAACGGAGCGAATATGTCCACACAGGAAGAATATTCCCAATAGGAATACACAATCTGAGAAACGTTTCTGACAGAAACAAATTTTGGGGCATAAAACCTCATAACCGCATTACTTCAAAACATAGACCCTTTAAAAATAAATTGAAACATTTATGTGATTTGTTAAAAAGATAGTACTTTTAACATTCTTTCTTTGAAGAAATGTCTTTGAGAAGTTATGATTGATTTAATTAAAACAATGGTGTGTTTTTGTTACATGTGTATATCTCCAGCCAGTAAGCCAATTGGCATTGACTGAAAATGTTCTGTCCTATCAACAAAGTGATCATCATATAATCACAAGGAGTCCTTCATCCCAATTTGATGAACTAACCATACAAAATAGGTAAGGATTTAATTAGGTATTTAGTCCCCTGTTTTCCCTCTTTTGTCCCTTTTTTTCCTCTGTCTTCTTGCTTCTTCTAGTTTGTCCTATGAACTCTCGTCTGTCAAGTAAACCTAAATTGGAACTTCCTAGAACCTCGAATTAACATGTACATGTAGACATCATGATTGTTATTACATTTCAAATCTAATCTGTCGAAAAATCATATATATTGAACTACAACAGATAAATTCACAATCTTTGCATGATTGGAGAGAGCCTGATTATACAACTTTGTCATAAAGTGGGACCAATTTGACACTTCCTTTTGGTTGAAACCGGAAGTTGAAAATGTTACAAAACACTAATAACTGGAAATTTAGAGTTTGTCTTACTACAAACTCTAGGTGTTTGGTTTCTAGGAGTAAAATGATCAGCCATTTATTAATAAACATGACACATGCAAGCTTGGTTTCAGGTTGACCAAGTATTTTTTGCTTTGTATAGAATGTTGTGATGTATATATGGAGGCTTGTACACTGTTATGGCGTCACAGTGACGTGACCTACATTTTTTGATGTGACACATTCCAAATTGAATACATGCAAAGTTTCAGCTTGATTACCAAAAATGATCTGTACATATCTTCGTGGTGGTATAACGTGACACTTGATGAAGTAATGAAGACATCACTTTATATTTCATCCCTACGTGTTCTTCCAAGCCTTATGCAAAATAAACTTTGATTGCAACTTGCTTTGTTCTCATGGTATAAGTGGTCAAAATGTTGAAAAATTGAAGAAGAACAAATTTGATGATGTCATCATGAGGCCACTATGAATTTTAGCAGTCAAATATTGTTGTCTAACAATACACCAAGTTTCGACCGGGTCAGATTTATGCTTTGGTAGATACATGTGATTAAAAAGTGCATATTTAGGGCAATACCACATGACACATGGTGATTGATAATGTCATAAATCTATTACTCTACACATATGTTGTGTGCATAAAGGTCATTATGTATACCAGTTTTGAAACAATTATCAAAAACTCTACCACAGACATCAAGTTAAAGTGTTTTTTGAACTGTTTTTAACCTGCTGCCAGAGAGCGGTCTTGAATTTTATGACGTCACCAGTCCTATGTTTTTAAACCAAAATTTTGCCAGACTATAATATCGTATAACAACTCTTTAAAAAATTCCACTTTTAAATTACGAGGCACTTTGGGCTTAAACCAAAAGTAGGAGTAAGGTAATATCACGCACACAATAAAAAAAGACGACCTAGATATTACCTACAATTCTGCAAAAAAGCAACCTACAGTCTCTTATTCTTGATTCGATATGGATTTTCAAAGATTAAAATATTAAATGTATAAAAACCTTGTAATTTGACACCTGATAGCATCATAATGACGTCACTACAGTCACTACTTCTAATAAGTATATAACTATGTGTGTCATGTTTCAAGTTTATTTGGGTTTGGGAAGTGTGTGTTTGTTGGCTGACAAAAATGCGATTTGCATTGCACAGCATACTGCCAAATCAAGCTTCATAGTCTTTGAACCAATTATGATCGATGGAGCGGAACAGCCAGCCACAGTACTTTTGCACTATACACTGGTTAAATGTGGGTCGATACATATATAGGCTGTATTGGACGTTAAAGGTCAAAATGGTATCATCTTTGTGCAAAAGTTTGAGCAGGCCAAGGACCTACAACCTGATGTGAAAAGTTTGACTAGATTAATTACAAGTGGTTTTTAAGATATTAATTTTAAAAATTTATAATTTCCGGTTTGAACCGGAAGTCAAGTAAAAAGAATTTTCACAGACAATGCAAAGATTCAAGTCATAACAGCTGTGGTTCTCAAGATATGCATTTGTAAATTAACCTTTAGTAAATGGTGCATTTTAAAACTTGTCACAAGAGGGAGCTGTTGAAGATCATGACTATTTAATTTACTATTTAACTTAGAAGGCCTAGGGGTAAAACTTTATTTCATGCATAAATGTCTACATTTCAGATCGTTTTGTTTGCAGTCCTCAAAACGAGGCCTTGGAATAAATTGTTCACTTCAATTTTCTATTTCAACTGGAAGACAAGATCAAATTGGGTCATTTCAGTACAACTTTAATGAAGTAGGTTAAGCCCTTTCATAAGAATTGTCAATATAGTTTTCAAAGTAAACTTTGAATAAATGTAAATTAACACCTGAAGACGTTTGTCACATGCCGATCTTATTCTACATGTATGTGAAGTTATTGAAGTTTGGAAAGTGTGTCTTTGTTGGCCGACAATAAATGCTTACTATTTTGGTGTTTGCGTGCTTTAGACTAACAAAGCCTAATGCCAAATCAGGCTTCATGGACTTTGAATGAACCTTATGATCAATGGAGAGAAACTGCCAACAATGGGTGTAGGGTGTCATGCTCGAGTGGTTTAGAGCATCGGATTCAAGTTCTGGTGGTTTAGTCAACTTGGTGTGGGTTTTAGTCCCGGTCATGATGCTTGTGTCCTTGAGCAAGACACTTTGCTATAATTGCCTCTCTGTGAGGGTAGAGGTTGATATTGTGTTTAAAGCCTTCAGAGTGCCATGGCAGCTCGGGGCTGTATACTCCCCAGGGAGCTGAGAAAAATTAAAGGAATGTTATTGGCCCAATGACCAGGACACTAATGTAAAGCGCATTGATACACTATTGTAAAATGCGCTACACAAGAACAAGTTATTGTTATTAACCACAGTGCTTCTGCAGTATACACGGCTTAAAAGTCAATACCTACGTGGGCTTTAAAGTCCAATTTTGACCTGAAGTTAAGGTCAAATTGGTATCATTTCTTTTCAATAGTTTGAGCAGGCTCAAGGACCTATAACGCTGCTGTAAAAAATGTGAGTATCCTATGAATGGTTCTTGAGATATGAATTTTTGCAATTTTCAACTTCCGGCCAGCTTGAAAAGGAAGTCAAGGTCAAATGTGGTCACACTCTGTGTAGCGTTTGTTAAGTTTTTGAAGATCTGATGTGTAGCGTTTGTTAAGTTTTTGAAGATCTGATGGTTTATAGATTGTAAAAATCCATTGTGTGGTTCATGATTTATGATTTTTTTCAAATGTAAAATTTTAATTTCAATGTGTTTGAACACCTGATGACGTCATTTTGACAGCGGTGTCTTCTATCAGTAAATCCCTATTAATTTGTTTTATTCTACTGAGATCTTTTTGCGATACTTTAATTTGACCCTTGAGCCAATGTTTCCACCATGATGTGCTGTTATTTATTGTGTTGATTGTGACGCCTTCACCCCTAACTTTTCTCATGAAATATGTTCCTTGTTTTTTTATTCCTAACCGGTAGAGGACCAAGTAGTTAGTGTATAGCCCATTCGATTTGTGCATGAACAAACTCCTCTTTATGTCTTTGTTTCTTTATTTCTTTATTGCTTGGAAATTATTCGTTGTACTTAGGCCTACTACTGCTGGCCATGACTACTAATGACTACTAAAATTGCTTGTCTTGTATTTATTTTATGTCATTATTTAGTCAATGAGTAAGCAATTATCAATTTATAAGAGAAATATATAAAGGGAACATTGGATGCCTTGTCAATCAAAAAACTAAAAATTACCTGGATGAAGACAAAGTATCATTAACAGATAATATGCAGTATCTGTATAAATGTGTTTTTTGTGTACCTCTTTTGAGCAACATTTTAATTCAATCATCTCAGTGATTGCTATATTGAAATTTTTAAGGAGCAAAAAATTGTTTCATTCCCAAGTCCTGTAAAAAATAACACATTGCTACTACAGACTTATTTAATTGTTTTGATTGCACTTGGGTAATCACACATCTGTATTATAATAAATTTGTCCAATGTCGTCACATTGCCGATCAACCTGGAGGTCCATGTGAAACATTAACTAATTGTTATACATGTAACATGATGACTTGGGTAGCAGTAGTTTTATGTGGTACCCTCCTCAACAAACCCATAATCACTGTCAATAGCCGCAGAGTTACCCGACTGAAAAGGCTGCATGGTCAGAAGTTGAGAGCAGAATAGACCTTTCTTTTGACACGTCACAGCCCAAGTTTTTGCCAACCAAGGTTGGAAAACTATGGGAAGCCATAAATGCAAAGCAAAAACAGATAGCTACGGGAGGGGGAATTGCTTTTAAAGGGGGGGGGGGGGGGTGGGGGCAGGGGAATGGGATTGTCAGTGGCAGGGGTCATGCTTATATTTTGAAGGGGGATGCTGCAGGGGGCCACCATCCTCTTAAGTTCTTGGCATTTTGTTAAGCCAGACACGCCTATTCAGCATATATGATCAGCATATGCCCAGCCCCGGGCCCCTTTCTATTTGTGATTATATCAACTCATTTACTGTAAGTAACTAGACAGTAACATTGACACAAAAGAAAATAATGAACAAACTTACCGAATTACACCAGAATAATTCTCCTCTCTGTTTCGCTTAAATGGGAATTCGTCTACAAGTTATTCCATGTCCAACTTGTCCACTTGATCGCTCTCAATGGACAGAACCGCCAGGGTGCTCAGTCGGCTGTTAGCCATGTAGTTCCTTATTACTGTTTTGATAAGTTTCTCTCACAAGAAGCAGAAGATACTTGGAGGACTAGTGCATTTTTTGTTAGCCGGTACAGCTCTAGGAAAGCCTCTCCAAATGGTTCCAGTGAAATAACGAACTGTTGTAGTGATTCTGGTGCTTTCCTGCCATCTTCACAGTGGCGTTGGAGAAGTATGCATTGTATGCTGTTGCTAATCCCTGCATATTTTTATAATTTAAGAAGCACTGTCTTCGTGGATTGAGTGACAGTATTGATTCCATTATAGTGCAAGAATCCGTATTGAAGTGCTGTTTCATAACTGATATCATTCTGTTCAGAATGGGATACACAAAGTGGGCCCAAACTGTGTCTTTGATTGAGCTTCGCCTTGTAAGCTTTCCATAGGCTCAAGAATGATAGCCTCCTCTTAGTGCTGAGGTAATCAACATTTTCTTTTCCTTTGGAGTTGGATCAATGTTCACAATGTCAAAACCTTGTTTTTCTACAGTTGTCTGTACTTCATCCCATAGGTGGTTGGGTTGGATCGCAGGTCTTGTAGCTCTGCGATGAGAACTTCTGTTAGTTCAGCTGCCTTTCTGAGATCAACCTCAGTAGACTGAAGCATATTAGAAAGTTGGCTTGTCTTGATGAGTATGTCGGTCAGCACTACCAGCTTCATGAGGAACTGGGCATTAAACTATGCCAACAGTCCTCTAGCATCAACTGCCCGGTCAGCATGGGTTTCGTTGCCTATTTCCTCTAAGAGACGCATCAGTGCTGGAAACCTATCTCATACCACCCAGCATGCATCGACTCGACAAGCCCAGCGTGTGTCTGAAAGCCATTTAAGTTTCCGAATATGTTCACCCGGATACATATATCCTTCTGAATGTCTATCCACTTTGAATGAAGATATGATCCACTTACAAACACATAGACCTTTTCTAGCAAAGCAAAGAACTGAGCAGCATCTGGTATGCCTTTAGTAACATCAACAAGTACCAAGTTCAGACGATGAGCATGGCAGTGAACATAGTATTGTGCTACTCGTCTAACTCTCGCTGCCACACCGCTAATTCTGCCGCTCATGACAGAGGCTCCATCATATCCTTGTCCAACTAAGTTTTGTTGGTATTCAATCCCATGGCTTCGAAGAATGTCAAAGATAGAATTTGTGAGTGCATCGGCATGCCAGCTGAAACGCTGCTTTGAACTCAAGGAAACTTTTCTTGAATTTCTCCGTCATTAAAATATCTTATCACGAGAGAGATTTGTTCTGTCTTGGTCATTTTGCTTTCGTCAACAAGTATTCAAAACACCCCTGCTTCGTTCACTTCCTGTATGATTTCTTTCTGGATGATTTCAGCAAAGGTAAGTATCATTTCGTCTTGGATCTCCGAACTTGAATATTTTGCATTTTTTGGTCCACTGTCCAGACGTTGTTTGGTGGTTTCACCGTGGCTTGCAACCAGCCAGGATTTTGATTACATTTTCAGGATTGACAGCTCCTTTGTTTTCTCTGTGCCCTCGTTGTGCAAATTTCTGTGTGCAAGTCACTAAAATTACTTGGCCAAGTGTTTTTATGAAATAATGATTTTTTCTCACAGTGGCTTTATACGAGCTGGTCATCATCTGTGCAACAGAAGTTCCTTGCTTTTGAATGTTCTTAAATTCTGCCCATGCAACCATTGCGTCATGATGATAGTCTGCATGAAAGTGCTTTGTGAACCAACCAGATTGCCTGACCGCTTTTTTCCACTTGGAATAACCACTGGTAGTAAATGATTTGTCAACGTTTGCGGATGGTACTGAGAAGTGGCGGCATGCAAAACAATACACACTGTCTGTAGTTTGTGAGTACTCTAACCACTCTGGACGAAAGGATGGCTGTTTTTCCCCACATTGAGTCTGTGGGTAATTCTGTAGTTTTGGCTGAGAAGGCCCCGCTGAAGGTGTCCTGGATATATCCCGCGGTCTGGGTCCTTCCTTTTCTACACAGTGCTGGATGCCTGTGTCTACAGAATCCTTCGAAAAAATGTGTAATCTTCATCGCTCAAGCTCAAACCAGTCTCACAAACCTGCTCTCCTTCACTTTCACTCAGTTGTGATTCTTCCTCTGTAGATTGTGTATGCCCCGTAACAACTGCAACTCGTGATTTTCCTCTTTGAAAATAATCTTGAATCGTC
This sequence comes from Leptasterias polaris, assembly GCA_037783415.1. Taxonomy (NCBI): domain Eukaryota; kingdom Metazoa; phylum Echinodermata; class Asteroidea; order Forcipulatida; family Asteriidae; genus Leptasterias; species Leptasterias polaris. Next base: position 751,935 of record JAZGTN010000131.1, read on the forward strand.
GCCATTGTAACTTCTTATGCATTAAAACATCTGAACACAACACCACGTTGTCTATACTAGTACAACAGAACAGTCATCAAAATAACTGTTGGCAACAAAACTGTCGATGATTGACATTGATCAACTGTTTAATCTGCTGCATTGCATTGATCAAGACGTAGGCGCGTGCGCTTCCTAATATGATGGCAACAATCCCCACCGCATAAGTTAAACAATAATGGCTTGGTGTACGATTAAATTTTTCCTTTTTTTACTTTATTGCTAACTCAGTCATGATAGTAGGACTTGGAGAATGATGATTGGTCGATTGCTGAACCTCACAGAATAAAAGATCCTTTTCTCTACCACACTCTTATCAGTTTCTAGAATGTCAGTAGGAAAAACAAGATTTTAAGCTACAAAAAAGATTGTTTTCATACACACTCATTATTATTATTATTGTTAGTTATTTCTGGTAATAAAACCAAGGATGCCTCATAAAATGAACTTAATCACTGTAGCTCACAAGCCTGAGGAAACCCTTAAACAAGGGTGCTTGCAATGAACCAGAAACACAGGGGTTAACCCCTACTCTTCCATGATGAGTGTTCTGGGTTCTTGTACATGCAATACATGGGATTTACGGCTTAATGTGCCATCTGAAGGACAAAACACTTATGATAAAGTGTCTTACTCAAGGACACAAGTGCCATCAAAGGGACACGAACCCACACTCTGCTGATCAGAAACACCAGACCTTGAGTCCAGTGCTCTTAACTGGATTTTATTTATTTATTTATTTATTTTTTGGGGGGAGGCACAAGGCCCCCCCCCCCCCTCGTGGCTATGCCGCTGAGTAAGAGATTCCCAAAAGTTCAGAGTTTTAGAATAGCTGTAATAAATCTATTGACACCATCTATTTGCACCGCTGCCTATGTTGCTTCAGGCTTCGGTATTAACAAGTTTTAGATATGAGTTTGATAAATTGTTGCTATAACTAAACCAGAATTTAGTGCCCTCTAGAAATGTCGTGCTGCACAGTACAATGTACTTTGCTGCCTCATTATCCTCTTCACTTCAGTATTGTGCTTGTATTTGTTTTGTGATGCCTTAATGCAGTGGTTCATTATTTGTTCTTCTTTGCACTGAGGTGTGGTTGCGACTCCCAAACTTGAATCTTTGCATCATTTGTGAAGGTTTGAAGTATGCAATAACGTTATTATTCTTTACAGCATTGTATGGCAGAAAAATTGTGAAAAGTGATGGTGCTGTCCAATTTAGTGACACTCCTATATATAATGCCGACTTGAGATATATTTGGCTTTGCTCTATGTATACAGTGATTAACTTATTTTGCTTTGCTTCCTATCCAAAGTTCAAATGAAAAATATAAGCTTTAATTAATCTTTTACAGTTAAAAGTCTTTTTGCAGGGATTACAAATGTAAATCAAGTGTCAAGTGACTGGTGGCTTGGACTGGGACTCTTGAACCAAGCGACTCAATATTATTTTGATTGGGTACTTATGACCAAAGTGACTCAAGACTTGGACTTGATCTCAGTAATTCAACCAGAACTCTGCAGCTTCGAAGTCGGAATCGGCTGTAGAATGCAAATATAACAATGAACCCTAGAGTTTGTAATTTTACAAACACAATGTTATGCTCATATCTGTTTTATTTTTTAAAGTAAACAAACACAATTTTTAAACAATTATAGCATTTTCATATAGTCTTATTGGTCCTGAAGTTAAATGCAATAACTATTTTCAATCAATATACCATTTTGGTTAATATGCATTCTTTTGTTTTCAGATTTGATGTGCTAACTTATGTGTTGTCGGAATACAATGCAGATATTGGGTTTTTGTCACCTGTTTCACATGCTTTTTTCAGCCAGATTTGTTCTAGGTAAGTCTGGATATTTCATGTGTCTGTACAGTCGATAGTCATTTACATTTAGGTTATCTGCTGTAGCATAAAAGCTATTTTGAGCCCTAACTAGAACCATGTTTATTAATTCACTAAGCATTTTACAGAGCCACATGAGTGAGCTATATTATATATTGGTGCTATCTGCATTCCACCATGAGACATGTCACATGAACAAATAATATAAGCACAAGTGATCTGTTTTAAAATTGAAGTCTCTTGTAATTTTTTCTTTATTTTTAGATTTAGTTTTTTACTTGTTTTTATATTATTTACATATGCAGCAATCAGGGTGTGAAACACAGACGTTACATTTGCCCTCATATTTTTCTAGCTTATCTCTGTGATATTTTAATCTAACCAGACCTTGTAGACCTAGTTAAAGTTTATCAACAATTACCCTCTACTTTTTAGTTTTGTTACATTACTCATTTTTGGGCGAGTTAAATTATCAAGCTGAACTGCTATTCTTCAACCACTTCACATTAGTTTTACAAACTTTATGGAGCCTTTGTGCGATATAAGAACTTTTTGGAATTTCCAAGGCATTTATTGTTTGTTTGAGAATATCAATGTCACAAAGAAACCCTGACTAAATGAAGTAAAGACAACAAATGTTCTCAAAAGTTGCACCAGGTTTTGTTGTTCTCTTTTGAGAAATTATGGAATGTCTTACCCATGAATAGACGCAAACCTTGGTCGGAAGCCAGGACCATTGACTTACCTCCTATATGTTGAATACAATGAAAATCAACTCAGAAAAATTAAACAAGGATTTTGTTCATGCACATTGAAATTGAGATTTTGCATAAAAAAAAATGTTTTGGTCATATAACTTTTTAGGTATCCAATAATATTATCATTAAACTATCAAGTAAAAGTAAGACTCATGGATTGATGATCTCTTTTAAATCAGTATGAGCAGCCAATTTTTGGCAAGACCAAAATGAATGGAAAAACAAAACAAAAATACAATACAAAACCCAAAACATAATAAAGTAACTGTAATCATGCTGTTGTATTTTGATGTTTGTTCCATGATGTTTTAAATAGAATCTAAAAGCCCAAAGTAAGTCCAATATTGAATGACAGTCATGTTTTTTCATTCTTAGCCAAGTTTGTGGATTAAAAAAATAATTAAGTTTTTTTGTAAGGTTAAACGTGGAACACTACACATTACTGCTGACTTGGAACACTACACATTACTGCTGACTTGGAACACTACACATTACTGCTGACTAGGAACACTACACATTACTGCTGACTTGGAACACTACACATTACTGCTGACTAGGAACACTACACATTACTGCTGACTTGGAACACTACACATTACTGCTGACTTGGAACACTACACATTACTGCTGACTAGGAACACTACACATTACTGCTGACTTGGAACACTACACATTACTGCTGACTTGGAACACTACACATTACTGCTGACTTGGAACACTACACATTACTGCTGACTAGGAACACTACACATTACTGCTGACTAGGAACACTACACATTACTGCTGACTTGGAACACTACACATTACTGCTGACTAGGAACACTACACATTACTGCTGACTAGGAACACTACACATTACTGCTGACTTGGAACACTACACATTACTGCTGACTTGGAACACTACACATTACTGCTGACTTGGAACACTACACATTACTGCTGACTAGGAACACTACACATTACTGCTGACTAGGAACACTACACATTACTGCTGACTTGGAACACTACACATTACTGCTGACTAGGAACACTACACATTACTGCTGACTAGGAACACTACACATTACTGCTGACTTGGAACACTACACATTACTGCTGACTTGGAACACTACACATTACTGCTGACTAGGAACACTACACATTACTGCTGACTTGGAACACTACACATTACTGCTGACTAGGAACACTACACATTACTGCTGACTAGGAACACTACACATTACTGCTGACTTGGAACACTACACATTACTGCTGACTTGGAACACTACACATTACTGCTGACTAGGAACACTACACATTACTGCTGACTTGGAACACTACACATTACTGCTGACTTGGAACACTACACATTACTGCTGACTAGGAACACTACACATTACTGCTGACTTGGAACACTACACATTACTGCTGACTAGGAACACTACACATTACTGCTGACTAGGAACACTACACATTACTGCTGACTTGGAACACTACACATTACTGCTGACTTGGAACACTACACATTACTGCTGACTAGGAACACTACACATTACTGCTGACTTGGAACACTACACATTACTGCTGACTTGGAACACTACACATTACTGCTGACTTGGAACACTACACATTACTGCTGACTAGGAACACTACACATTACTGCTGACTTGGAACACTACACATTACTGCTGACTTGGAACACTACACATTACTGCTGACTAGGAACACTACACATTACTGCTGACTTGGAACACTACACATTACTGCTGACTAGGAACACTACACATTACTGCTGACTAGGAACACTACACATTACTGCTGACTTGGAACACTACACATTACTGCTGACTTGGAACACTACACATTACTGCTGACTAGGAACACTACACATTACTGCTGACTTGGAACACTACACATTACTGCTGACTAGGAACACTACACATTACTGCTGACTAGGAACACTACACATTACTGCTGACTTGGAACACTACACATTACTGCTGACTAGGAACACTACACATTACTGCTGACTAGGAACACTACACATTACTGCTGACTTGGAACACTACACATTACTGCTGACTTGGAACACTACACATTACTGCTGACTTGGAACACTACACATTACTGCTGACTAGGAACACTACACATTACTGCTGACTAGGAACACTACACATTACTGCTGACTTGGAACACTACACATTACTGCTGACTAGGAACACTACACATTACTGCTGACTAGGAACACTACACATTACTGCTGACTTGGAACACTACACATTACTGCTGACTAGGAACACTACACATTACTGCTGACTAGGAACACTACACATTACTGCTGACTAGGAACACTACACATTACTGCTGACTTGGAACACTACACATTACTGCTGACTTGGAACACTACACATTACTGCTGACTTGGAACACTACACATTACTGCTGACTTGGAACACTACAACAGACATGCATATAATGGAAACAAAAATAAAGCTGGTGATACATGTACACATGTAGTTGAATGATCTTAAACAATGAAAACTTTGAATGACCATTATTTCTTATTGCAATTAATTTATTGACTTGCCACTGATATGGCAGTTGTAATATAACTTGTACCATACATGCTGCTGATTAAACCTATTTAGCTACAAATATTTCTGTATTGCTACTTTTCTTGTCAGATTGGTTCTTTGCGGCTTCTCAGAGGTGCAGCAAAAAGGAAACATGAAGTCAGCCGAAAGAGAACATCAAAGTAAACTTAACCTTGACACTCACAAGACTCCTAGAATTCCGTTAGACTCGCTGTTTCTGTTGGAAATGCTCACTGGTATCTACTTTGTCATGTGAGTTATTAATGACTTTATTAGTATAGCGGTATTTTAGACTGGACCTTTAACTGCATGATAATTATGTGGAAGCAAGATAAAGCCCTCTTTTGCCCCTTGTGTTGGCCTGGTCTTTTTTAATCTACATGATTTTTATATTTTTATAACAACAAACATTTTGCTTACCTTAAAGCTGACCATGAATGACAGCTCACAATCTAGTTTGGCTTCTTGGTCTTTGTTCTTAGACCAGATTATTCTATAGCATAAATGTGTATTCATATTCGGTTGCTGTTCTCTGGAGTAGCTTTCCTGTAACATTCGGGACTTTTCTTCAGTTACAACTTTTAAGAGTAATCTTAAGACGTATCTGCTTTCTTGTGCTTAGTTTGTATTTTGTTGTTTTCTTGTTTTTCTTGTAATATGTAATGTCCTTTAGTCATGTTTAGGAAAGTGCAGTATAAATGGCTTATTGTGGGGGTTTTTGCCATACGCCAAAATCTTCCTTTGTTTTCGTCCAGATTATTATTTGTTTGTTCTAATACATGTACTTCCATCCGTTGATACAAGACCGTTGTTCTTATTACGAATTGGTTCTCATCAAAGGATCGTTAGGAACAGTTGGCTGCAGATTGTGCCACAGCACCTTGTAAAATGTTACATGGGGCTTTGTAAATAAACGAACATAGCTACACATACCGTGAAAACCAAATAGTGCCTTGAGACGCCCTCAGGTGTATGGTAAAGCTCTGAATTGTGTATTATGCACTCATTATGACCCAAATTCAATCAGACCTTCCATCCGGTCAAAAACGAAAGTTCAAATAGTAATGTCCACTCATGGCAAGTCATATAAAATGTTGAAGATTATTACTTAACTTACTTAGTAAACAAAATATGACGTCATCACAACGTCTTCAGGTGTCAACTTACTCCAAATCAAAAGATATTGTTTAAAAAGTAAGATATTTAAACGCATGTCACAAATTCGTAGTTTTGCAACAAGTGTGACATTTCATGCTCACACATGATCTGAACTTACCCTTCCATCCGGTCCAAACAGGAAGTTCAAGAAAAAAATAAAAGTGTGAAAAATTAATTGTGCCTACTACGAAAAATAATCATGAACTTTCAAATGGTTGCTTTGTTATCATATATGTAAAATAAAGCACTGTCAAGCATCAGGTTCCATTTGCATACTTAACTCAACATTTTCACATCTGGACAATCGATCATCATATTTGGGACTGTGACAAACAACATCACCATGACAATTTTCAATTCTGAATAGTTTATCTTGTTATAACCAGAACAAACATAAACACACACACACGTCTAGTTATTATGATTATAAGCATTTATTCTTGTTTGTTTTATGTTTAGTTATCATTGCATTATAAGTTCAAGTTGAATTCGTGACTTTTTCCTGTCACCATGAGTTTTTGAGGAATCCAGGCGTGCACTCGCCCTTTATTTTCGCAGAGAAAAACTGAAAATTGAAATGCAAATAAAGCAAATTCTCAGTTTTCTGGGTGGAAAATAATGTATTAAACACCTCTGAAATGTCCCAGGTTTCACCAGAGAGCTATACAGTTAAGCCTACAGCCAGCCCTGGATCCCATGCCGTGATTGCATTTTTGTTAGAATACTGTTTCTACACAAATGGCACTGTGTGGCCTTTATTTAAGCCAAGCCCCCCCCCCCCCCACAATAAAATAAATATACACATGTAGGGACATTTTTTGTAAAAACCAGGTAAAAATAATGTGTAAAATGCCCCTAAAGCAGGCTTCGGACCACACACTGTTATGAGTTGTGCTTTGCGTTGGCCTGTTTGTCTCGTTGAAATGCCTCTACAGTGTAATTTCATCCTGGTTAGAATGCTGTTACCACATAAATGACAAGTGTTTGGTACACGATACCATTTGCAGTAGTTACTGGAGCCACCACCCTGTCCAGTTGTAAAAGGACTGACTAGTCTCTGTAGAATCCATGTTACTGCAGTTAATTTACGTTCACCTTTATAAAATTTAGGTGTGCCTATATTTCCAAGTAAGTTGAATTGCTTTAATACATGAAACTTGATATGTTTTAAAAACACAAACTATACATCAAACCTAATCCTATGCTCAAAATTAGATCATGAACAATGACATCATGATTGCATCACTGTTATACCTGTATTAGAGATGTTTTGAAATTTGTGGCAAGCCGGCAACTTTGTCATTTTCAGTGCGACATGTCATGTGACTCCTTTTGTACGTATAACACAATAAAATGCCTCCGACCACAAACAGAATTCACGTAATTTCCAATCCAGTGGACAGGTAAATAGAAACCTTAATACGAAAATAAGCCTACAATTGCACTGTTTCTTAATAAACAGTAGTTTCATCAAGTGTTTTGCGCCTTTCGTTGACGATATTCAAGTTTTTTCTGGTTGTCTACTGGCTACAGGTCAACTTGGGCATTTCCACATCATGATGCATACAATGCCCAAAGTGGATGAGTTGGCCCAGAGGGCAATGTGGAGACAACTGTAGTGCCCTCTTCTGGACAGTTCTTACAGGAGGGCGCTATACAAATTAACAGTTGTTTTTAGTTTGTACAGATGTATCACAACGTCAACTATTAAATATGGAAGCATTAAAGAGACATTAAAAGAGAAAAAGGAATTCATATTATGACTTACATCTCATAATTATGACCTAACTTTCATAATTATGAGTATGCGATATATCTCATAATTAAGATTTATATATGTCATAAACACGACATAATCGGCATAAGTTCTAAGTATGTCTTATACTGCTAATTCCGACCCTTGCACCTTTCATTCAATCGATCATTGTTTACTGCATCATTTAGGCTATCCTTGTTCTGTGGTTTATCAATGGAGGATGTATCTTTTGCAGCGTTTTAATCACATGTGTAAAACTCAAAATACAACTTATCTATATCTGAGGGTGGTTGCCTGAGGTCTGTGTGCGGGCGGTATGCATGCTGTATGCGTGATAAATGGTTACGAAATTGTTTATTATCATAATTAAATAAATCGCCGTGAAATCTTTGGATTTGTACAAGACTTTTATATGAGAAACATCATACTTAACAATGTCCCCTCAGGGCATGTCATATGAAATGTTGAAGATTATGACTTAACTTTTTGAAAGAAACAGATGATATCATCTCAACGCCATCAGGTGTCAACTAACATCAAATCAAAGGATATTGTTTAAAATAGTATTTTTAAACCACATGTCACAAATTCGTAGTTTTGCAACATGTACATGTAGCTCCTCACATGCTCACACACGACCCGTACTTCCCCTTTCATTCGATCAAAACTGGAAGTTCAGATAGAAAAGAACAATTTAATTGCACCTACAACAAAAAATAATCAAGAATTTTCAACTGGTTTCTTTGTCATCACATGATCACAAAAGTGCCCTCAAGTGACAGATTCAATTGCCATACTTAACTTGATATTTTCATGTCTGGACAATTGATACACCATATTTGGACTGTGACAACTTAATTAATTAGTCAACAAACTGCATTATGTCACCATGATGTTATACATTTCTAAATATACCCGAAACTCCAATGTTCATAGTGCAACAAACACAACTAAATTTATGTGCAACTAAATTTATGACATAAATTCTGCCTATAAAATTTAGTTTTGTTTTGTATTATGTTTTTATAAATGGACTGACTTAAGGATGCTCTTACCTTACACAGGTTTAATGGGCAAGCTACTGCTGGTATGCACGCAGTGGATGACATCCACTTCAGAGCCAGCTATGAAAATTATGCTGACGTTTTATTGGTAAGATAATAATTTTTTTATGTCTGACCAAAATTTCATAACTAATAGGAAAGGCATCAATTCTGTCAGGATTTTACTTTATTTCATAGTTAACTGGTGCAACAAGTCCGCTTCACAATTCCGTTCACAGTAATCATACAGAAAACAAGCCACTTTCCCCAGGATTAAAATGGTGAATTAGGTAGTTGAATGTTGGGTGTTGTTACTGTTAGCAAAATATTTAGAAAATCTGTTGTATTTAACTTGGACTAGCTGCACTTTTAATTTTTTTTATAAAGTTGCTGATAAAAAGTATATTTGAATATGTTACAGGTGACCAACGCAATCAAGCATTCTCTTGATACAAATCCATCAGGTCGACCAAATGATGGGCCAGTCGGCATAAATGTTGCCATTACACCACCATCACCTGTTGTCAAGCGCTCTGCTATCACAAACGCATCATTTAAGATACGCAGACAAAAAGGTACATGAGCTTTTAATGTCCGATTTCGACAAGAAGTTAAGGTCAAATTGGCAACACATCTGTGGAAAAGTTTGAGAAGGCTTAAGGAACTACAACCTAATGACAAATCTTGACTAAAGTATGAGTTGATCTTGAGATATTAATTTTTGAAATGTTCAACTTCCGTTTTGAACCGGAATTCAAAGTCAAATGTGGCCACACTCTGTGTAGCATTTGCTACATTTTTAAATACCTCTCCGATGATGTATAGATTGTTAGAATAGCTTACGTACTTCTTGAGTTGTGATTTTTTTAAATAATAGACTTTGATTTAATGTATTAAAAAAAACTGATGACATCATCATGACGTCACTACTACTTGATCATCTTCAAGTGTGTATAACAATAGTTGTTAGTCTGTTGCCCGAACACCTAAAAAGAAATACACCGCAAAATGTGGTAAGAAACACATTTATGTTTTTTATTCGTTTTGCAGTACTTACATTTCTTTTTAAAGTTATCGTACTTGTACTCAGAAATCTTAGTACTTGGTATTTAGTACTTTGCTTTTAGTACTCAGCTACTTGAACTTGTACTCAATAGCCCAAATACACATACTCGAACACTACTCGGCCACCCTTGTACTCGACAGTTTTTGGTGAAAACCAGTTGGTCCACTTCAGGGACTCCCTCACCTGTTAAACCTATGAATGCACAATTCTCTAGATGAAGGCTTTCCTCACTAGAATATTTTTTTACCACACTGCAAGACCCTTCCATCATGCCCTAGCATGCGAGACAACTTATCCCCTTTTTCTCTGGCCATCAAGAATTCGAAAACGCATTTCCGAAGAGCTTCGTTCAGGTTTTTCTGAAAAGGGTATCCTTTCTAATTTTTACAATTCAGTTGAGACTTCTCTTGCTGATTTTGTTGAGTTTATGCTAGGCAGCTTTTTCAGGCTTGTTCATCTTGTTCACGTCCATGTCCTCCACAGGATTCACATGAGCTTTGCCCCCACTGCCGAACATGCATCAGCTTAAGACCTGCACTGTTTGCGATAGCTCGGTGGATTCGGACTGGGAGATCGTTACATCGTGGTTTCGTGCTCGATCACCCGTAATTCTCTGCTTTGGACCCCGCCCCTTCCGGAGGCATACCTTTGCGGTTCCTGTCCTCCGGCAAGATGACCGAGATCCAATCTTCAAAGTCACTCAGAGACATACCTTTGCTGTCCCTGTCCGTCGGCAAGACGACCGAGATCCAATCTTCCAAGTCACTCAGAGACATACCTTTGCTGTCCCTTTCCTCCGGTACTGCGGATATTGCTGATCCTTTTACTTCCGGAGTCATACCTTCGTGGTCACCGACTTCCAGAGAGATAATGCCTCATCTCAAAAGGGCTGGACCCAAGGGGACCCCAGACCCTTTTTTCACAAAAGAAGACTAAAGGACTGCAATCCGGTGGTTCTGTTGGCTCCACTTGTCCTAAGCCAGCCACTGCTATTAAAACTGACAAGAAGAAATGAATGTAAAGAAATCCATGAACGTCTCCTGGCTCCTCAAAACTCCAACCCCTGGAATTGCAGCCTTTACCGAGCCCTCGATCATCACAGCCTCTACCGAGCCCTCGATCATCGCAGTCTTGTCATAGCCGCCAGAAGAAGCGACATGACTACACCTCAGGCTCATATCCGGCGATGATTATTCATCAGACCGCCGTAGATGCCACATATCACCAGATCATTCCAGGGTGCTTCTTTTGCAAGGGTTTCGCGACCTATCAGCCAAGATTTGTTCACTCATCCCAAAGCCAGCCATGGCGGCTCCGCCAGATCAACACCTCCCACTGGAACCGATGGTTCAGTTATCGGACTCGGAGTGAAATGTTGCATCTTTCTGTCTTAGGCGCGCGGTCCAAATAGAAACGGTATGGGAACCGCCGAACAGTTTCCCCAATGGTTCATTTTCTCAGCTTCAACCGTTTATGAATCTGAAAGTAACCGTTTCACACCTTGTATCCTGGTCTTAAGACCCACGCTTGGACAAAAGAGCTGATGCTTGACTGTGATTTTACCTAACAAAGAAGTGTCAGCTGGTCTGGACATCAATGCCCAGCTGCAGCTAATCTATTACTAATCCGTTACTAATCCTCCACAACTGTAGATGTCCAGATGATTTTAGCTTTTATTTTTCAAGTGTGTGTCGTTTTTAAAATCTCAGAACATCATCATTTTGGATCAAATTAAACATTATATATTAAGCCAACGTTTGTTGTCATTTTGGGCTTTCAAAGCTCTGCCAATAATCAAAAAAGACGTTCCGGTCATACCCAATTTATTTGTTTGCACTGCGCATCACACATAATGGATGAAAGACACATAAGATTTCCGACCTAATAATTCGTAGTGCGCAATGCGTTAACATGTTAACGCCATGCAATGCACACAATTTGCGTACTGCGTTACACATGAAAATTGTTTTGATTACATGCATTTTCAGAATTGCGCACCACGCATCATGCACGACAGACATATCAATTTCCGACACAACTCTCATGGTTTCCACCAACAGCCGTTTTTTCATGTTCTTCTCTGGAACGCACCAGAGTTAGATACCAAGTTCGTACCCCAACCTTACAATTGCTGAAAGTACGTGCAATAGTGATTGCGATGCGTCTCCATTGCATGCTCATGTTGGGGCCAATATTGGTGGTTGCGGCGGTGGCGCTAGGGTTGATTGCAGCAATAAGTTATGATCTCAGGTCATACTTGGTCGTTTTTTAAGATTAAAAGCAAAAAAGCTAAATGTGTAACAACATTTTGCAAACACTTTGGAAGTAACAATTCGGAAAATGATTGTAAGAGGTTTGTGTGTTTTAATTTTTAAATTCATAATTTTAGTCAGAGCTCCATTAACTTGAGCTATAACCCCAACTCAATGGAATGTAATCCGATTATAGCCGCTTTGTTCCGACTCCAGAGGACCAGATAAGCTAAGGGCATTGAAGCTTTACACAAACGATCCTCTCAATCGTTTGACAAATGCTGTTGAACCTTTTGTACCTCAAACCGTTTTGCAACCGGCGAACGGTAGCCAAACCGTTTCTATTTGGACCTTAGTGTTGGATGGGTTTTCTGATGACAAACATATGCCCGCTAGGGGCCCCCCATCCAACAGTCGGGCCCCGACTGACGCTTCCAGGCTTCAGATTCCGTCTTCTCAGTCCAACTTGACGGCTAACTTCAGTGCAATTGCATTTAACCCCTTGCACTGCACCCATTGGCAACTCTTCTGATGAGTGTGATGCAGCCTACGTCGCTTCCCATCTGACCGTTGACTCTGCCTGTAGTAAAGGATATGACACGAGTTCTCCATATCCCCTCCATGGACAAACCAGTGGCTTCCGATGAAGGTTCCTGTCTGCTAAAGACACTGATTTACCGGTCAAATTTGTGCGGACCGAGTCAAGCAGGTTCTTCCTCTGTCATGTCAGGACCTGCAATCCTTCAACTTCCCTCAGGCAGACTATGTTTCCTTAAACTGTTATTAGAATATTTGGTATGTTCTTTTGAGAAGGATTCTCCGGTCTTGGCCAAAGCCACCAAGATAGCCTTTCTCTGTCTGTCTCCGGATCTGTATGGATTAGTTCACAAGGGTATCTATGACTGTCACAGCTGCCTGTAGGACAAATATAATTGATTCTATCTTCCTCTCCTCTGATGGTGTGAAGATTAGTCTGGAAGGCTTCTCACAGTTGGTTCCTGATCTCTTTGCAGGAAAGTTCCAAGAGGTCATAGAATTGGAGCCAAGCATTTTAAGCTAAAGATAAAGTCAACCTTCACAAGGCCTTGGGTCAGGGTGCACCCAATTCGTCCAGGGGGGGAACGCTTAAAGGCACTGTATATTAGCATAAAAACTTACTTGGTAACGAGCAACAGAGAGAGCTGTTGATAGTATAAAACATTGTGAGAAATGACTCCCTCTGAAGTAACGTAGTTTTTGAGAAAGAGGTAATTTCTCACTAAAATAATAAAAGACTTCTGGCCAGAAGCCTTTTATTCCTATCTGAAAGCACACTAATTTGTACAACAAGGGTGTTTTTTCTTTCATCATTTTCTTGCAACTTCGATGACCAATTGAGCCCAAATTTTCAGAGGTTTGTTATTTTATGCATATGTTGGGATACACCAAGTGAGAATACTGGTCTTTGACAATTACAAAACGTGTCCAGTGCCTTTAAGGCAGAGGTTAGCGTTTTTCCTTGAAACTACTTCAGCCCTTTCGATCTGCCACTAAAACCTCCCAGGCATTTTCTGCAACATCTCAGCAGTCGACGTTTGCTCCTTCACGCGCTGCCTCCGGCCATGGTTGCGGCTCCAAGCCTGGATTTATTTCTCATGTAACTTAAACTTAAATGCTCTGAACCTTAAAATGGGGACCAATAGTTGCCTTTGGCCCCCACACCAGAAAGCTGGCTACGCGCCTGCACCATTGTTTGTCATTATATTCGGCTCAATGGTAGGCAAGTCCGAGTGTCCCGAGATTCCAGCATATTTCGGCCTGGGAACCACAGCGAGTGCCTGCTCAATTTTCTCACACGACAACATCAAGTCACATGAGAACCGAACCTTTTTCAAGTCAGGGTTTCATTGTGGGAGCGATATTTTTAAGGAAAACGATTACTCTAGAAGCTCAAAAAGGGTCTTACAAATAATAATGCGGGTGGATAGGGAATAAAAAAATAAAAAATTCAACATGAAGTGGTTAAGTGCTTATTCACCTTGAAGCCTTTTGCAGCACAGTTGTTCAATCTAGCCCTCCCAGCATTGATGTGGCCTCTTGAGTTGGATCCTTCCTGCTCCTGGGGCTACAAATATATCCTCCAAATTCATTTCCTTCTCCTTTGACCAGGTTCCTTCCTTGACATCTTACTGTGGTTTCGACTCCCAAGTTTTAACGTTTAATCTTTTGTATTTTGGAAATATGCCTTCAGGGGAGATTCCCAATTTGTACATGTGCATAAGCTGGGTTTTTTTAATTGAAGGATTTTGAGTTTTGTAATACTATTTCTTCTTGAACATTTGTTGAAGGCTATAGCGAAAGAAGCGAGATTTACTTGTTAGATTCCCTTTATTTATTTACAAACTTTGGTTTAACATTTTTATACTTTTTACCATGTAGAAACAACAATTACAGTCACTATCGAGAGTGTAGAAAAAAGACATGAAACTGCAAATCATCCACATTTAACAGAGACTTCAGAAACTGATACTGTAGCCACAACCTTACGTACAGGGATGGCAGTTAAAGTTGATGGGACAGCTATTGATCAGTCAGGCTCAAAGACAGTGGACTCCGTCGAGATGGAAGAGGTTAGAGTCAGTGTGAATGAAACAGAAAACAAACAAACCAATAAAGATAACAAAAGGTTGTACCAAAGTTCTAATCTCTCATATCCTTCAGAAGGCTCAAAAATATCACCAGCCTCACATTCAAGAGAGTTGGTTCCATCAAACAAACGCCCATCATCCAGTTCATCAGGAGAAAGCATCGAGACGAATCTTTAGATTTTCAATACAAGTTTTAACATAAATGTCTGGAGTACACTTTGGTTTGATATTATGCTCATTTGCTTCAAACATTGTGATTAGATTTTCACTGGAGTAATTAAGTTTGTCTTATTTTTCTTGGGTTGCTTTGGTATGTTGTGAGGTGTCAGAGACACAAGCTGAGCAGGCATAAATCAAAGTACTATATTCACATTCAAAGACATACCGAAGCCAATATTAATATATTTTGACTGTGGAGTCTTTGGCATATCTGTGTCTGGATCGGTATGATTGTCACAGTTGATATAAACAACAATGATGCAATAGGAAAAGTTGGTTTGCGGTTTGGATTTGGGGAGTCAGCTCCATTTTGGTATGCCCACAAAATAGTTTTAAAGTTGTTGGTATTTTTCATAGAACTATAGAAATAAATGTTTCTACAAAAACATTTATCTTAAGTGAATTGAATCTTATGTATTGCAGATGAACAAGTCACTTTGTTTTTCTCATTTTTTTAACTCATAATTGTAACAGTCAAAAATTTTTTTTTGTTGTGTACACATGTCATAATCATAAAATATATAATTGAGGGAAAACAATTTAAATTCCAAGAAACATTAATGTACTGTTACATTAGCAGTCATCTTTATAGCTTCAGGCTCAGGCTTAAGTTTCACCATAACATTTTATTAAAACATATCAATAATTTTAAGATTCACATAGGTTGCAGAATATGAGAGAAAGAAATGTTCAAATTTTTTTCTAGTGCTGTTTAAGTTACATATGTAGGAACATGTATATGAGGACTGTTATAATTGACTGTGTTGCCTGGATGTTTCATGTTATGAGTATGAAGAGGGAATTGAATGTTGATCACACAAGTCCCTGTCAACAAGCCAATTGGCCTCTTATAAAGCTTTTCTTTCCAAATGCTTGAATCAGAACACTAAAGTGATAAACAGTCGTTAAATATAAGCTGCAGAAATTGTAGATATATTATGTATTTGTTACTAGCTGACATAAGTTTTAATTAGGGAATAACAGTGTGGCGAGCCGGTTTTCACTGCGTGGTAATGACCGGGTTGGTGGCTGGCCGCTGTTAATGGACCGAGCCAAAGGCGAGGTCCATTAACAGCAGTCAGCCACCAACCAAGGCCATTACCACGCAGTGAAGACTGGCTCCCCACACTGTTAATGCCATTAATAAATACGAAGAAAAAGGGAAATAATCATCAGAATTTGTGATTTTTCTTTCGCCGTTAATTTTGGAAATGTTCCACTGATGTTCAAGGGCCATTCTTTAGGCTGTTCAACTTTTGCGTGGCTCCTACCCATAGATCCCTTGGAAAGTCATCATTTAGTACTGCTCAGCGATTCAATCAAAATTTATATGAACATGATGAAAAGGTTACTCCTTTTTAATTCTGTGGTTCCAATGCCAGACCCACCTTACTTTTTATGTTTGGATGTCTACAAGTGAAACTGTCTCCTTTTTTATTTACCATAATACCCTTTCAAGAATACCACTTTCGAGCATAAATAAAAATTGTTTTAACAATTCTTACATTGACACAAAGGCAATTCAAATTTTTGGGTTTATACTTTCTGATTCATATTTTTATGGTATCTTTGCAAGTATTATCGTAACTTTTTTCAAAAACACTTGCGATGTCTTTGCAATTATTTGCTATTTCGCAAATTTTGTCACATAAGTTGTTGTATATTTTGAATGGATAGTTTGTAAATTTGTACCATGCCATTATTCAAGAAACTAGAGGGTCTCAGCTTTGTTTGAGTTCCAGAATTCATTATCATGTGCATTTGTATGATGTACGGTACCCAACTACTCTCCTGTATATACATTTAATCAAGAAAATAGAATTAGCTGTTGCAAACTGCTTACCAACCAAAAGGACCTGTGGTATAAATGCAATCAAATGCAATCATTTAATCAAATGAAGGCTGGTCCTCAAACAACTTTAATACCCTCTAGGTTCTCATAGCCTGTTACAATATGCATACTATGCAACAACGTATGCCAAAAAGTATGCGACAAAACTATTTGCAACATTGCAGATATTGTAGGGTGTCATGGCCTGGTGGTTTAGTCATTGGGTGTAGGTTCGAGTCCCGGTCATGACGCTTGTGTCCTTGAGCAAGACACTTTGCTATAATTGCTTCTCTTCACCCAGGGGTATAAATGGGTACCTGCAAGGGTAGAGGTTAATATTGTGTTTGAAAAAGCCTTCGGAGCGCCACTGCAGCCCAGGGCTGTATACTCCCCAGAGAGCTGAGAAAGATTAAAGGATTGTTATTGGCCCAATGACCAGGGCACTAATGTAAAGCCCATTGATGCGTTATTGTAAAATGCGCTATATAAGAACTAGTTATTGTTGTTATTATTATTATTATTTGCAATAGCATTTACATCATCACAAATATTTGCAATGTTGCAAATATTTGCAGAGATATGTGTGATGTTTGATTTCCCTTTTGGGCCACCACATATTTTCCGGTATGGAGAACATAAACTTTAAAAAGAATCGTTTACACAATACATGTAGTTCTTCTCTTGACCATCTCAGTGTCAATTCAAGTTTTTGTAGTCAAAACCTGCCAGGGATCAATGCTTTAATAATAATGTATGTCAATGGAAAGAGGTAATTTTTTGTAACATAAATAATAACTAAACCACCTATAAATACAAAAAAAAATTTTCATAATATAGATCATGAGAAAATAGTGAAATCACATTAAGAGTGAAGATAAGCAAAACATTATACACGATACCAATGTATTTGATGTCTGAAACACTCATTATATTGAGAAATACTTACATTGTAAACCTAAATTCTAGTTGTTATTTGTAAGCTCTTTTTCTCATCTATTTAAACAAGTAGGGCCTACTTGAGTGGGAATGCTATAAAAACTTGTTTATAATGTGTTTGTTTATCATTTAAATGTAATCTAGATATTTGTACACTTCAGAGTTTTTCGTAATTATAGGTCGAAAAAATTAGCCCCAACTAGAAACACTTCTGCCGTTGACGGCGTGCGTCAAAATGACAATACCTTGATGCCATGTTTGGGAGCATGCTGCAACAAAGAGGCTATACAAATCGGAGCTCCCACATATGATGCTATAAGGTATTTAAATTGATTGTTTTTTTACACAGTTAAAATCTGTTTAATCTCATATGAACTCAATTTCCTTATTGATTGAAAACATTTTAAATTAATTTCAGCAAAGATCACTTGTTGCCGTTTTCATTCAAGTAGGTCTTTAATGAACAAATAAACCTAGTTGTTAGTTTTGACATGGAGTGTCAGCAGGTACATTCACTTGCTCACGCATTTACAAAACAATACTTAAATAAACATAGAGTTATGTTGTCCAGCTTTATGACTGAATTTAGTTCAATCATTAAGTAAAAAATAACAAAAAATAATATTTTTTTCCATGCTGTAGATTATATTTGCAAAGGACTCAAAAAGTAAGACCATAATAATGTTTAAAATCCCAAGCGCAATTATTCCATATATTCAACGCTGTGTTCAAAATTAAAAGGGAAAGGATTATTTATCTTTTAATGTTAAAGGTAGGCGCCATAGATTGTTTTTTTTTTTCAACGTAATGCTAATTTTAGGCGAATTTTTTCAATAAAGATACAATATATGAAAGTTTATGTTGAGTCTTTATTCTTTAGAAAATGGCTAAAACTGTCATGGTATTCATCAAGAACATCAAACTCATCCATGTTTTCCAAGGTTTTGGAGATTGAAATAATTGAAATATTTCAACATGTACTTTTATTGCTCAATGGGTGCATTTCAGACAAAATAATTTTGCAGGAAGCTTACCACTATTACCAGTGACTTTTATAACAAGTAATCTTTTGGATATATATTTTCTTTTGGGGTCATTATCAAATTAAGGTGAAATTTATTGTCAGTGGACAAAACAGAAAGGCAAGGAGGAAAAAAACAACTCGCATTCAAAAACCAATGTACACTGTTAATGTTATTGCACTAGTAGATAGTAGTAAATGTATTCTCAAATGCCCAAATTTAAAATCAAATGACTGACCCAAGTTTTAATGTAAAACTAGACATAATTTTTTGTTGGAAACAAAAAAGAGGTGTTCGGTGTGACCTCGTGTTTCAAAGAAATGTTATAAACATGTCTGTGTATTAAATATTGATATACTTCTATAGAGTCTTTAGAATGGTGGTTCTAAAGATTTGACCAAACTTTTTGGATGTAACACATCCCAGCTTGAGTACATGCAAAGTTTCCATTTGATCACCAAAGTTGTTCTGTACATATAGATCTTGTAAAACACTACCTTGGTGGTGACATAACATGAAAATCGATGACGTCGTGAAAACGTCACTCCACGTTATATCCTTGTAGGACCTTCTAAGTCTCATGCAAAATGAAATTTGACTATAGCTTGCTTTGTACTGAAGATATGTACCAATTGGTCAAAATTTCTAAAATTTGTACAAAAAAATTTGATGACGTCATCAAGTCGTCACTCTAGCTTTAAGTAGTCAATATAACTGTCTATCAACATGCCAAGTTTCAACTCAGTCAAACTTGTGGTTTTGTAGTAAACCTTTAATGCAATACCACGTGACACATGATGACGTCATCAATCTAAAAATTCACACATATGTCTGCAAGAAGGTCATTATGTATACCAATTTTGAAACGATTATCATAAACTTCGCCACAGACATCTAGTAAAAGTGTATTTTTAATTGTTTTCAACCTGCCGCTAGAGGGCGCTCTTGACTTTGATGACGTCACTTGTCTTATTTTTTTAAACCAGACTCTTGCTCGACTATAACACCGTTAAAAAAAACTTCAAAAAGTGTGCCACTTTTAAATTACAAGGCACTTCCTGTTTCGACCGGAAGTAGAGGTCAAGTCATGTCACGCACACAATAAAAAATGAAGACCCATATTACCTCTATATAATCCCGCAAAAAGTAACCGACGGTCTCTTCATCTTGATTTGATATGGATTTTCAAAGATTAAATTTTTTAATTTTAAAAACCTTGTAACTTGACACCTGATGACGTCATCATGACGTAAATGAAACGGTTTCGTCTCCTAATGGTTATCTAACTATGGTAGAAATTTCAAGTTTATACGAGCTTGGGAAGTGTGCTTTTGTTAGCGGACAAGCGGCGAAGAGAAGAAGAATCTGAAGAAGTAAACAAAAAAGAAAAAACCGAACAATAACAAGAGGTGTTCAGAGCTACATGTACGCTCCGCTCCGAACACCTAAAAAGCATATTTTTTTGAAAGAATGCAAACATTATAAAAGAGAAAGCCCACTTTCAGGGCTGTGTCGTCATGATCAAAGCAGGCCTGTGGCTGGCTTTCCCTGGAGTTATTTACTCTCACCCAGTTATAGCCTGAACATCTGACGCCACACTTCGGGGCTTGTGAATAGTGAACAAAACAACATTACATGCATGTGCAAACATTAAGCACATGCTGCTTGGCAGACGACCGAAAGTGCAAGCTGACAAACTACATCACCTCGGACCAATCATAACACAGATATGGAAAGCTTACGTCACAGCACGTTAATCCAATGAAATCATTGTATCCAATGAAATCATTTGGCCTGTGAGACCAGTGCCTGTCTTTATCCTTGTGGATAAAGACAGGGGATCAGTCAAACCCAGTTACAACACACACGGAGGGAGTGTTCTCGCGTGCAGTAACAGGGTGAGAGTTCATAATTCCATTTACAGTCACGGCCTGCTTTGATCATGACGACATAGGCCCTTTAAATAGAATCTTACAAGTTGCTTGAAGCAGCATAGGTTTGATAATGCAGTTTGGTTTTAACAAAGGAAAGTTTACTAGAGCGGCTGAGTGGGATTACATGTATAACCTTTGACCTCTGGATTATTATGCTGAAGGTCGCATGTTAAAATTTTTCTTCGTTCAATCAAAAAATTATTCACAATATACCCAGTCAGTTTCCCCTGTGGTTTATCACTTAATTGTTAAATACTTCAATTAGTTTCTAATTTCTCCTTAGAGCAAATCAAACATGTCTCAAGAGCTACTACCTGATTACATGGTGTTTCTGAAGATGAAACTGATGTCTATCTCCATCATGCAAAGTAGTTTGCATCTTCAGCAACTGTTATTGTTAAACTTGAATGCTCAGTGTTTTAGTGACAAATTCTTTTCAAACAATTTCAAACAACATGTGAAGAAGATTCACTAGTGTAAGTACTGAAGGGCAATACCTGGGTATGTGACATTTGCCATAAATATTGAATGCAATCTTATTTTCTGGATGATTTTGTTAGGCTTGACATGCTGAAATATGTCAAATGATTATCAGAAATCTCTTGGGAAAACAAATCATTTATTTCCTACATCTTTGGTCAATCAAAAGTGACATTGAACATGCATTGCAACCCTTACTTAGACAGATTCCGTAAACAGGTACTTGAGCGAAATTTCTTTTAACAGGAATGCTATTTAAACTTGTTTATAACGTTTTAGTTTTTCATTAAATGTAATTTAGATATTTGTACATTTCACTTTTGCCCCAACCTCAAGGTTTAAAAAACTAGAAACACTAAAATGACAATACTTAGTCATGTGTGGGAGTTTGCTTTGTTATACCTCCATGCTGCAACAAAGCGGCTGTACAAAACGGAGCTCCCACATATGACGTAACATGAGTGATGACTTAACGGGGCTTTTCGCAAATCTTTCTGAAAAGCACCGGAGAAGGGTATATAACATGACTGTTTTTCACACAATCAAAATCTGTTTAATCTCATGTGATTTCAATTTACTTATTGATTGTAAACATTTTAAATGAATTTCAGCAAAGATCACTTGTTGCCGTTTTCAAGTAGGTCTTTAAAGGCACAGTACACGTTTGGTAATGACTCTGAAAATGAATGGCAATAAAAACTTACTTGGTAAGAAGTACAGCAGCTTAATGAATTACTACGGTAATGGAAAAATATATCACTTTTTATTCCCCAAAATTTGAATCTGAGAAGCGTTTCTGTCAGAAACACTTCTCAGACTGTGTATTCCTATGGGGAATATTCTTCCTGCGTGGAAATATTCGCTCCGGTTTTTCGGTGATATCTCAAAAACGCGACCACCTTTTGAAGTGAAATTTTCACAGGTTAGTTTTATTGTATGTACCTACATTTATATAGGATTAACACAATCAGTAGGCTCCAATTACCAAACGTATGCAGCACCTTGTTTTATTCAGTGATAGGGAACTTCCAAGCTGGTAGGATAATTGTTGTAGACTTGAAAATCAATGGTTCCAAAGCTGGCAGGTTACCAACACTTAGCTGCTGTCAGGTTTTTTCCAGTTACTCAAAAGCAAACTAAAAACAAGCCAATAAAAACTGAAGTTAAAGACAAGGTACATGTACATAATAATTTGTTTTTTTTAAGGGCTTCAGTCTCGAACCTCTTATAGACTTTTGTATTGTTCATACCAGTACCATCTGAAGACCCTGAATTTGATGAATTTCACTGGTCAGTTACTCTGTTTTTATTAAAAACCTAGAGGATGTCTTGAAAAATAAAACATTTATTGTTGTCCCCCTTATAAACAGTTCTCAGATTGGCCAACTGGCATCATTGTTCCATTACATTATATTCAGTGATGTTTGAAGATTTGCATGGGAGGACTTTTTGGGAGGACTGTTAGCTCTGAAGAAAGATTGGCAGAGTATACTGTTCAAAATGTTGAGATGACAACAGCTCTTTTCGCAGAGCAAACACTCCACCCACATGTTGGCACCCACAAGTTTACCAGTCAATAGTTACTTCCTATAAAATGTTTGAGAAGCACTGCTTCCTATAGACTGTGCAAGTCTCGCGCGCATTCGAACTTCCGGGACCATAGTGGTCCCAACCATATGGAGTTTTACGTGGGCGAGATTTTGTTTCGTCAATTATTTTAGTTTAACGTAGTTTATGACCTAGAAAATTATACATGTTGTTGGGAATGTAATACTAAGTGATAACAAAATATGAAAGTAAAACCAATTCAACAATATAACAAGAAAACCCGAGAATTAAACTTGACCTCAGCTTCCGGTTATTGCAAAAAATTAAGAATTTTGTGCTGACCTCCGATCATAAAACTTATGTAAAAGCTTGTTTTGGATGCGCGATTATAATCGCCAGATGCTGTAATTGCAAAGCGAACCCTTTTCATTGCAGTCTATGGTGTTGAGGCGTCAGCATTCCTCTTTAAACTGCGATACGGGTCAATTTAAAACCCGTTTGACCTTCACGAATCTGCGTAAGGGGTTTCTAAAAAGTTAACATCAAAAAAGCATCCTTGTCCCAGAGTTTTAATTTGTTTTTAATAATAATTAACACACTTTGGCGTATTTTTTTAAAAGCTAAAACTAATTTCATAAAATTGTAATGATTTATTTTTGTTGTTCAGATTTTGTCATGAGATATAATTTAAAACAAAGATTTGATTTCAGAAATAAAATTTTTCTTCGTTTGACGTGTTTTCTCGTTCGGATACGCGCGAGACTTGCACAGTCTATTGGGGGGGGGGGGGGGTGTAGTTGAAACTGCAAACAAATTTTCACTTTTCAGTGTCTGGAAATAAGATCATTAGAAAGAAAAAGTACACAAATACTTGTAAATTTTAAAAGGATTATTTCATGCACTTAGCAATGAAGTTAAACACCAATTGCCTTTGCAGGAGACAAAACAAACCAGAAACACAGGTTAAATGGGCTCAGACACTGAATCCTTGCAATATCATACCTCACAAACTGCTGATTCTTTTGTATTATCGTGAATCTTTCAATGCGTTATGTTTATACAGATTTGCCAAATGTTGTGTAATGCATTATGTCAACATTTTATTGCATTTAAATATTAAACTTTAATGCAGATTCAGCTACTCATAAAAGTTTTTGGGTTTTTTTTTCCGGCATGTGTCAAACATTACCTCCATGGTAGATTATAGTAATTCATTTCTCCCTAAAAAGGTTTTGTTCACCATGAGACAAGTAAACGGTAAATGTCTTGACTCAAAGAAAGGATAAGCACATAAGAGTAGTACATGACCTTATGTATAATGGATGCTAAAGACAAACTGATTAAGGGTTATGGACATGGTGTAACTTAAACACACATTAACCGCGCTGGACCCTTCTGCGCATGCGCTACATATTGTTGTGAGATTCACTAACATTAAATCTAAACTGAAACTCCTAAAAAGAAAAGGTTCAAAGGGGGGATAAACCTATACTTAAAGCAAGATTATGAATTGATCCTTTAAAAAAATCTTTACTGATAGTGAAAAAGTTTCATTTATATTCAAAGTGCTTTCAAAATAATTGGGTATAAAAATTGGTATCAAGAAAAGCTTAAGGCTGAAAAAGGCCAAGGAAACAGAGAAAGATTGAATTCTTACGTCAACAGCACTTACCTAAGTCCATATCCCATAAGAAGTGCAGCAATTGCTAAGCCTACAATGGCATCTAAGTAGTATATTTCTTCATTTTTGGAATGTACAAATGCACTCATTATAACTCCCAATGCACCAATACCACAAGCCAAGGAACTATAACCTGTAACAAAAACAAAAATATTTCAATATTAAAGATGGACTACAACGAAAACTCACACAATAAATTTACTATTGAACCTTGTTTATGTTGTGTTCAGGTAACAATTTATTGTTGTGGTCATGTTTTTCTCTAAATAATTTTGTTGCAATTTGATCGAAAAAATTAGACCTCGATTCTTCGATTTTGAAATTTCCCGCCCTGTACTGGTTCCCGGCAAAGATGCATTGAAAACCACAATGAAATCCACGATATAGTACCAGCGGACTTGTAAACCAGCGAAAAGTGATGACGTACTACCCATGAACAACCGAGAGTAAACAAAAGACGCGATGTTATTCCGTGTGTATTATGTATGCATTTTCATGCAGAGGCATGAAGTTTTTACAAAGCTTTTTTTTCTAGTGTAC
Source organism: Leptasterias polaris (assembly GCA_037783415.1). Taxonomy (NCBI): domain Eukaryota; kingdom Metazoa; phylum Echinodermata; class Asteroidea; order Forcipulatida; family Asteriidae; genus Leptasterias; species Leptasterias polaris. The sequence goes on from JAZGTN010000131.1 coordinate 777,247, forward strand.
GTATCAGCTACAATAATGCCGACTTCATGTGTTGTTGGATGCACTAGAAATAGTTCTAAGAATCCAGAGATTCATTTTGTTCAATTTCCGCGGATCCTGCGATATCAAAGGAATGGGTGAAGTTCGTGAATAATACACGAAAGGATTTCACCTTCTCGGCAAGAAGTAGGCCTTTGATTTGTTCAGCACATTTTTCAGAGGACTGTATTGAACCTTCAAGTGCTTTGAAAAAAATCACTGGGTTTGACAACAAAGTTTCGTTTGAAGCCTGGATCGGTCCCCACATTGAAAGCGCCAAACATCAAGAGAGCTCGTGTATCTACTACCACCAGGCCTATTGCTACTACGTCGGCCGAGTCATCGGTGTTCAGACAACTCAACGGTTCGACAACTCGACAGTCTGACAACTCGACGGGTCAGACAACTCGTCCGGTCGGACAACTCGACAGCTGGTTCGTAAAACTGTCAGACAAGTCGACTTTTGATCAGACAACTCGACGGATGGAGTTAAAATCCTTGTGTGACACTGAAGGGCGCTGACCGCATGGCAGGCGCCCCCGGGGGTGGGGGACATGGTGTATTTGTTCTGGCTCTGTTTTTGACAGCATGGCATGGAGGACGAACGTACTGTGACAGGGCACAGGCGCCCCCGGGGAAAATAATTACAAAATGAGAACGCTGAAAGGGGACTTCTTTTCACTGGCGGTTTCCCGGAGATTTGGCAAAGCATGACTCGATTAATATGTTTTGTGCAATTCCAATCGATTGACAGACTAATTGAGTTTAATATATGGACGTCTGTTTAAAGAATGTGTATTTCAAATTTAGATATATTTAGCTCTTATATTACCCAGTAGTTTTCTTTTTGTAGTGTTGTGCCAGTGAGTGTATACAAATAAAGAAAATATAAATAAATCTTCGGGCCCTATCCTTCCGGCCCAAGGAAAGGCCAACGGAATACTATATTGTTTAAAGTTCACGCAAATATTTTGTGTAAACATTGTCAGTATGTCACTGTTTCTGTCAATGGCCAGTGATTAACCAATGGCAAGTTGAACCGAAACAGTTATTGGTTACGACCAATGCTGCAAAGCCATTGTTTCAGCTGACGGGAGGAGTTCGGCCGAAGGATTCTTCAAAGAAGAATTCTGTTAATCCCCGAGCACCCTTTGGAGCACATTGGACATCTAAAAGTGTGAGAATGCGTTTCAGAACCTGAAAGAGCGACTGAGCACGGCACCTGTGTTGGCGTTTGCTGACATGACTAAGCCTTTCATTCTACATATAGATGCCAGTCGTGATGGGCTAGGAGCTGTACTCTGTCAAGAAGTTTACCACAAACTCCGACCCGTCTCTGTAGTTTGACCTGTGCTGAGAGGAATTATTCTGCGCACAAGCTTGAATATCTTGCCCTCAAGTGGGTGGTAACTGAGAAGTTTAAGGATTACTTGTATTCAGCACAGGGAACAAAGATATTCACAGACAACAACCCATTAACATATATACATGTACCGACATCAGCTAAATTAGACGCCACTGGACAGCGAAGGCTGGCGGCACATGCTACATTTGATTTCACCATACACTACAAGCAGGGCGCTGTAACCAAAACGCTGACGCCTTGTCGCGAAGACCTGACCAAATCACTGGCAATTCTAGGAAGTTTGACCAGACTGAGAAGATCCATGTACTTGAAGCACGCCTACTGGGCGAAAGTGAGGAGACTGACCAGACCTGCAGCAAGGAGCATGTAGATGCAATTTCTGCTCGCCACTTCTGCTCGGTGTCAGCCCTATGTCAGTTCCCACCTCAGTGGATGATCTATCTTTGGTGTATTATGGCTGTGAGCGCGGATGCTGTTCCTCTGAGCTACTGCAGTTCAGACCCTGAAATGAAGATGACAGGACTGGAGGAAATAGACTGGCAGAAGGAACATGAAGCAGATGAAGATATAAGTCAGCTTATTAACTTTGTCAAGGAGGGAGTGAAACCCAAGGTTTCAAAAGATTTCTCCCATGAGTTGAGCATGATGCTTGGCCAATTTAACCGTTTTGTCTTGAGAACTGGGATATTGTGTCGCAGTTCCATCGATCCCAAAGGTTCTGCACGGGTTCAGTTTGTGCTACCAAAGTCCTTTAGGAGACAGGCAATGAGAGTTCTGCACAGCAATTTGGTCATCTAGGTGTAGAGAGAGCAGTAACTTTGGCTAGACCTAGATTCTACTGGCCAAAGATGGCTTCTGACATCAAAGAATGGATCAAATGCTGTAAGAGGTGTGTGACACATAAAGCGGCTACCAAGATCCTTTAGTTAGTATTTCAACTACTTACCCATTGGAGTTGGTGTGTACAGATTTCTTGAAGCTTGAACAGGATTGAAGTGGGACACAGTACATCCTCGTCATAACAGATCATTTTTCTCAATATGCCCAGGCCTATCCGACAAAGGATAAATCATCACGAACAGTTGCCAGAATATTGTGCGAGAAGTACTTTCTGCATTATGGTTTTACCTAACCGACTCCACTCAGATCAAGGACAGGACTTCGACAACAGACTCATCAATGAGCTTACCAGTTTGATTGGTATTACCAAATCAAGGATAACCCCCCAGTGAGATCCCCAGCCCGAGAGATTCAGTTGTACATTGCTTAGCATGCTGGGAACTTTGGAAACTGAGGACAAGAGGAATTGGGATAGGTATGTCAGTTCTCTTGTGACACCATACGTCAGTTCTCCTGATGGTGTGGCTAATAAGGATCAATCAAAGTTTGTTCAGGAGTTACGTCAAAACTTGGACAGTGCTTACAAACGGGCGTCAGAAGTGTCTGCCAAATCAGCAGCTGCAAACAAGCGCCGGTATGATCTTAAAGTGCGAGGAAGGGAATTAGATAAAGGAGACCGAGTTCTCATAAGAAACGTTGGGTTGAAGGGAACTCATAAGCTTGCTGACAAATGAGGTCCAGAAGTGTACCTTGTTGTTGGCCGACACAGATAATCTACCAGTTTATCAAGTCCAGCGCAAAGCAGATGGGGGAAAGATGAAGACCCTTCATAGGAATAGGATGCTTCCCATCGGTGTGCTGATAGGTGAAACTGGTCCTGCTGTTGTCGTGAAGGTGAAGGGACCAGAGACAGGAAAGCAACGAAAGAGTAAGTCTGTTTTGCCCAACACGGAGTATCAGGAGAGTGACGATGATGGCATAATTGCAGCAGATTCATATTCTGAGGACTCAGATATAGTAGCTGTTTGGCCAAAGAATCAGAGTTCAACAATACCCAAGACCGACAACACATCTGAATTTGAGAACAATTTATCTGATCAGGGTTTAGTTGCATCTCAAAGTGCAATTGATTGTAGCCCAGCTTCTGTAGTAGACGACTCACAGTTAAGAGATTATTTTTTCCCAAAGCCCAGTTGTCAGGTACTGAGAGAGAATCAAGAGCGAGCATTGCTTTAACTAGGTTATCCCTGAGCTACAATCGCAGGATGAACTTTCCTTTGATGCCCCAGATAGAAAAGACTTGGACAAGTTGCCTGATCAACATGTCTGCCCTTGCATTGATGCCAAGGCACTGATAGAGCCAGGTCATGGAGTTGGTACTACAGAGACTGTTATTGTGCCAGACATCAGTGTTGGTGATAAAGGGAAGTCGTTACCAACATCTTGTCATGCCACTCAGGAAGACAACACCAGTATCAGTCGCCCTGATGAACTTCAGAGCAGTAGCAGTCACAGCCACTTTCTGATGACCTGTTCTGTACGCTGCAGATGGTTTGACTGGGCACAGTTCTGACACAGGTGAAGGACCAGTACAAGCAAGGCTGATGGTCTTCTCGACATGACGCCGGATCCGTGCATGGAAGACTCAAATGAGCTAGGTCAGGATGTGGAGAAATCAAACAATCCAGACACTGAGGTTTTAACAGATGTATCTCAACTGCAAGTGCCATCGCATAAGACGTTGCATCTGACAAACTGGATCATAGTGAAGTGGATCATAGTGAACAAGAGTGTTCTCGTTCCACAAGAGTACGCAGACCCCACTAAGACTAACCTATGACACACTAGTGCAACCTACCCATAGTAAAGCAGTTATTACATCATTCGGAGGGTTTCTTCCCTCACTCTGCAGATCATTGTTTGGTTCCAGATGAGGCGGGTGCATCGGGACGATGCAGCACGTTAAGAAGGGGAGGATATAGCCCACTAATCCAGCGTGATAGAGCCCTCTTGTGTTGAAGAGGAGGGAGGCAGAACACATTATAAAAGTCGCCAATTGTTTTCTCTAAAATCTTACAGGAAGTTTTACAAATTGTCGAGATTGATTTACTAATCATATTTTAATCAGCATCTTATGTTCCAGAAACATTTATTACTTGCTTGAGCATAACTGTTGGCTCTCAGATCTTGGATCAAATCACTGATTTCCAAATACCTACCGGGGGTACCGTACATTGAGTACGCTTGACATTGATGATGGACTGAGTTATACGGATCGTGGGAGGACAGTTGTGACCAGCCCTCTGAGGCGGGAAGACTACCCAGGGAAACTTTGACCCTAGAAACAGCATCTTCACGAGCATCGTCACTGCACTTGGCTGTGGACAACTTTGTAGAGCCGGACGCGGATTCAACGAACAATAGTTCACGTTGTATCCTTTGACCGAAATCGCAACTAATGATTCATTGGACTGAACTTTAAGGCAAAACTCACAGAGCTGAGTGGAAATAATAAAACCCAGGATCCTGGTACTGGAAGGCTACACACAGAGTGTATTTGATATTCAGTGTTGTATGACTCGAGGCCAGGACTCGGACTCGAGTCCGTCTCGAGTCACAATTTCGGTGACTCGGACTTGACTCGAGTCACGTCTGCAAAAGACTCGGACTCGGACTCGGACTCGTCCTCGAGGACTCGTGACTCGAGTCACGTATTTTCACAAACAATACCTTTTTAAAATATTAAAAACAATTCCGATGATCCGATCGTCATTCCCGGAGTGCACATGGAGTTAACGTCTAGCACAATAAATAAGTACACTGTCGTATGGTGTTACAAGTAATACTCACTCGTGATTATTGTGTATATGGCCATCTACGTACAGCGCGTGTATGTTCGTATGTTCAATACGCATAATAACACTGGGATGCACGACACCAGTATTATGATGGTATTCTGTCAACGTTAACACCATAGCCACTGCTTGTGCTTGATGCATATTACCAGGGAAATGCCATGTCTGGTACCTGTAAAACACAGCCTGTGATGGCTGTGTGTTGTTTGCACCAGTTTCTACACATGGTCGACACACACACACGACGTCAAGCTTGGTCACGTCACTAGTAAAAAGTAGTACAAATTTTTTTAAATCATGGCATCTGCCGTACCGCCCCGTATTGTTTCTTTTGATTATACCAACTTTAACAAAAACTTTAACAGAACTTTGTTTAAAATAAGTTTTATTTTGTCATTTCCAATTCTTATTTTACGACATTTGGTTTGCAATCATAGGGTGCGTTCGATTAGCTTCCCCGGGTCGACCCCGGTCTGCTCATCCGGGTGAGCCCCTAACCATGAGCTAATCAGACGCCAACTTCCCCCAGCATTCACACCGATGCATCTTGGGACAGCCGACCGGAACTACTTCCTTTCACGAAAACATCGTAAAATAATTATTCTCAAGGTAAAACTGCAACATTAAACAATTTGTACAACTCCACAGTGATACAAAGGTACCCGGCTTCGAATAAAAAATACTTATTGCTCACAAAAACGCTGTTGTAATGGCGAAAATGTGTGTCAAACTTCCTAAAATGTCCCGCTGAATTACAAACAAAATGGTGGCCATTGAGAAAGTTTTTCGCCGTGACGTCATGAACCAGGGGCAGCCCCAAGTGACCCGCTCCACAAGCAGGGCACTTGGGGCTGACCCGGGTGAGCCCCGCGAATGACGTCAAAGCTATTCGAACGCACCGGGGGAAGACCTGGGTCGACCCGGGGAAGCTAATCGAACGCACCCAATATTTAAACAAGTGACTCGTGACTCGGACTCGGACTCGGACCAAGTGACTCGTGACTCGGACTCGGACTCGGACCAAGTGACTCGGGACTCGGACTCGGACTCGACACAGGTGACTCGACTACAACACTGTTGATATTGTACTTGTTGTGTTTGAGTAAAAGAGTATTGTGTAACCTTGGGGAGGGGGTGAGCCAACTAAAATACAAAGTAAACATTTTTAGAGAACATCAGGTTTGTAGGGGGCCAACATCCCACTTTCCTGATTTTTCCTCCCCAACCATTTTCCCCCTTTATATATAAAACATGTGGGAAGGGCAGTCCCACCCCTCTTGCACCACAGGACTGTAGTGCAAAAAAAGTCATGTTGTCCCGTGAGGGCGCTGTCGCTGGGCGTTCGGTACCACTCGGAACCGATCGACCGTGTGCCGGAGCGTGACCGGGACGCAAGGCTCGGCTCGGGGTCTTATATTCCGCAGTATTTCATTTCAGGGCAGCCTCACGCTGCACACACAGCTACGTCGGACGTGCAGGCCCACTCGGAGCCGTACCGTCCGACAAGCATTCACGCACCACCGACACATTTCACATCAGAGCAGCCCCACGCTGCGCACACATTTACGTCAGACACACGAGCCCACTCGGAGCCGTCCCGTCCTACACGCATTTACACGCCACCGACACATTTAAATTCAGAGCAGCCCCACGCTGCGTTCACATTTACGTCGGACGCACGGGCCCACTCGGAGCCGTCCCGTCCGACACGCATTTACACGCCACTGACATACTTCACTTCAGAGCGGCCCCACGCTGCGTACACATCCACGCCGGACGCACGGATCCACTCGGAGCCGTCTCGTCCGACACGCATTTACACACATGACACGCGCATTCCGATTCACAGCAGCCACACGCTGCGCACACATTTACGTCGGACACATGGATCCACTCGGAGCCGTCCCGTCTGACACGCACTACCGGTTTATTTCACTCCAGAGCAGCCCCACGCTGCGTACACATCTACGTCGGATGCACAGATCCACTCGGAGCCGTCCCGTCCGACACGCACTCACGCACCACCGGTTTATTTCACTCCAGAGCAGCCCCACGCTGCGTACACATCTACGTCAGACGCACGGATCCACTCGGAGCCGTCCCGTCCGACACGCACTCACGCACCAGTCGCTTATCCCACTTCGGAGGCCCCTCGCTGCGCCTGCACGTATGCCAGTCGCCCGGTCCCAACTGGGACTGAAATCCTTTACGAAGAGAGAGACGCCAGGTCTTGGCAGCCCCCGAGGGTACTTTAACCGAAGCCATCACTCTCGCCACCAAGATGGAGGCCTTCCTCAACTCTCAAAACAAGAAGGGGAAGAATGGATTCCGGGATGTCTGGGTCATATCACAGCCCCAACCGCCACCATTAGTGCCGAACTGGGAAAGCCCTGACTCTGCTCCCCGACAGACCGACCGGACTATGATGGAGTGTTTTGGGTGCCATGAGTTCGGCCACATCCGGCGAGACTGCCCTCATGGGCAGCGGGGGGTTTAATAACAATCACCAGCGGTGGAGGGTAGCGTCCATACACTCGGAAGACCAGGTAGAGCGACCGGGGGTTTGGAACCACTCGGAGCAAACCCCAGTTGCGACATCTCCGCCCACCACGCACAACCAAGAAGTACACGAGAACCGGGGTGAGCGACAAGGAGTTTTTAACCACTCGGAGCAAATCCCAGTCGTGACATCTCCGCACACCACGCATAACCGAGCAGCACATGAGGGCCGGGGGGAGCGGGAAAGGGTTCACGACCCCTCGGAACAAACCCCAGTGGTATTAACGAGGCGGGGACAGAAAACCCACCGGCCCAGCCTGTTTTGCTCTACCGTCACTAATTGCAGGAGGCCGCAGGCCCGTTGCAAACATTGCGACCGAGAGTTGAGCCGGACGGCAAACTTGGCACGCCACCTGAAGTGGAGCTGCCCTGTACTCTACTCTCCCTGTACAGACGGAGAACGCCGCGCGGTCAACCTCTCCTGCACCCCTCCCCTGGGCCACGGCCTGACGCTTGATGTCCCCATGGGCTCTGTCATAACCTTCCCCAACGGCACCCGTTGTTCAGTCACCACGGCGGGGACCATCCGGGCGACGGGAACTGCCCGCGACGCCGCTACTGCTATGGAGGAGCCCCTCTGTGAGCATCACAGGGACGAATGGCGCCTGGAACAGGTTGGCGTTGGGACCGACTCGAAGGGGTTAGAGGTCCCCGGGAGATTGCTACAGACTTACGATGGCCAGCAATACAGGCAGTACTACGTCGATCCCTCCGTCGCCAACCAACCCTTCCCTTGGAGGACTGCTGCCGCCCGGAGCGCCACCACCACCCAGCTTCCACGACGGAGTCCCCGCCCTTTTTGGGGAGCAGCTGTTCCGGCAGACGGAGACACAGCGGGGCCCGCTGCCACGTCCGACTCCCCCATAGTTCCCTGTCTTGATTTCTCTTTGTTTTTGCCATTGTGAAGGAGTTGCTTCGCTGGCGAGCGATGGCGCTCGCTGCCTGCTTCTGGGACAAGCAGGGTCCTAGGAGGGGGCAGTGTAACGGTCACCGATTGGCCAGTAGGGGGCGCCAGCACGACTTCCCGTCGGAGAACTGCTGGCGGCCCCTGCGGGCCAATCGGGGAAACCCGCTCGCTATTGAGACAGCTCCAATCGTTCTTCTGTATTTTTGGTGTTTACATGTTGAGACAGAAATAAAAGAGCTCCCACTCGGAAGCCTTGAAGCAGCGTTGTAGCCACGCCGGTCGGCGCCGGTCGGGTGTAACCGGCATTTGCTATTGCCGACCGCCACACAGACTAGATGAACATCCTACCGACCGGCACAAAATGCAACAAAGTTACAATAAAATGAACTACCTCTTTTACACAGTCGATCGCTTGTTCAGTTTGAACGGTAAACTTGTTTTTCCCCAGTTGTCAATGATTAAATAAAACACATTTTCAACCCAAAGGAAGCCGACAGTTGGATGTCCTTTTCTTTAATGTTAGCCCCAGACAGCTGGACACTATCCAGACATGTCAGGGAGAATGATTGACCCTCCAACAATTGAGACCCAATTACTCTTATCTATAATCCTCTGCAGTTTGTTACACAATTGTTTTAGTTTGCAATACTCTTGCTTCACTCAAAAGACAAGCCGCGTGCGTGGTGTCTTTGTAGCTAATCCTCTACAGTTGTTATACAATTGTTATACAATTGTTTTACTTTGTAATACTCTTGCTTTACTCCAAAGCGAGCCGCGTGCGCGGTGTCTGTGTGGTGTTGTGACCTGGTTTTGTGACTCTTCGGAGTGGGTTTCGTGTTCTTTTAAACCTGGAAAGTGTGTTGACATCTGCTGGCTTTTAGATTTAATGTTTGTTTTTGAATAAGATATGATTTATTAACATTTTATTCATGCAAATTGTTCCATCGGGTTTACCACCCATGGGGAAACCCCTGGCCAATTTTCAAAATAGTATTTTTTGGTAAATTGCTTTTTTCAGAGTACAACTAATAGTTTATTTATAGCCTTCAGGCCTTTGTTAAAATAACATGTTTGGCCTTTGTGCTCTATCTACTGGCTTTGGAGCCCTCCAAAATTTTGTTTGCTCCAAGACCAAAGTGGCCTTGCCCTAAAAATGTTGAAGCCTATTGAAACTGTAATGAAGTTTTAAATAACAGATTTACATACCTTAAAATGCATTACAAAAATCATTGAAAGAGAAGAAATAGTCTACCTTGTGTCTCTCAAAGTTGTGTTCTAAGGAGCCCACGGTCTATGCTACAGTATTTTCTCTGTTACAGCTATGCTGCTAACAGTTGATATTCCTTATTTTATTGAATATGCAATGGAGTCGTGATTTCACTATCTGCTTACTAAGTTTATGTCAAATTGTGGTGGTCAGAGATAACTTCATGTTTGTGTTCATGTTGTTTGATTCATGTTTTCAACTGTATTCAACAATCAGCAGGATTGAATTGGTTTCAAATCGTTCTGGAAACTCCTGTGATGTCTTATTATATTAATATATATATATATATTTTTTTAACTTATCATAAAATATATAATTAAAATAATGTAGGGAAAGCTCAAAATTGTTTTCTTAAAAGTTGTCACAAACAATTCAAATCATTTTAGTTACATTTTCACGCTAAAAGTTACACTTTCACACAAAGCATTAAACTCAAACCTAAATCAATTTTAGAATTGGGCTATTTTATAACAGCATACAAACAGTAAACAATATTTAATGGGTGGCTCTATATATAGAGATAAAAGTGGTATTGATAACTCACCATCGCTTACAAGAGTTTTACTCTGAAGCTTGTGTCCAACATGAAGTTTACTTACAAAAAGCATCAAACTAATTATAACTGCAACGGCTGCCACGACATACAGGGATAATATCTGTTAACACAACACAAACAAACATTAATACTGTCAAACATCCACATGCATTCAAGTCAATTATGATGAAAGGAAATACTCTCAATTTCACTCCATTAACAGATGATATGTTAAATTTTTTCCCTTCCAAATTTAGAAAGGAAAGTTTATTCTTTTTCTTCCTTATTAGCTTTTCCGAAAAGACTCGGGAAAAGTCGTTGTTTTAATTTCTTAACCAAATTCCTTGATAGATTTTTTCTAGACGGCACTTTTGGTTATTTCTAATTATTCGCATCGTATTGGAAGTTGCCACATACTAAAATGACAATAACATCACCGGTATTCAAAGGTGTTAAGCATACTTGTTTTAATCTTTGAAAATCAAATCAGTCAGTAATAGATAAACCACGAGAGACTGTGACTTGCTTTTTGTGGGTCTTTACTTTTATTGTGTGCGTGAAATCACGTGACATACTTGTAGTCGAAGTCGGAAGTGCCGTGTAATTTAAAATGTGTTAGGTTTTGGAAATGCTTTTAGCGCCACGTTGTAGTCCAGCAAATGTATACTTCTTAAATAAGTTACATTAGATTTCATAAAATGCATGAGCGTATATATTAGCTGGTTGCAGAATAAAACGAAATCAATATGTTGTTTTAAAGTTGATTCTGCTGTGAAGTTTACCGCAGGCATTTCAAAACTATTGGTATACAAAATTACCTTTATGCAGACAACGCTTATGTGAAGTTTCAAATATTGACGATTTAATCACGTGTTACATGTCACATTAAAGGTGTACTTTTTGGAGACGTGTATCTATACCGAAGTGTAAGTATGACTGTGTGCTGAATTTGGTATGCGTTTAGATTAATTATGTTCTGGTGAAAATTTAGATAACGTCGTGATTACGTCACACCGGGATTTTCTATGATGTTTTTAAATCACATGGCGTGGCATTTATTTTAATGCAACCGTAAACTCAAATACGATGTAGTCACCCGCGTGGTCGTCCATGCATCACAAATGTACACATGCCCATCACACACAACATGTGCAGCATCGTGCATTATACACCCCGCCCTCTAGTGATAACGGTTGCTTTGGCTATGTCAGATTCCGAATAAAATAACAATGGATTCTAACATTATGTGACCAACATTTTAGACTTGACTATTCCAGGACTGGGATTGGTCCATTAAACATTACGGTATACCTCTTCAGTTGCACTTGATTTGATAATGAAGATTATGGACTTGATTCCAACTGACAGTGACGCAACTAAGAAGAGAAATGCCAACACCAACAGGGCGCTGTCAAGGAATGAAAACAAGTTTAGCGACACCCATCGTATTATTTTCTAAACTAGGGGCTGGAGAATCGTCTTTATAACCCGGTCGTTAGACTTAAACAATTAATTGAACATCTCAGGTCAAATATTGCAGCCATTTGTGGCAACTCTTGACATGTTGATTTAAGCCACTTGCAGCCACTATGCCTAGTGCAAAGTAAGAATGTTTACAAAATACATACACAGAGTTGGGTGTACAGGTTGCAGAAGTTTCAATCCAAAGTCTAAAAATATATTAAATTCAGGAAACAAAAAGTACAGGATCATCTCTTTATAAGATGAACTATAAATAAGTGAAATGTTTGTGTTAATTTTTTTGTTTTACTGTTATTTTCCATTTTTCATATTATATCGTTTTGTTTATAACACGGTCATGTTCAGTAAAATGCAATAGGCCTACCTTCGTTCTTTCTCTCTGGAATACACTGTTTGACTTGAGCCATAAAATCTCCAAAGGACAACCAATGACGTTCCAACATCTAAGAGTGCATCAAACTGAAACAGATCAAAATAATCATAATCGTAACCAATTTCAATATTAAAACTGTCAAGATAAATAATGCCCCTTTTCCCCTCCATTGCAATTAATGTAAACAATTTCCAAGGATCCATGTTTTTACTTCTGTCCAAAGTATAGTTTCTACGGTATTAGAGGAGTATCGTAGGACGCCCTGTAACATATCATTTTTGTTATTAATATTACAATTTAAACATCAGCTTTGTGATTCGATTATCACTGTTTATTTATATGCTTTATTATAAATGTTAAGAAACATAAAAAGACACAAAACTAAATAAAAATAAGATTTGAAAGCCAAGAATTTTTTTTTTTTTTTTTTTTTAGTTTTTGAAAAATACCATGGTTATTTTTTAAACTAAATAAAAAATATGTTGAATAAAATGAAGAAAACTGCTGGCTTATATATAGAGTCATACACTAAGTCTCACAGAACACTTGTAGTCACTGCAGATGTTTCTTTCACGTATGGCTTCACCCGGACACCATACTTTCTTGTTTGCATCGAAAACAGGTCAAACTCAAAACAAATGGGACGCTATTGTCATCGAGAATCGGTGTGTGGTGTGAAAGTTTCAATGTCCATCACGTTTTAATTATGTTTGCATATTTCTTATAAACAAAGGAAGGTAATTAGGGCATCAGTTGATTATGGAATATTTTAAGTTTTTTTCAATTCAAAGAAAAAGGCATACTACATCGAAAACCGGACAGGGGAGGATACATGTAGCTCTCAACTGGCGTTTTTCGTAATTAGCCAATAAACAACTGTTCACTTCCTTAAAAAACCACAACTTTTTTTGGCGAAAAATACATCATGGCATTCCGAATGGTTCTATTCTTGGTCCTCCTCCTTTTTGCGGTATATTAATGATCTGCATACTTTTTCATCCCTTCTTTCACGGTTTGCTGATGACACAACTGTTACTTTCTCCGACTCCAACCCGGCTGATTCATTGCCTATTATTATATTCATGAACGCTGAGCTTCTCAAAGTATTTTCCTGGTTTAAAGCTCACAAACTTTCCCTTCAACAAAAAACAGAAATTCATGCTCTTCAGTAAATATTCTTTACTCTTGGACAACACTCATATTCTCCACATCGATAATAATCCCATCCTTCAGGGTTCATCACCCCACAGTCTTTCTAGATGTCATTGTTGACGATCAACTTTCTTGGTCTGAACACATTCTTCCACGAAAGCCCATTAGTATTAGTGCCAGTGTTGTAGTCGAGTCACCTGTGTCGAGTCCGAGTCCGAGTCTCAAGTCACTTGGGTCGAGTCCGAGTCCGAGTCCCGAGTCACTTGGTCCGAGTCCGAGTCCGAGTCACGAGTCACTTGGTCCGAGTCCGAGTCCGAGTCACGAGTCACTTGTTTAAATATAATGGGTGCGTTCGATTAGCTTCCCCGGGTCGACCCAGGTCTTCCCCCGGTGCGTTCGAATGCTTTGACGTCATTCGCGGGGCTCACCCGGGTCAGCCCCAAGTGCCCTGCTTGTAGAGCGGGTCACTTGGGGCTGCCACTGGTTCATGACGTCACGGCGAAAAACTTTCTCAATGGCCACCATTTTGTTTGTAATTCAGCGGGACATTTTAGGAAGTTTGACACACATTTTCGCCATTACAACAGCGTTTTTGTGAGCAATAAGTATTTTGTATTCGAAGCCGGGTACCTTTGTATCACTGTGGAGTTGTACAAATTGTTTAATGTTGCAGTTTTACCTTGAGAATAATTATTTTACGATGTTTTCGTGAATCCACGGAAAGTATCGGACATACGGCACAAAATGGAAGTAGTTCCGGTCGGCTGTCCCAAGATGCATCGGTGTGAATGCTGGGGGAAGTTGGCGTTCGATTAGCTCATGGTTAGGGGCTCACCCGGATGAGCAGACCGGGGTCGACCCGGGGAAGCTAATCGAACGCACCCATATATGATTGCAAACCAAATGTCGTAAAATAAGAATTGGAAATGACAAAATAAAACACATTTATTTTAAACAAAGTTCTGTTAAAGTTTTTGTTAAAGTTGGTATAACCAAAAGAAACAATACGGGGCGGAACGGCAGATGCCATGATTAAAAAAATGTTGTACTACTTTTTACTAGTGACGTGACCAAGTTTGACGTCGTGTGTGTGTGTCGACCATGTGTAGAAACTGGTGCAAACAACACACAGCCATCACAGTGCAATATGCAGGCTGTGTTTTACAGGTACCAGACATGGCATTTCCCTGGTAATATGCATCAAGCACAAGCAGTGGCTATGGTGTTAACGTTGACAGAATACCAGCATAATACTGGTGTCGTGCATCCCAGTGTTATGCGTATTGAACATACGAATCGAACATACACGCGCTGTACGTAGATGGCCATTTACACAATAATCACGAACACTATTAGTGAGTATTACTTGTAACACCATACGACAGTGTACTTATTTATTGTGCTAGACGTTAACTCCATGTGCACTCCGGGAATGACGATCGGATCATCGGAATTGTTTTTAATATTTAAAAAAGGTATTGTTTGTGAAAATACGTGACTCGAGTCACGAGTCCTCGGGGACAAGTCCGAGTCATGATAGTCGAGTCCGAGTCCGAGTCCGAGTCTTTTGCAGACGTGACTCGAGTCAAGTCCGAGTCGGCCGAAATTGTGACTCGAGACGGACTCGAGTCCGAGTCCTGGACTCGAGTCCGAGTCCTGGACTCGAGTCATACAACACTGATTAGTGCCATCGCAAGTATAAATTGTTTTTTTGCAAGTATATGTTTGGCAATTCTTGTTTTTTGGAAGTATATGTTTGGCGAGTCTTGTTTTTTGGAAGTCTATATTTAGCGAGTCTTGTTTTTTGGAAGTATATAAGGCGAGTCTTGTTTTTTGGAAGTATGTTTTTAGTGTGCATCCTGCTGACAAGACGGGCGCACGACGTGTGAGGTATGGGGCGCCGTTTGTCAATTAATTGTTCAGCGTTTTTTGACATGTTTTTACCATGGTTCGTAACAATTAGATGTAAACCATAGCAATTGCTGTCAATTATTTTATTTTTTTGACATACCATGAATATACAATCAAAACTTATAAATTATGGTTTATAAACCATGAAAATTGAATTCATCATAAAACATGGTTTAGCTATAAACAATGATTTGCAAACCGTGTTATAGGCCTATGGTGCAATAATTTTCATGGTTTATAAACCATGTTTTAGAAGCTTCACTTTTCATGGTTTATAAACCATGATTTATAAACCATGTTTTATGATGCAAGTAATTTTCATGGTTTATAAACCATAATTTATAAGTTTTTAATTGAATAATCATGGTATGTAAAAAGAAAAAAAAATTGACAGCAATTTATATGGTTTAGGCCTATATCTAATTGTTACAAACCATGGTAAAAACATGTTTAAAAAATGCTAAACAATTAATTGACAAACGGCGCCCCATACCTCACACGTCGTGCGCCCGCAGGATGCACTCTAAAAACATACTTGCAAAAAACAAGACTCGCTAAATATATACTTCCAAAAAACAAGAATTGCTAAATATAGACTTCCAAAAAACAAGACTCGCCTTATATAGGCCTATACTTCCAAAAATCAAGACTCGCCATTTATGTACTTCCAAATATATACTTGCGGTGGCACTAATGGGCTTTCGTACTTCCACTACTAAAACCATGCATTTCCCGCAACATGGTGTTTTGTTTAGACGCCGTATTTACTTCCTCCCAAATCCTTGATGTTAATTACTTTATAACACCCTCATTCTTCCTTATTAACTATTGTAATATCGTTTGGGCACATGTTTCCAACAACAAGCTTCATTCGCTAATAACCACTCAAAAAAGAGCTATCAGAATGTGCACTTCTTTGCATCCGCGGGAGCACACTGTAGGCCTACCCCTTTTCTGCCTACCGTTTAATGCGGCTTCTGCCTACCGTTTAATGCGACCTTGCATGCCTACAGTTTAATGCGACCTCTGCCTACAGTTTAATGCGACTTCTGCCTACAGTTTAATTTGACTTCTGCCTACAGTTTAGTGTGACTTCTGCCTACAGTTTAATGCGACTTCTGCCTACAGTTTAATGATATTAATTTTCTGCTCAGTTTAATGCGACTTCTGCTCAGTTTAATGCGACCTCTGCCTACAGTTTAATGTGACTTCTGCCTACAGTTTAATGCGATTTCTTCCTAAAGTTTAATGCGACTTTTGCTCAGTTTAATGCCACATGGGGGGGGTGTTTCATAAAGAACATGAAACAATTAATCTTATATTTTAGTCTTAAGTCTGAATCAAACTTAGTCTACAATTAATTGTAAAAATCTGTTTCATAAAATCAATCTTAGCGTAAGATCAATCAAGCGTGAGAAAAGATTAATATCAATTGTATCTTAAGCCTTTAAAATTATTGACAGAGCCTAAAGCGCGACCTTTGACCTGGAGCAACTTTTTGACTGTCAAAACTTTTTTCAAGTCGGCCATCTTGTTTTCAGTGTGAGTGGTGAAACCGTGGTGAGTAGAAATTGCATTCAATTTTAAATGATTTATTGTTAAATTAGAAAGTTAATAAGTTGCTGTAATATAGTTGAATGTATACAGAGTTGACTAAGTTTTCTTTCATTAAAAAAAAGTGGGCCCATGTGTGTTTTTTGCTGACTTTTAAACTGCCGTTTTTGCAGCGTGAATTGGCTAGTGACAGCGGGGGGCTAGCAGTGCTTAGTGCCCCATCAAAACACTGCTGCCTCATGGTGCACATAATGTTGGTGGATGTGGCTGAAATTTTAGCTATGAAGGGGTCAAGTTAGTTTGATTTCCATAGAATGTTGTCCATGCAGCTAATTACATAAATTAAATTGAATGTTTTTGTTAGCGTGTTGTTTAAAATTTAAACTAATTAATTGATAGTGGAAGTGGCAGTGTACATAAACTGAAATTAAATAAGTCACCACACTACTAGTACTACTAGTACTACTATAAAAAGTATTGTTTTCCTACTACTAGTAGTAGTAGGAAAACAATACTTTTTATAGTAACATTGATGTTTTACCTTGGAATAAAAAGTGTTGATTTTAGGACCAGGGCCAAGTGGGTAAACTTTATTACTGTTAGCTATAAGTACATATTAAGTGAATTTCGTATCATTCCTTTTTTTCTTTCAGATCAACTTCAACATCTGCTGAAAGCCATTCAACTAAAAAGTTAAAATGGTAATACAATGTATGTTCCTATTTCAGTGATCAAAGTGTCATTGGTGTGTATTAATTGGTAGCAAGCACATTTAGGCTGTAAAAAGGGGTTTAGTTCGGCCAACCATGTATAAATGGCGTGTGTGTGATTGGGAGACAAGGGGTGGGCACCCACCATTTTGTTTTTTTTAACTTGACAAAAACATCTCAAAACAAACACCACTACACTAAGTATTTGCTCTGCCATCAAGCAATAAATCAGAGCAATAAATCAGAGTAACAAAAGTTGGCAAAGGATTTAGTAATTAAACAATTAACAATTCCTTACCTACCTACCCTATTTTGGAATGGCATGTAAATTTACTGATACCGTGTTTTTTCGTCACTGGTTTACACATTACATGAGATGCTTAATGTTTTAGCAACAAAATCAAACATATTTCAAAGATGCTGTATTGGATTTGGAAGGATGTATTAATTTTGTTATGTACTAAAACTAAAGATTTAACCAAAACCGTTACTTTTGTTTCATTTCAGAAAACAAAAATGTGGAACCAAAATACAATAATTTTACACCAACTGAGAAGCGTGTTCTTGCTGGACTTGTGAAGGAAAATACAAAGATAGTCTACTTTTGGGAAAGGCAGGACACTGCTCCCAAAAGGTAAACTAATTTTAGTTGCTGTTTTGATATTAATTTGATTGTAAGCTCAGTCAGTTTGCCTCTTTTTCTGTTGTGCACTGCCAAACAAAATAATTTTAGCCAGATTGTTAGCTAAAATGCTGATTCCATCTCTGATTAATAACTTTACATGTACAGTATGCTTTGTACTCAAATATTTCAACCAGGCAGGCAAAAGATAGATGTGTGCCTACTATTGAGGCAATGTGAGTATGCTCACAGTTCAATGTATGCCTGTGAATGTAATTCTACAGATGGTCAATCGTAAAAATATGATGTACAACATTTCTTACAGTGCATTTACATGTAGTGTGCAGTGGTAGTGTGACAACATTATAACATTTAATTTTCAAAATAATATATAATTTAACTTTCTTCATTAACAAAAATACAATTTTAATTTATAAACGTTGAACATTGTGAATATTTTCAGGAGGAGGTTCAATTCCTGTTGATGAAACTCTTGAACAAGTGATAGATGCCCTGTCTCCTCTAACCAAATGTTGAATCTATATGGACATGAGTCACATACAAATCCTTTGCCTTCTGAAAGTGTGGATGAGGTAAGACCCAGTAACTTCAAATTTAGTACAGTGGTATGAGGTAAAATGCTAAAGTGTCAGTTTCACTGCCCAGCTATGCCCAACTCATGTCTACTCTCTCAATGGAAGCATTTTAAATATAAAATTCCAAATACCAAAAGATTTATTTTTAAAAAGGGTTCAACTTTGGTTTAACATTCTTGATTAAAAAACTTTAGGGAATGTTTACAATTATCGATCACCACTATAATTTAACTAAAATTTTATTAGCCTTGATGAATTTGTGTTTGTATTTTTGTTTTCCAGGATTCAGAATCTCAAAATTCTCAAGAATTGCAAGCCTAGTAAGGTCACTGTATTTAATTTCCAATGAACATTCCAAAAGCAACAGCAGCAGCAGTAGCAACAACAATAAACGACAGCAGCTTTCTTGACAAACAATTGAAGCAAAAACCACAACCATGCATAAGAAGCCATGAGATTGAGGAGGAGTTGTTGAAAATGGAGCAGGAAAAGGTTGAGGTGATAAAAGAGACTTTGGATGTCCAGAGAGGCATGTTAGTATGTCTGCAATCACTAACTTCCTCAACACTCCCTAGCTCTTTGGAACAACAAACTGAAATATCTGCAATATATGCAATATCTGCATTCTGTTTGGTCCACAAAAATGGTTGTTTACAAATATTTTAAGACTGTTTTTAATTGTCCATTCCATGTATTTAACTGAATAACTGTTTAATGAGTGTACATTATAAGATAGATATGTATATTTCTATTTTTAATGCATACATGTTATTACAAAATTAATTGCTCCAACTTTGCAAACTCTGTTTTTGTTAAGAAATTAAACTAAAATGGCATCTTCAAATTTTGTCTGATTTAACCTTAACTTTTTTATTTAAAAGTTAACACTCTATAATAAGAAAGCTTTACATGGTGTTTGGTTTGCGGTACACCATGTGATATCTAATGTTGCTATCAAGTAGTTGTTTTCTTGTTCTGATTAGAAATTGCCCTCCCTAGTTCTGTAAAAAAGAAAGTATTTCTTTAAATTCTACTGCCAAGGAGTAGATCGGGAGAAGGGAACTTTATGTATTGACCAAACTATCCACTCTGTGGCAGTGAAACTTGAGTCCCCCCCCCCCTCCCATTTCTCGATCTACTTCTCTCAAAAACACTCGTAGTTTGTTGTCTGCTCCATTCTAAGCAGGGCTAGTGCTCGGAGAACTATCAAATCTAATTAGCTGCAGTTGATATCACATGGCTGTACCCAGAAGTTTACTAGCAATAGTTACTTTCTATTTTATGCACACTATGCAAAGCTTCAAACAGTACCTTATATAAAATAAATTATTACTTCAAGAAAAGCTTTCGTATAATGACCTTAGAGTCCTTTTTTATAAATAAACATCAGTGAAAGAGTTTACAGATAATATAAATCGCTGGCAAGTGTTTGCTATGTTTCTTACAGTGTTTCGGTGATTTTAGGTTGTTCCTATATTATTTAAAAACCCTCTCCCTGCGCAAATCACATTTATTTTCCCTTACAAGAAGTTGAAAAACCATAATTGTCGAGATAACGTATGTTTACCACCTAAATAACTGAAATTTCAACAGATGTGTTGAGTTTTAGTGCTGTCAAGTTTCCCGCCAAATTGTCAATTGAGACTTAAGATTGATTGTTTTGATTCTAAGGTTGATTTTGATCAAGTGTAGGGCTAAGATCGATTGGCGAGTAAAGTTAAGATCGATATTAATCTTAACTTGCTTTATGAAACGGAGATAAGATTAATTGTAAAATTGAGGAGTTTAAGATTGATTGTTTGAAGATAAGATTGATTATTTGGAGATAAGATTAATTGTTAAGCTTTATGAAACACCCCCCTGCTCAGTTTAATGCTATTTCTGCTCAGTTTAATGCGATTCTGCTCAGCTTAATGCGACATCTGCTACAGTTTAATGCGACTTTTGCCTACAGTTTAATGCGACCTCTGCCTACAGTTTAATGCTCAGTTTAATGCGACTTCTGCTCAGTTTAATGCGACTTCTGCTCAGTTTAATGCGACATCTGCTCAGCTTAGTGCGACATCTGCTCAGCTTAATGCGACTTCTGCCTACAGTTTAATGCGACCTCTGCATACAGTTTAATGCGACTTCCGCTCAGTTTAATGCGACTTCTGCTCAGTTTATTGCGACTTCTGCTCAGCTTAGTGCGACATTTGCTCAGCTTAATGCGACTTCTGCCTCGTTTAATGCGACCTCTGCATATAGTTTAATGCGACCTCTGCCTATACAGTAATGCGACTTCTGCTCAGTTTCAAATGCGACTTCTGCCTACAGTTTAATGCTATTTCGGCTCAGTTTTAATGCGACATCTGCTACAGTTTAATGTGACTGTATGGACTATGAATTAATTGACATTAATAAATATCTCGGAGAGTTTGTGCATTCTGATTGGTCGAGGACTGGTCACGTGGGGGTGTATTAACAAAAGACCGGCTCTGTAAACTAGCAAATATATGGCCCCTAAACAAGCACAATATTGTGTAAAAGTTCGTTTTGCACCGTGCTTGCTGTGCGGAAACTATCAAATCTGTTTCTTTGCGCGTATTGTTTTTGGTTATTTTTACGAGGACAGGATGGTGCCGCGTGTACGCGCATACCACGCGTGTACGCGCATACCACGCGTGTACGCGCATACCACGCGTGTACGCGCATACCACGCGTGTACGCGCATACCACGCGTATGCATAAACGCGCAGACAATGTATCATTTTGGTAGCTGGTACGTGCCACGCGTATGCATAAACGCGCAGATAATGTATCATTTTGGTAGCTGGTACGTGCATGAAGCCAAGGTAATGCAAAGCATAAAGCCGTACACCAACCAAAGTGTTTCTATTTATAGTGCTGTTACTTTAAAAGTCTGGTTCTTCAAAATATGCACATAATAGTCATTTCTCTCCATTTCTGATATAGTTAATTAAGTGCAGGGGACTAGGAGCCACGCAAAAGTTGAACAGCCAAAAGAATGGCCCCTGAACATGAGTGGATTATTTCCAAAATTTACGGCGAAAGAAAAATCACAAATTCTGATGATTACTACCCCTTTTCTTCGTTAAAGGTATTTATTAATGGCAATAACAGTGTGGGTAGCCGGTCTTCACTGCATGGTAATGACCTTGGTTGGTGGCTGGCCGCTGTTAATGGACCTCGCCTTCGGCTCGGTCCATTAACAGCGGCCAGCCACCACCCCGGTCATTACCACACAGTGAAGACCGGCTACTCACACTGTTAGTGTTATTCCCTAATTATTGTTCTGTTCGCGCCAACGGGAAGATTTTGGCTTGGAGCCAAGAGATACACGGATAGTTTTGTGTAATATGCTTGATATAAATTAGACAGACCAAATGCTGAGTTCAGTGAGTGAGCATTGTACAAGTTGTTGCTCTAGGACAATAAACAAATGAACGTGTTTCATATTGAACGGCATTTGAGTTCGTTTGTTTTCTTTCTGTGTTTGGCTGCTGCAGAGCAAACAAGGGCCTGTTGTCAGCAGTAGGGCCTACGTTACAGGAACACAAATAAATAGACACCATTGATTTTATCAACGTTGAGGTATAGAATTTTATTGGATGATACTTACACCAAAACCAAAGAGAGCAGCGCTTTTCGTACTGCGAGATATAGCTGAAAAAGAGAACAATATTAAGAAGTTTACATTTTGCCTGACTCAGACACAGTTTCATACAGTAAGGATCAATAACTAGTGTGGGTACAAAAATTATGGACCTGTCTTTATCCGCAGCATTGATCTCCATTAATTTGACAGGAAGGACGTGTTGCGCCGCCACCCGTCAACGCGCACGTTCTTTCTAGGTGGTTTGGAAATACCAATTTATTTTCGGCACATTTTACTTATTTTTAAGTAGTTTTTGAAGAAAAATTGAAAGAAAATGTATTCAAATACAAAGAGTCTGATAAAGCAATGGTGAAGTGATGTAAAGTTATAAGTTGTCGGAACTCAAGACAAACAGATGTTCAGAAAATTTGGATTTCTTTCCACAAGTAAGTGGTTTAGTCTGTAGTGATTTTGTGCTTAACGTAATACTTTGACTTTGTATTACATTAGTCTTTTGTCTTTTTGTCGGATCTGTTTGATCACTGCAAGATCCTAACCGCATACCGATATCTTCAATGGAATAGATTCCTCTTGAGTCTTGATTCCTCTTGAGTCTTGAGCATTTTATCCCGGAAACTCCGTCATTTTAAGTACTAAGTAATCATCGGAAGTTACGTAAAGTTTATCATGAATAGACTTGTTTTAGTACATCAAATTTGTGAGCAAGTCCCCTGCGCATGCGTATTTTCACTTTGGGCGTGTTTTGGCGAGTATGATCGGAAACAAGTTACTGACGTAAATTTCACCGACCAAAACAATTTTCTAAAGCTACGCGAAAACGGGTCAATAACCAGAAACAGTTCATGACGTAAGTCATGTTCTTAAAATATACAACCTTCATTTTATTTTCAAGTAGGCCTAATGGAACTTAGCAGTCTTTGTAATTTTATCAACATTATTTAATTGTTATTCTTTTAGGTATTTCATTTAAAAAAGAATTCAACTGCCATCATTCTGGAAACCAAGCCTAACTAACCGATTTAACAACTCGATTACGGTTTGGTCGGAACAGCCGCGTCATTGCGGTTCAACCGAACAAGCGAAAACGCTTAAAGGCAAAGTATACCATTGGTTTATGGAGCTGCTCGATTGTTTTAATCCTATATAAATGTAGATTTATACAATAAAATTAACTTATGAAAATTTCTTTTCGAAAGGTGGTTTCGTTTTTTAGATATCACCGAAAATCTGGAGCAAATATGTCCGCGCAGGAAGTAGGAACACACAATCTGAGAAGCGTTTCTGACAGAAACGTTTTTCTCAGATTCAAATTTTGGGGCATACAAACCGCTATCTTTATGCATAACCACATTACTTCCAAGTACAATGGTTCTCAAAATGCTATACTATCGAAAGCTGCTGTAGGCTTCTAACTCTAACCAATAAGTTTGTATTGCCAGTAATAATAAGAGTGGTTACCAAACGTAAACCATCCCTTTTACCAATGACCAAAGCTCAAACACTGGCTGGGGTCGCCAAAACCACTGATGGGTTCGATTAGCTTCCCCGGGTCGACCCAGGTCTGACCCCAGCACGTTCGATTAGCTTGTCATTGTTGTGGCTCACCCAGGTGAGGCCCAATTCAAGTGCCCTGCTTGTGGACTCGGAGCAGGTTACTTGTGGGCTAACCCTGGTTTTGTTTGTAATCCAGCGGGACATTTTTCGGGAAGTTTGACACACATTTTCACCATTACAACAGCGACTTTGTGAGCAAGAAGTTTTTTTAAATCGAATATGGGTTCTTTTGTATCACCGTGGGCTTGTAAAATTATTTAACGTTGCAGTTTTACCGTGAAAATAATTGTTTTACGATCTTTTCGCCCGTATCTCAACCCTTTTGAAGTATTCGCCCGTAAGATATTCTTATTTTGTATAACATCTGTTCTAAAAAAATTGTATTGTAACGGCCACCGATTGACCAGTAGGGGGGCGCCAGCACGACTCCCGTCGGGGTGCACTACTCTAAATCGACCAAAAATTCATGCGCCAAGCTACTTATCATAATTTGTAAACCCACAACTTATTTTTAATTATAACGTTTTGGGGGTCATGCAACTGTGTGTAATTATAAGAACTTATCACAACCTGGGGGTTCTGGGTTTCAAGTTTTGAGGAGATTTGATAAATTTGGGCTTTAAAGTTGGTCCTATTTAGCTTGGGAATTGGAGGAGTGCCTCATGAAAACTGGCGGCAAGTCGGTTTGGGAAAAAACACATTTTCGGGGGTGTTTTTTTCTTGGGTAATTAGCAAAAATTCCAAACGGCTGACCTGCCAAAAATTGAAAAGAAATCTGAAGTTTAGTGGTCTGAAAATATATTTGATTGGTTTTCAAGAGGCTGAGAGACTTTTAACTATTTTTTGAGAATTTTTGAATATTTAGCATTTATCATTGTTTGCTATGGGAGTCTATTTAGAGGGGTGAAACCTATAGATACAAAATGGTGGCGCCCGCTACACCCGTGTACCCGTGTGCTCAGTGTTGTTAATACGGTTATGGGCTTGAAACGACGACAGTAGTGTGTTGTATGGGGGCACTTTTCGTCAGTTGTTGCTGTGTTTACATTGAAAACATCATTCCTTTGGCTGTATTAACAGATAGTATATAGTAATAATGTTGCTATTTGTTCCTAAAATTACAAAACAACAGAATAATTCAACGTTCCAAAGAAAGGTTTGCTGGGTTTGGTTTTTAGTGTAATACTATATCGACGAGTATGAGACTATCACGGTAAGTCACATTCAAGAAACTCAAGAATCTCAGTGGCTGGTTGATCAGGGGAAAGGTAGAGACAAACCATCAACAGACTATGTGAAGATGACATAGGCGGTGGGTGGTTGATATGGCATCATGAATGTCAAGTTCCCGGGAACTGATTGCATGTGTGAAACCCTAGCCCTCGCAGCCAAAACCTTAGCCCTCAGCTAAAACCCACAGCCTACACCCAAACCCTAGCCATCGGCCAAAACCCTAGCCATCCGCACAGAAACCCTAGCCGTCGGCCCAAACCCTAGCATACACCCCAAACCCTATAGCCATCAGCCCAAAACCCTAGCTCTTAGTCTAAACCCTAGTTTACAGTCTTATCCTATTGTCCACAACTAACCGTATAGTATCTGGAACGGAATTTTGCAACATGCCCCGCCCACCCCCCGCCCACCCCTTTACCCCCCCCCCCCCTTAACAGCTAGCAACATGAAACTTGGAAGAACAATAAATGTGGTAAAATGTGTTTGTTTGTTGGGAACTTTGTTATAAAGTTCACAATTTTAAACTCAATATGAATACATGGTTAAAAGTTGGAGGGAAAGCAAAAACGCCCCCCCCAACTCAAGGCCCCCTTCCAACCTGTTTCCCTTTTTACCGCTTATCCACAATAATTAACCCCCTCTTGTCGATTAATTAAATATTTTGTAATGTTTTTAGAATCTTATTACGAAAAAGAGACATGTTAATAACTTTTTGAGGGAAGATTTGGACGTAACTTCCAAGTATTCAATATAATGTACACAGTGTGTCATGCAGGTTTTTCCTCTCACATTGCTTAAAGTACATGTAAATGCTTCAACATGTTTGACCTTGTTGTAGACAAACGCAATAAAATATTCCAATTTTTTTTCCAGATTTCATATCAGTGACTTATTCTCAACATTTTAAGCATAATTTTTCCCCCATAAAGAATAATTGACTGCCCTTATAGGGTGCACTACTCTAAATCGACCAAAAATTCATGCGCCAAGCTACTTATCATAATTTGTAAACCCACAACTTATTTTTAATTATAACGTTTTGGGGGTCATGCAACTAATAGAGTGTGTAATTATAAGAACTTATCACAACCTGGGGGTTCTGGGTTTCAAGTTTTGAGGAGATTTGATAAATTTGGGCTTTAAAGTTGGTCCTATTTAGCTTGGGAATTGGAGGAGTGCCTCATGAAAACTGGCGGCAAGTCGGTTTGGGAAAAAACACATTTTCGGGGGTGTTTTTTTCTTGGGTAATTAGCAAAAATTCCAAACGGCTGACCTGCCAAAAATTGAAAAGAAATCTGAAGTTTAGTGGTCTGAAAATATATTTGATTGGTTTTCAAGAGGCTGAGAGACTTTTAACTATTTTTTGAGAATTTTTGAATATTTAGCATTTATCATTGTTTGCTATGGGAGTCTATTTAGAGGGGTGAAACCGTCGGAGAACTGCTGGCCGCCCCCTGCAGGCCAATCGGTGAAACCCGCCCGCCAGAGAGGGCGTCCTCTGGCTTCGGCCTTCTTCCTCGTGTAAAGTCAGGACTTGTTGAGTGTAAATAAAAGCTCCGGAACAAGGGACAGAAAAGCCAGTTAATTGTACATTCTTGTGTCATTAAGCTGTGTGTATCGCAACCCCCGGTCGACGCTACAGTATGTACATTTCATTTAATCATTGTACATTAGTTAAACCCAATCGCTATTTGAAGTGGTTGCTAGTTTATCATTAAATCACCTTGATTCTGTGTTGTTTAATTTAAATCAGTGTCACCTTGTTTGATTTCTTTGTTGCATCTGAGAAAATTCAGGCTTTTTGAGTGATTTATATTCACGGATAGTTTGGAGATTTTGGATCGTAACAAATTGGGGGCCTGTCCGGGAAATCGAACAAAAAACGCGGTACTGTAATTTTTTGTACAATAAAAAGACAATATTATTGTCAAACAAGGTTGCACGCTTTGTTATATTGTTGCTAGTCTGTATAGTGTTGTATAATTATGGCTAGTAAGTTTGATGCACAAGCTTTCGTGGATTCTGAAGATTTGTCAGTCGATAAGTTGCAATAGTTATCAAAAGACGAGTTGCATGAAAGTGCTAAACATGTTCATGTAGACATTTCTAGAAATGCCAAGAAAGCAAAACTAGCGCACGTTCTAAAGACTAAACTTAGAGTTATCTGCATGAGTCTCCGCAAACTTCTGAACGACTTGAGCTTGCAAAAATTGAGCTTAAAAAAGAAAGGCTCATGCTTGAGTTTGAAGAAAAAGAAATACAAGAAAGAGAAAAGGAAAAAGAAAGAGAATTTGAACTACGAAAGCTTGAACTCGAACATCAACTCAAAATTAAAGAACTAGAAGTAGGTTCAAAGAAAGGCAATGAGAAGAAGAAATTTACTTCAATTGACTTTGATCTAGCGAAAACGTGATTTTGGCGCCGAAATTCAACGAACATGATGTTGAAACATACTTTTTGTCATTTGAGAAGATTGCCAAAATCAATAGTTGGCCTGAGAAATATTGGCCTTTGCTCCTGCAGAGCACTTTTGTGGAGTCTATGCCACACTTTCAGAGGACCAATGTATAGTAGGCCTAATCATACTACGGTTAAGGCATCCATTTTAAATGCGTATGAGTTGGTTCCTGAGGCCTATAGGCAGACATTTCGAAGATTGACTAGACCGAATGGCCAGACCTTTGTCGATTTCGATGGGCAGAAGGAAATTGTTTTGATCGATGGTATCGATCTCTCAAAATAAATTTGAGAATAAATTTAAGGAGTTAAAAGAAGTCGTCTTCATGGAAGAATTCAAAAACAGTGTCACCTTGTATGATTTCTTTGTTGCATTGGAGAAAATTCAGGCTTTTTGAGTGATTTGTATTCACGCCAGTTTGGAGATTTTTGGATCGTACAACGGGATATTTAAATATTCACAACTGACATTAACCAACACCGATCCCAGAGAGATAGCGAATCAGGCCACAAAACACCCCGTTGGCCGCATCTATTGCCAATAGGTTACAATCACTTTAGCATTTTGTGTAAAGTCTCATTGGTCTCATTTTGTTGTAGGCCCTAGTGCTTGGTAGTATGGTATTTATATGGTGGCCCTGAAGGGACATCGCATATCGCATACGTGTGCGCACACGTATGCAATGTCGTGAAACAATTCGCGAATATGTGCGCACACGTATGCAATGTCGTGAAACAAATCGCGAATGTGTGCGCACACGTATGCAATGTCGTGAAACAAATCGCGAATATGTGCGCACACGTATGCAATGTCGTGAAACAATTCGCGAATGTGTGCGCACACGGTATGCAATGTCGTGAAACAAATCGCGAATGTGTGCGCACACGAGTGCGAATATATTTGCGATGTCGTGAACGTTTATTGCATACCAAGTTGCATACCTTTGGGATGATGTCATAGTTGCAGACAATTTGTTAGTGACCTAGGGAGTACGTAGCGCTACAGTCAGGCTCCTGTAAGCATGGCTATACAATAATGTGTACCCAGGAACTTGGCACCAGGCCAAGTTTCGCCAACATGTACTACAGCATAAGCTATCTACCTACAGCCTACTAATAAGTACTTGTGCTATTACAATCAAGGTCGAAGAGTACGCACGCGCGAGGGTATTTTACGGTCAAACACGCCCATTTTATGTTAATAGCCCACGTTCGTCCTGGGAAAAAAAGAAATACGCCACCCGCCTCGCTTGCCTCACAACAATGACTACCGCTGCAATGACTACCGCTAATCTCACTGTAGGCAAGAAACCCCCCAGATCATTAGACATTTTATTCAAAGTATGCAACTTGGTATGCAATAAACGTTCACGACATCGCAAATATATTCGCAGACGTGTGCGCACATATTCGCGAATTGTTTCACGACATTGCATACCGTGTGCGCACACATTCGCGAATTGTTTCACGACATTGCATACGTGTGCGCACACATTCGCGATTTGTTTCACGACATTGCGTACGTGTGCGCACATATTCGCGAATTGTTTCACGACATTGCATACGTATGCGCACACGTTTGCGATATGCGATGTCCCTTCAGGGCCACCATACATTTATCATTTAAGTGGCTAAAATAATATAAGACCTCAAAATGTTGACAAAATAAACATTATAAAATACCTGATTCTTACTACACGAAAAACTGTGTTACCCATGGTTAGAATCGTCGAGTGATTTTTCCCCAACGTTTTTATTTATTTTGAATTTTGAAAACTATAATCGAATTGTATTTTTGTATTTTATAAGTTGAATTACTCAGCAGAGGCAGATTAGTTACATGTTCCCAAGTCTGTGATCGAAGGTTAATGTCGGGGGTTAATCCACAAGAGGGCGCTATTTAAAACCACGATCAAAGACTTAGAAACAAGTCTAGACTTAGGCAGGAACAGTGTTTATATGCAGCCTCCATGGTTTACTTTCGCCTATCAGACGGTTATCCAAAGTAAAGTTAAATGTATGTTACAACCAAGCCCTACTTTTAGCCAAAGATTGACAATGACTATTTTCGATGGATTTACACATAGGCCTATAGAGCTACATTATTATCGAAAAAATAATCTTTCGGAAAAACAGACAAATTTGACCTGGGTTTTTAGGTCAGGGGAACGGTCCAATGCGCATGCGTAGGCCTATACGTCAGCCCATCCATCCCAGCTGGGACCGTGCGAACAACGTGAACAGTCTTCGACTTTCCGTGCAGCGTTTCCACTTCTAAGGAAATTTCCTTATTTTAAGGAAATTTTAACGTCCTAAGGAAATTTCTAAGGAAACAAAAAATCTAAGGAAATTTAAGGAAATTTCAAAAATCTAAGGAAATTTTAAGGAAATTTCAAAATTTTAAGAAAAATTTAAAGAAATTTGAGAATAAAAGCAAATCATACAAAAAAAATACAATAAAACATGAAAACTGGCCATTTTTAGGGTTCATATCAGCGAAAAATGGCGCAGTGAGATCGATCACGGCTGGGAACGAGGTTGGTTGCTTATAGCGCGTACCATAGAATTAGAACCCGGTCGGTGCGTACTAAAAGCATCGCTCCACTGCTAGTCTGCGCCTGGCGCCCCCAAGTAATTAGTCTGGTTTCGATTGCATCGTAGGCTGAGCCCAGGCCTGATATGCGGCGGGGTCGCGCATCCACACTACTACCGACCACATGATGACTGTATGTGTGGTTTGCACGTCGTAGATTTTGCATACTGTACATTGTACATGTTGTTTGTTCATTGCTGTTTGACTAAAATTGGGACTGGTATACTATGACAATTTTCATCAATTACCATCAATAGTTTAAGTTATTTTATCTAAGGAAATTTTAAGGAAATCCTCCCAAAACTCTAAGGAAATTTCTTTTAATCTAAGGAAAAAATTATGTCAATCTAAGGAAATTCAATTTTGGGGAGTGGAAGCACTGTTTCCGTGGTAGACCAGTGTGTAAGTTGATCTCGAGAGCGTACGAGCTTTCGCAAGAATTTGGATTTCCGGGCACCTCGCATAGCAGCTACAGCGTGTAATGTGGAAATTGTTTTTGAAAAGAACTTGTATTACGATGTTTTTATAAATTAGGCCGTACGGTGTAAACGAAAAGATGCCTGGAAAATGATTTCCGTTCCGACCCCCGTGGGTCTACTTTTTGAAGGTATATTTTGTGAGTTGTAGACATACTAAACACTATACTAAAAGTTCTCCAAAAAATATCCAGTCAAATTTGCAAAAACATGCAAAGTTTGCTAAAAACGTTGTTGGGCGCAATCTGTGAAAATGCGCGCGCGCAATGTGCGAACTGAAGTCTTCCGACACACACAAATCAAATTGCGCGGCTGAGACACGGTATTGACCATGGGCAGCGCGCCGTATCGATTCCCCCCTTTGGTGTGTGGGCCGTAAAACATTATAGGCCTATATCCTTTATTTAAAAAAAATAATAAAATACAAAAATTGCGTCGCGTCCAACCATCAATTGTGTGGTTTAGGCCATGTTTAAAACTGTAGGCCTATTTCTCAAAAACTAGACCATCGTGTCTTTTTAACATCACTGAATGGTGAGCCATCAAAGTTTTGTGCCAAGAATAAAGAGCTTAGTTTAAAAAAATGTATAGGCCCTAGGCTAGTCATTGAACAACAAGGAGGGAATGATGAGTCGCTCCAATTATTGTCAACAAAATTAAGGAACTGACAATTTTTTGTCTTATTCTTTTGACCTTTGATTTCTAATTAATAGGATACTTTTCCCCTAAAACACCTATCACTGTTATTGCCAAAAAAATATCATAAGGCCTAAGAAGGTAAACCATAAAAAATTAAAATAAAAAAAAATAAATAAAAAAAGGGGAAAATGTTTGTTTTATTAAGTTAAAACATTCCCATTTACCACTTATAACCCCCTTTTCTGTGAGGGTGCATGCAAACATCAAAGAAAAAGTATGTTTAACTATCGCCTTTGACTTTTCGAGGGAGACCATTGTCTCCCACTGAAAACAACATCCATAGGATGGTTTTCAACGCTTTTCTGATCATTTTTCTGTCGATGTCTCTCGCCGGAACACTCGCTAATTGGTTAAAGATTAATGGGCAGGAAAGTGCCTATAGGCACACCGTCTCCTTTTTTCTCATGATCCTCCCTCCTTTCCTCCCCCTCCCACACACACCCCTTTCTTGTGGATTTTCCCTTACCAGGCCCGTAACTATAGGGGGTGAGCCGCTCATAGTATAATTTTCTTTGTTCATCCCAAAATCATTTAAAATTTACCCAGTCAAATTCCCTTGTGGTGAATTCAATATCTGGCTGCGGCTTCCCAGGTTGTATAGTACTTGGATGTGATCCCTGGCTACACTTTTTGAATAGCTTCTGACTGGTAACCCCCCAACAAGGATAATTATTGACAAAAATAGGGAGACGGCCAACATAGGTCTAGATAGCTCAGTTGGTAGAGCGCCGGTACGTTAATTCGGAGGTCGTTGGTTCAAATTCCACTCTAGCTAGTACATTTGTTTTGTTCAACCCAAACTCGTTTAAAATTTACCCAGTCAGTTTCCCTTATGGTTTATCATTTGATAAAAAAATTAATAAATAAATAAAAAAGCATCAATAAAAAGTCATAAATAAATAATTAAAAACCCACCAAGATCAAAAAAGGAAGAAAAAGTCCACACAAAATGTAAAAAAATGGTGCCCTCAAAAAACCCAAACAAAAACAACAAATTTACAAAATTGGCTGGAATTGGGCCTTCCATGGGCCTTCATTATCAAAAAAAAGTAAAAATCCAGCGCCCCCACCCACTCCCTCGTCACTGAGCGACGGGCGCCGCTAATTTATAACGTGCCGATGTCCTTTTCTTTCATATTCGACTCCCCCTAAAAAAATAAAAAATTAAAAATAAATAAAATATTAATAATAAATAA
Source organism: Leptasterias polaris (assembly GCA_037783415.1). NCBI lineage: Eukaryota > Metazoa > Echinodermata > Asteroidea > Forcipulatida > Asteriidae > Leptasterias > Leptasterias polaris. The sequence continues at coordinate 809,821 of JAZGTN010000131.1, forward strand.
AGATAACAATAAAATAAAATAGATACCAACAAAAAAAAAAAAAAAATCGCCCCCCCCCCCCAAAAAAGGGTTAGAAGAATAATTCCTTTTACAGGCCTGCCCCTAACAATTGTTTTTGTATCCCCCACCCTCTTTAGAACTGTATAATATAGGCCCTATGATGACGCCTCATTTTTTCAAGCTTGCCTTAATACATGATTCTCACTCGACACGGGGAGAAGCTACATTTTTAATAATTTACAAACATTTATTATTTATTTAACATTTATTTACATTGAACATTTTAACTGCGTTACGGTCCTATTTTCTTTGCATGTCCTTGTTCTCTAATAAAAATTAGCGCATGAGGTCCTTTATGCACTGTATGCTGTATAGGCCTATATCGAGTACGGGGCCTACTATCAAAAGATGCTGTGTTTTTCGTGATCTCACACACATGATCTCATCTCATGACGACGCGCTTGAACACGGCCTCATGCATAATTTTATTCTTCCCTGAAAATATATTGTGCTTTCTCAGTTTTGACAGATTTTAGGTGAACAAAACACTTCGGATTTATCACGGAGTCTTTCTCACCCGAGCGAGGCATGGGCGCCGCCATGTTTGTTTGGGGGTGTCACATGACGTGTGACCTAGGATGTGATTGGCGAATTTAGATCACATGGTGTCTGTGCGCAGGTATTTCAAATAAAATGTAACGAGCCGACGTATCACAACCGTAAACAGTGTTCGATCGCTGTCGATTATCTAGTGCAATGTTTGGTCGATAATTTCTCAAATTTGACTGGCGTTTTTGTGGAGAACTTTCGGAATCGTAATCTCCAGCAATTACTCTGTTAAAAACTGTAGAGTTATCTTAGACCCACAGGGGTCGGAACGGGACGACAAGATACAGTTTACCCCGTATGGCCTAAATTGCATCCTCTGAATAATGGTTTGAATAAAATAAAAAGTTGTAGAAATAGTCAATTGTAAACAATTTCCCAAATCTTAGAAAAATGTTAGTTTTACCTCAATTTCCGCTTCAGGTCTGACCATAAAGAGTATGCAATAAAAGGGCAACCGTCGTGATCCTTGACGTACACGCATGCAAATTAGATCAAGATGCTACTAGTACGGAAGATGCTACTAATACGGTACCCAAACCGCGCGAAACTAGGACGTCGTTGTTCCAGTGACGCCATGCAACATCACGTAAAATCCATACGCGACGCAAGATCTGTTTTTGCAGCTGTTCGATTGTCTGCTACTAGCACAATGTTGTTGTATAATGTGTAAACTACGAATCTCCGCCGTGTGAATGAATGCAAGGGTATAAAAGGTACATCCGACGGGATCCCGCCGAGCACCCACGGCTGTGGTATCTGGCTATCGTCTTTATATCGCACGTTCAAAGATACCCTTTCGTCCAACCAGAATGAATAAACTGTCCCAGTTATTAATTAATGCTGCTTACCAAAACTCGTAATAGCTAACATCAGAAGAACTGCGACGGAGAAACTGGCCAGGAATGTAGCGGCACGATGGTAGTAAGTTTCCTGAACTTGTGTCAAACGTATAGGCTTATTGTCTGAAAAAGGGTTAATTGTTGGATGGGGTGAGCGATATTTGCAATGCAAGCAATAATGTAGATTGATTGTTGATAAGTATATATACTAAACCACAGACTAGCCGCTATACACTTCCAGATACTTAATGACCCAATGTTCACTGGAAATGCCGTCCGCCATGTCGACATCCTAAATAATCAGTTGTCTCGGAATGATGAATCCAGAATCTCAGATCTATGAGGACTGAAAACGACGTCTTCAAAGTAACATGTCGATTTCCTGACATCATTTATGTAAGAGGGATGACGACATCAAAAAAGTACCCCACAAAAAGGAATAACAGAAACAGTTGCGTTACCTTGACAATTGAACTTAGGTTATGTAATGATCGAACCGAGTCAATTGTGGATTTGTTCTCTATGGGGACAAGGGAGAAGGGGGCTGGGAGCGGGGGTTCCACCCCCCTGCCCTGGTTACGCCACATGACATAAATGCTTTGCCTGAAGTATATCTTTATAAGTCGACATCCAAGAGAAGCATGTCATGATAATTTTTTGATAACCTATCGCATGAAGTCGATATCTTGTTGACAGGACTTTCAGAGAGCCGAAGGTAATTTACATGTAGTATGTCGGGATGACGACGTGTTTTTTCTTTAGCATTAGAATGTCATCATATACTGAGATAATAATGTGTAATTACCTCCAGATAGTCACTTATGGCATATCCAGAGCTTCTTCATGTTATATGGGGAACACGGGAAAATTCGGTGTGCCGAGTTTGATCATGTTTTATCCTAGCCTAAATTTGAATTAGGGTTTGCCTACCCCCTAAAGGCAATTTGCAAATTATGCAAATACAATGTATGTCAAAACAACCCAATGAGCTTGTACATACGTATGTGCTGAGTATCATTTACTGAATTAAAATTAAAAAGAAAACAATTGGTCCGGGCCCTCATTTCAACAGGAATCTGTCAAAATCGAAGCAAAGAATTACTTTGCCCGGAAGCTGGATCATAACAAAACAAGTTTGAAAAATATCTGGCGCGAAATTAATAGCATCCTGGGCGAAGACAAAAGGGCTGACCTCCCTTGTGAATTTACCAATGGCGACGACACTATACGAGATCCTCCTGAAATCGCTAACTCTTTTAACACACATTTCTCTAACATTGGTGCTTCATTGGCTAACAAAATCCCCAGTACTGATTCACACTTCACAGACTTTCTTCAAAACCCGAACATCTTTTCCTTTGACTTCCTCGAAGTCATTCAAATCAGCAATGATCTAAAAAGCAGCTCTAGTTGCGTATTTGATGGCATAAATTCTTCTGTGATTAAATCTGTCATTTCCTTTATTTCTCGCCCTCTTGCTTACATCTTCAACCTAACTCTCACCACTGGTTCTTTTCCTTCCAATCTGAAGGTTGCTTAAGTCATTCCTGTCTTCAAAAACGGTGACAAACATAATATTAGCAATTACAGACCCATCTCCATTCTGCCTTGCTTTTCTAAAATACTTGAGAGACTTTTCTGTAACAGACTCACTAACTTCATCTCTCATTTCCATCTTCTTTCTGACTCTCACTGCTTTCGAGCAAAACACTCTTAGAGACATGGCGCTAATTCAATTTGTTGATAAAGTGTCCACTGCTCTCAATAATAAAATGAGTACAGTCGGTGTATTTATTGACCTTTCAAAAGCATCCAAAGCTAACAAACTTTCCCTAGACCAACAACAAACTAAATTCATGCTCTTCAGTAAATCTTCTCATCTCTTGGACGATATTCCTACTTCGTGTCGATAAGAATCTTATCCTTCAAGTTCACTCTACTAACTTTCTATTTCATGCTCCTTCGCTACGCTCATACGCATGAAAAATGGTTTCATACTATTGGACTCCATAATAAAACACACAAGATGAGACTTCGGTTCAGAGTAATATTATTATTATTATTATATCATGGGAAGGGGCCGGCATTGGACCGATGAGTTTAAATACAGTTTAATTTTGAAGAACATTATTTGTTAATGTTAGTAAAGTTAGAACATCAATAGACACTCTCCTGATGGCTCATTGAACCATGGCCCTCTAGGCCCTTCGGGTATCTCCCGGGATCCCCTCACAATATTACTGTCATGAGACACACTTTGTGAACTCTAAGATATTCCAAAACACATTATTCAATAATAAGTACACTTTATGTGTCACACTTTCTAAAGTCATTATTTCTAACTTATTTCAAAACAAAGCTCATGTGTTCACATTATTTGTGTGCTAAGTTTGTAAACTTAATCTTGTTTCTCATTATCCGTTCAATTAATGAACCGCACTTTTCCTTCTTTACAACATTAACTTTTATAATTTTTAAATTATAATTACAATCTTGTTTTATTCATTCTGTGCTTAACAATCTAGACACCATCAATCTCTGTTCTACCTCTCTTTTAGCATATCTATTTTTTGCAGTTGTTGTCTTCCACCTGCCATGTTGCATGACCAATTCTTCGGGAATACCTTTATTTGTAAGATGCGTGGCACCTCCCGACCTCATACTGTGTAAACCGTACTGTTTAGGATCGTTAATTCCAATTCGTTTTATAGCATCCAGAAATAGCTCTCTGCACCTTGAGTAGCTAAGTGGTCTATTCAAGAGTGGTGTGTAAGAATTGGAGCTAGAATGATATGATAAGGCAGTAAAAATGAACGCATCTTGACCAATTTGGATGTTACACTTGGACATATAACTTTTCAAAATAAAAATTGGGGATAAACTGCTGTCCGTGCGAGAAATATAAGCATAACTCCCGTCTCTGAATACATCGGTCTTTGATTGAGGAATGAAAATGCTCAAACCTTTGCCATCTTGTAATTCTGTTAAATGACAGGCTTTAAGTTTGGACATTTCTTCATGTCTGAAAAGCAGGGAAAACTTAAGAGAGATGTAACAGGCTGTACGCAAATCTATTAAGGTGCAATTTTCTCCAACCAGTTTGTCAATAATGCAATTTACTTGTTCCAAAGTTATGGGCTCTTTCTGGTTGGGTGGTTTGTGCAATTGCGCCTTGCACTAACTATAATTTGTTGAACTATAGGGGAGTCAACTGGGTTGGGTTTTGCATTAACCAGTGAGTGTAACCATTTTATTGCTGCTGATGAGGAGGTGATGAAGTTAATCAGTTTTAGCAGTTTCCATCTTATTTACCAAGTAAGCAGCGATTACTTGATCTCTAATTGGAAGAATTATCTCTAGACCGTTTTCCTGTAACCATCTAAAAAATTGTCTGCATTTGTACAGGTATGTGTTTATTGTGCCTTCCGCTTTGGCTAAAACGACTGCGTTGAAGATGCTTTTCTTCTTACTTTCCAAACCTTGGGGAAACTCTGACCAAAACTGTTGCTTGAGTATAATCTAGTGCATCAAATGAAATAGCAAAATTAATGTAGAAGAGGGAAATATAACATTAAAATATAAATGTATCATACATAAGTTAAAGTAATTTTAACTTACTGAGAGGAGAGGGTATTTTTATATCCTGTACAATCAATATAAACCGCACAAATATTGCCAGTGAATCTCGGGGACCCAAGAATTGAATTCTTATTTCTGCCCATAGAGAAAGGACCCTGCCTAACTGTAGTGCAGTGTTTCCTTCCGTTGTGATAAAACCTTTTAGCCATGATCTGTAACGTGACCACAGGATTGGCCAAAATATGGAAGAAGGCCATTGAGGAAATACCAACACGCCCTTTCCTTTGCAGAGGTGAATATGTTCTAGTACCTTTGGAATAAGAACTACTGGTGGGACTATCAGACAATTTTCGTTTTGCCAATTTTGCGTAAAGGCATCAACGCCCGAGGTGCCAGGATCCCAAAACCTGGTGTAAAAACGGTTGAGTTTTGCATTGTAGAAGTTAGCGAAACAGTCAATACTGAATGGGCCCCAAAGGGAATTCAATTCATTGAAAAATTGAGAAGATAACCCCCAGTCATCAGTGTCTATTAGACGACTGATGAAATCGGCTTGATCATTCAAAGTTCTTGGGATCCAATCGACTTCTAATCTGATGTTATTACGTAAGCACATGCTGAAAATATCAAGAGCTATATCTTGGAGATTACATTTCATACTTCCTATTTCTACGATTCTTGTGGCAGATTGACTATCTGAGAAAACTTTAAGTTGTGAACCGCTTAACATTGGCAAAAAAGAGTTCATGGAAAACAGAATGGTATTCAACTCTCTCCAGGTGGAGCTTTTCTGTGCTTCTTGTATGGTCCAGAGCTTATGGGCTACATGAATTTCATTACAATTATTGATCCTGCTCCCTGTGCGCTAGCATCACAACAAACGATTTTATTAACCTTCCTTGTTGCGAAGACATTACGTAGATTCAAGGAGGCTACATTATTTTTCCAGAATTGGATTTCGGAATTGCAATGTGCATTGGGATTGATTAGTTCGTCTTCATCATCGGCTTGAGCAATTTTTATCTGACAGTGTCTGGTCATGAGTCTTGTAATATTTCCACACACTGGACTTAAAGAAATGATCTGTCCAACCAGAGAATGCAATTTCCTAACAGATAAATTATCTAAATTGAGTATCTCATCGATTGTTCTAAGCATTTTATCTATGCGTCTTTGCAGTACTTTCAGTGTACCCCATTTGGAATCCCATTGCATGCCTAACCATTCAATTTCGGTAGTAGGATTCCATTCACTCTTTTCTATGTTGTACACAAAACCAGCTCTTAGTAAATCGGTCCTCACATGCTTAGATATTTCTTTAGCTGAGGCATAATCTGATGCATTGTTACCTGTACTTGGTATCACAACAATGCCGTCATCTAAATAAAGTGCAATTAAAATACCTGAGGCTCTCCAATGTGTCACTAAAGTTTTCATGACTTTTGTAAACAACCAGGGTGCAGAGGTGAGACCGAAAGGGAGAACATTGAATTCAAAATAACGTTTTATTCCTCGAATTTCCCAAGAAAAGCCGAGGTAAGGCTGAAATTCATGTGCAATATCTATGTGGTGGTAACCTGATTTTAAGTCAAAGGTGAATAATCTCGCATCTTTTGAGACGAGACTTAAGCCGAGACTTAAGACTTTCGACTTTCCAATCATCTAGCTTATTTTTTTATTTTTTTATTTTTTTTCTTTTCTTACAATTTTGTTAAGCCTGCTTGGGTCTAAAATTAGGCGTTTCTTACCTGAAGCCTGGTAGGCCACAGATAAGGGGCTCACGACATAGGAGGGCTCGTATTTTTCTGTTATTCTGTTTGACTTCAACAACTCGAGGACGGACTCTGTGACAAACTGGTATTCTTTATTGGCTGAATTATTGTTTCGATAAAACATTGGAAGGGGCTGTGCCGTAAATGGAATTTTGTAGCCTTCTGTGATAACTGACATAATCATACTGGAAGATCCAATTGTCTACCAAAAATGAGCTTGTTGTTTTAATCTCCCTTTAACGGGCATTTTGTCAGAGCTTAAATCTTCCATGACATACGATTGTGATAGTTACATTGTACCTGTAGTACGTCACTGAATTTTGTCTCCAACTGAGATGTTTTACTGTGGACTTGGTTGCTGAGAAGGTCCTGCACCATACCCGGGCATTGTGATTGGCTGGTTGAGCACGCTGTTTGCGGCTTGGCCTGGGAGGAGTGCGGGGAAAGCTCGCTGGGAAATTGGAACTTGCCACGGAATGGCTCTGGAATGGAAGTTGCCGTAAGTCGGGGAACTAACTCTACTCCTTGCTTTGTATCTGGATGCCCCAAGCATGCTGAAGGGGCACTCTCTTGCCCAATGGCCAGGCATTCGGCAGCTGAAACATATGTCAGAGCTTGGCATTCCTATTTTTTTTATATATATATATATATATATTTTTTTTTTTTTATTTTTTTTTTGGGGGGGGGAAAGAAAAGGGATGAGAAAACAAAAAGAGAGACGAGAAAGAAACTAATAGATTTAAGTGAAAGTTAACCAAGTATTTTAAGGTGTGGTCTTTAACTCAACGGTGTAGTGTCGGCCTGAATGGCGTGGTCGTGGCCGGTATGCCCTTTAAATACGACCATGCATCAGTACTCCTTATTTGAATAAAGCGCCCCTCAACGGTGGCGTGATAAATTACGCCCAACTGCATAAAACCCCATTTTCATGCTCCTTCGCTACGCTCATACGCATGAAAAATGGTTTCATACTATTGGACTCCATAATAAAACACACAAGATGAGACTTCGGTTCAGAGTAATATTATTATTATTATTATATCATGGGAAGGGGCCGGCATTGGACCGATTCTGAATTTGACAAAGAACTGAATGTTGCTGGTTTTGGAGCAAATCGCCAAATCAAATTTGTTTAAAAAATTACCTCGAAAGGGATAGCGATCAATAAGGGCATCATTTCGCTTGGAAATTGTCGTGGGTCGTACCTTCTGACGTTTTCTGGAGTCAATCTCTTTTAGGGCGGACTCTTCTGCTAGCTGGATTTTCTTTCGTTCTTCAGAAGTTTGACCCACATCTCCCTTTTCCATATGCTGCACTGTGGTCCATCCAGCCTTACTGCCATCAGCTATCCTGATCTTTTTCTTCCTATCAGCAACAAGCTCTTCGGCGGTCTGGATAGCATCAATTGCTTCTTGAATGTCCCCCTTCTTAAGCAGAGAGATCTTAATTTTGTCGAGGGCTATTTCGAGCTGGCCACAGAAGTGGAATTGAGCTGAATTTCCTTGTCTCGTTAACTCCTTAGCTTCAAAACGGTTCTTTAACACCTTCACTGCTTCATCGTCAGCAGCAGTATTAGAGTGAAGATCCTCAAATTTTTGATTAAAATACGATTTAAACTTGCTGAACAGTTCTTCAGTATTAACAGACGGTTCGCTTTGTTTCGACGTCATTTTGCAAGTATTTAAGTTAACCAAGTATTTTAAGGTGTGGTCTTTAACTCAACGGTGTAGTGTCGGCCTGAATGGCGTGGTCGTGGCCGGTATGCCCTTTAAATACGACCATGCATCAGTACTCCTTATTTGAATAAAGCGCCCCTCAACGGTGGCGTGATAAATTACGCCCAACTGCATAAAACCCCATAGTTTCATTATTGACGATCAACTCTCCTGGTCTGAACACATTTCTTCCATTACTAAAACCATCTCGCGCAACACCGGTTTTATGTCTACTATAGACTTCGTGCTTTTCTTCCTCCCAAATCCTTGGTATTGCTTTATAATACTGTCATTATTACCTATCTATCGTTTGGGCACATGTTTCTAACAACAAGCTTCATTCGCTAATCACCACTCAAAAAAGGGCAATCAGGATTTGCACTTCTTCGCATCCCCGGGAGCACACTGCACCTCTTTTTGTCCAATTAAACTCACTAGAACTTGCTGAAATTAACAAATTTCATACAGGTATTTTCATGTACAAATTTACTCACAATCTTTTACCCACTTCCTTTAGTTCATTACCTCTGTCCGTGACACCCATTGGTACTCAACCAGATCGCTTAACAAATCACACTTTTATGTGCCATTCACCCGCACATCATTCCACCTGAAAACGCTTCTTTCTTCGGACCGCGTCTTTGGAATGGTTTAAGCGAGTCTATAAAATCACAATCTTCTGTGGGTCGATTTAAATGTGCTTATAAAAGAGCTCTCCTCTCCCAGTATCTGACATAGTTTATTCTCACTATGGCTAGTCTGCTTAGTCCTCTTTTTTTAATTCATGTTTAGTATGGTCAGCTGATGTTCTCTCTTTAAACACATACTTCACTTATGATTGTATTGTTGATATTATTATATTATTATTAATATTACTATAATATTATTATCTCATCATTCTGTCTTTGTCCAACCTGTCTGTCCGTACTTTCTTGTTCCTGTTTACGTTCTGTTTGTCTGTCCATCAGGCATCTCACCACAAGCCTCGGCTTTTAGATGATGCCTTCATACTTATTTAATTTTCTGCCTTGTAAATAATGCTTCTTTGATTACTTCTTTAAATCAATGTTTTGGCTATGTACTGTTTGGAAATTTCATGATGTATGGAAATAAATGTGAGTTTGAATTGAATTGAAAACAAGTTTCAAATTAATTGCTTACCAGACAGCTACATTATAGACTTTGGTTTTGTTCTCACCATTATCTTCTGATCTATACCCAAACAAAATCCTTCAAACATTATATATACGCGATTGAAATATTGATTCTCAGATTCAGTTGACTAATTGGATAACATAGGAATAACTTATACCCGTCTATGTAGCTTCATTAATGACAATCAATTTAAAAACCACCAATTCTGCAAAATAGATCATGACAGTGTTCTCTTTTGGTAGGGCGCGGGGTTGTAGTCGATGTGTTTAATGTCTCACCTGTTTTCCCTGTATCTGCATTTTCTTCTTCTGATCTGTGAAGAAGGGATATATGCTCAGAACTTGTCATCTTTTGGTGTACAGTGGAGGTGTAAGCTAGAAAAAAAAGTGGCAGGATTGTTAAATCACGAAAGAAAACCAAAAATATCGAAAATGTGCTACGTGATAATTTTTTTTACTGCTGTAATTTGAATAGATTTGATATTGACCCGTTATAACCCTGATGGAACGATTCATTAGTACAGTCTCGTGAGCAATATTTACTGTGACCTGGCCCTGGAAATCAACGTTTTCGCTACATGTTTCTTCAATTCTTTTGGCAATTATCACACTCGTGATGAAACATTCATGATGCAATATTATTTTAAAAACCTTTATTTGCGTCAAAAAGAACTGTTATAGGCCTAACAAGAATATTCCACACCGGGTAAAATATACATTTTATTTAGAGGCGTCCAAAAGCATGATGTTTGTCTACTTTAATTTTCCTGGTACGCTATTATTATGTGAGGGTTGCATTGTTGTATTATATTATTATAATGCAGAAAACGACGTCATAGGTGCAAATGAACACAAGCAAAAAAGGAACTGCATAAAAATATACACGACAAGCCTCAAAATCAAACTAAGTTTTTGAACATAAACGTTCGAGGGCTTTTCTTGATGTCCACTTACCCAAACTGACGACCGTCCTCAGGCGGGATGAATTCTTCTAAGTTATGGGAGAAACTTGTGAGCCTGTCACGATAATCAGTGCGCGTTTACAATGTGCAATGGTCAAGAATTTTCATGAAAAGAATCAAATCAAACACTCGATGAGCGTGTTATAAGCCTCCTCCGTGAATAACCCGCATTTGTTCCGTGTTCGCCATAGGCTAAGCTGCCTAAGTACCAGCATTATTTTAAACGGGGTTCGTTCTGGTTGGCTGGCCGGCGGCCAATCAGAAAAATAATCATTACCCTTGCAACCGCTTTCAGCTGATAACATATCCTGGCCTCTCCCATCTCCGCCGTGAGATACAGTAGGCCCTACATGTAAACATGTACATCATTCTTCGGACAACTCGACAGTCGGACATCTTGACTGGTCAGACAACTTGACTTGTCAGACATTTTGAGTGACCGGTCAGACGACTCGACAGCTTGACAAGTCGAGACAACTCGACGGAGTGCCAAGATAAGTCGATTGGTGAATGACTGATCTCCTTTACTGACAATGTTTACACGAATTTCCTGTATAAATCCTTTAAATCTGTAGTTTTTGCGTGAAATTCAGACAAGTATTCCATTGATCTTCTCTTGGGCCGGATTCTGTTCCACGTTGTCAAAATGTGATTTTGAAAAGGCGTTTTTTGCATTTTTACAGGCTAGGCGGACCCATATTCAGACCCCTGCCAAATACCAATCAAAGGTGTGATTGGTCTATCCTTAAAGGAACATTACAGAATTGGTAAGACAAAATATACTTTAAGATCACAGATTAACTAACATAAAACTTACACGGTCTAATGATGATGATAGTAGAAAACATCCCTTGAAATATTGATGTCTGAAATGCCATATTTGATGAGAAATAAATAAAACAAATTTCCGATTTGAGTTTATCGCTCAGTGAGCGTTTTATTCATTTTTTGAATAGATTTCGTAGATACTGCCCTCACACGACCAATAATAGTTATTTTTCTCTCAATTCGGCACACGCAAATAATTCGCGAACGGTCGGTTCTATGGTTCACAGCAAACGTCGTTCTGAAGGATGATCGATCTCGCACCAAATTAACCCGCCGTCATTGTCGAGATGAGCCAAGCATACGAGGTTGTGTGGTACAGATCGACCATCATCAAAAATGGAACAATTATTAAAAGGGAAGATCGTAAAAAAAAAGCCAGGGCGTCCTAAAACAGTGAGTCCGAAAGTAAAACAAAAAACACAGAAAGATATTACAATGTATGTTTGTTATCCACGTCGATGAAACTACCACTGGTAGTACCAGTATCCGTTATGCAGAGATGGCGTCGTACATCAACTGAATTGAAAAGGTCGCATGCAGAGCGGCCTGCTACTGAGTGCTAGTGCTAGACGTCGCACACGGACGTCGTAGGCCTCATGCATTCGTCGTCGAGCACAAGAACAACCACAAGCAGCACCAAATTCATGCCTGAGACCAGCGCTATGGCCAATTCAATACCAATGAAGTGAGTGTTTTGTTTATTTTAGAATCCAACAAACTTGTCATGTCATCATCCACATCATATCACCATTTTTGTTTTGTTTGTTTTGTTTTGTTTGTTTTGTTTTTTCAATAAAAAATAAATAAGAAAATCTTCACTGTCAATAAAGCCTAAAGGGGTCAGACTAGTGGAAATCACAAAATTTGAGATTTGATCTGATTGAGTTGTAAGTAGTCTAGTTGGATAGAGCTCTTTGAGGCATTCATTTTGATACTTTACTTGTGGGGATCGGTTCATGAAAACCGGACTTATGGAAGGTCAAAGTTAAAAATATTTGACCTTGTTTACATTACAATTTTTTGTGACCTTGTACCAGCGCAACGTTTTCGCGGTTGCGCACAACAGCCAATTCCCCTTGCGTAATTGAACATTTCCCAAGGGCCGTATCAACGTGTTTGACAATCAAGCGCGAAAAAGCGCGACAACTAATAGTTTTAATTCAAAAAGTAATTACATAATTAAATACTCGACTAACTGTCAATTTTGGTTCATTATGGGGCCCTAAGAGGATAACTACTTACAGTTCACAATGAATTTGAGCGCAGAAAACAAGATTTCTTGTGATTTTACAGAAAGTTTTTCACAAATTTAATACTCCAACAAAACGGACGTCAAATTGCATATCAATCGCGAGAGAAAAACTCCATCTTGAAAGTAGTTCCGTTTATTTTAAGAATGAAACGATTAACATGGGTTAAATCTATATCCCTCCGCACCACCGATCTCTCTATAGCGTTGTACACGTTGAGGTGGTCACAGTTTCCCATTAACAAAAAGTGTCTGCGCGGTGAACAGCGCCCTCACTCAGTATTGATTGACACTAGTCAGACACTTCGTACCTATACCTTTTCGTACCCCGGACACTTCGTACCTTCGAGACACTTCGTACCTTGGCAAAGCTGGTCACTTCGTACCGTCGGCTGAGTCACTTCTTACCGTCAGTCGAGTCACTTCGTAGCGTTTGCCCTTTACTGTTCTTGTTGGGGCCCTAGACCATTGGATGTCAGTAAAAATGTCCATCTTAATTAAGTGTTCTTTCGACAAAACTAGTTACTAATACAACTTATTTATCAATATTTATTGAATACGTTATAAGAAACACCTAAATATTTTCTTCTTATTCGTTTTAATATTTTAGCTTTATATATTATATATATATTTTTTAACAATTGTTCATTTCGACAACAGTGATTTTGTAAAGACTAAAAGGTACGAAGTGACTCGGCTGACGGAACGAAGTGTCCAGGGTACGAAGTGTCCTGACACCGTCAAAAGCATTCTGTAACTAGTCTGACATCTCTGTGAATTCAGGATTTTGACAATTTTAAGAAATTATTTCTCTCAAACCTTTTGAGAATTTAAGGGAACCTTGAAAAAAAAATCCAGACAATAGACTGGCCTCTGTGAATTTGTTCAGTCAGTCACTGAAAATAAGCTATATTTTATTTATTTCCACATTTTTGTCCTAGTGGCAGTGCATCCAGTCCTGTATAGGCCCCGCCTACTACCGTACCATTTGCTGTTTCAACACCTGTGGATAAGGAGTTCCATGAACAACAAATCCTTCTCTCTGTTAAAATGTAAGTTATCAAATTTGTGTTTGACTTTCTTATTGAGTAAGGTTTGTATCAACAAATCGTCGCGCGTACCACGAACCGAACTAACTCGTACACAGTATAAAAAAACATGTTTGGAGAAAATCACGAATGAAGTTGCACTATTTTTCAAACTGCTGTTTCGGGTTCTGCTAACTATTTGTATACAATTTTTTAAGACAAAAATAAAGCCGACTACTTTATTAATACAGAACTGTCAATTTCATTTAATCCCCGCAACTATTTTAATTAGTAAATAATACCTAAACAGATAGGTCACTTTGTGAAAATTAAAATCCGAGTTTTGCCCGCAGAGCGCCGTGTACAAACCAATGCATAATAGAGACGTATCTAGTTAGGTCACTTTGTGAAAATACCACGCTTTGAGTTAGGTCAGTTCGTGGTACGCAAATTTTACACGCGCGCCCGAACTGCGCGCGCTGTAGCGCATAGTACATCATTGGTAAAGTGGCGTATCTAGATAGATCACTTTGTGAAAAGACAAAACGGCAAATCTAGTGATACGTCGTTTTTAGTAATTAGTGTAATTACAAAACTACTACGTATTTAGTTCTGAAACTTGCTGGAAATGTTAACAGTAATGAGTATATTAATAATTTGTAAAAAAAAATATTTGCAAAAGTGTGTGATTTTTGTCAGTTAGGTCGGTTCGTGGTACGAGCGACAAAATGATTGACAAAACTGACAAGTTGTGATAAACATTTTCTCTAATAAATGTATGAAACCAGGAATGTGTTTTTAATTGGTTATCGAGGGTGGTTCATCACTGACAAGTCAAAGGTGTTGATTTATTTTAAAAGGTTATTATGTGGTGGCTGAGGTTAAAGCTCATACACAAAAGGAAAACAAAAGACAGTTTTGTGTATACGAGGTTGTGCAGTTTATTCGCAAGGCATCAAAACAAGACAAGGGGAGACTATATAAACAGTTTTTTTAAAAGAAATTTTTTGGTGTGGCTTCTCTTTTTTCAGCAACCCTGTGTGAGCTACCACTAGTGCACCCTATAAAAAAAGTTCACTAATCATTTGTCCTTGCTTTTTTGTACATGATGTAAATTTATTTAAAGGCACTGAACACGTTTGGTAATTACTCAAAATATATATTAGTATAAAAACTTACTTGGTAACCAGCAATGGAGAGCTGTTGATAGTATAAAACATTGTGAGAAACGACTCCCTCTGAAGTAACGTAGTTTTTGAGAAAGAAGTAACTTCTCACTAAAATAGAAAGACTTCATGCATGAAGCCTTTTATTAGCATCTGAAAGCAAACAACATTGTGCAACAAGGGTGTTTTTTCTTTCTTTATTTTCTTGCAACTTCGATGACCGATTCAGCCCAAATTTTCACAGGTTTGTTATTTTATGCATATGTTGGGATACACCGAGTGACAATACTGGTCTTTGATAATTACCAAACATGTTCAGTGCCTTTCAAGGTATTATACAGGATTATACAAAATAATCACAGACAGTGTTCACGTTTTGTGTAGTCAACCACATACATGAAATAACAAACCTGTGAAAATTTGAGCTCAATTGGTCATCGAGGTCATGAGAAAATAGTGAAAAGAGACCTTATGTGTTTTCTGTTTTTCAAACATCGAGAGTTTATTATCGCGCGCGATAAAAACTATTGTTTTACTCATTTCTCAGAAACGATAGCATTTTACTTTTAGGCAGAAATATTTTAAGGAACCCTTTCTACCATTACTTACTTTAAATCATGTAAGTTATGTGTGAATCTGTGAACATTTGTGTTTTTCGATCTTACCAATAGTGTACAGGGCCTTTAAGCCTTCTTCTTTTTTTGTTTAAGGTATGATATTTGCAATACAAGTCTTTTTATTCCAACTTGCACTTTGTTTTAGTGCATTTATATTATAGTTCATTTTGGTCTTGAGTTGTCCCAACTGGGTTGACGTACTCTGTTTTAAAATATATATTTTGGTATCTGCGCAGATGTCAAAATTTAGTCTTTAGCTTGACCATATACGTTCAGGTAATAAGACATTTCAATGTACAGTAAGCCTGGTTATTTTGATAAACTTATAATTTTGAGTCCCTTTTCAGTAACCGATGGGACCTGGGCCCAATTTCATGGCTCTGCTTACCGTCGAATTCTGCGCTTGCGATCACCATTCTCCGCTTACCAAGCAAGCGCCGAATTTCTGCGCTAGCTGTGTAAGCGTAGAATGCCTAGTAACGTGGACTACGCACGTGCAGAAGCAAAAATTCCCTGCTAACCCATGAATGATACGCTTGACGTAAGTGCAGAATTTCCTGCTTCCGTAAGCGCAGATTCTTTGCTTACGGTAAGCAGAGCCATGAAATTGGGCCCTGGTTGAACAAGACAAAAGAATTTGGTACAATTAAAATATTATGTTACCTGATACTTTTTTATTTTTCAAATTTCAGGTGTAGCACTCTCTGTGACCTACTGTTTCAAGTTAAAGTTTTGGAGGATTCCACCAGGCAGCACTTGACGGGAAACTCGAACAGTAACTAATATCTTCCTGATGTTCCTGGTGATGTTGTTACCCAGATTTATGTGTGTTGGTGTATTATGGTGTCCTGTCCAAGAATGCTGCAGCCAGAGTTGCAGTCTATCTGTCACTTCGCTAAACATGGATGAATTATGCGTTCTTGTGAAAATACCGTGACAGTTCTTTGCTGTTTTATCAGCATATGGACACCGTATTTAGCTGGAACTTTCACATGTGACTTTATCGTATATTTCTTTATAATTTTGCCTAGAAATAAGCCTTACATAGACAAAAACCAATCTATGAGCCTACCTTTTATTTAGGTCATTTATTATTTATGTTGTAAGCAAGTACTGTTGGGTACTGCCTAATTTTTTTTAATTACAGGTATTATAGAGGATATGTACAGCCAACAAAAATAGTCACAGACATTAATTGATCTTTTGTGTGATCAACCTTATACTTGAAATAACAAGTCTGTGGAAATGTTTGTTCAACCCGTTGTGTGAGTCAGAAGAAAATAGTGAGAAACCATGCTCATTATTTTGGGTTCTAACAACCGAAGTCAGCTATAGTGCGTTTGTTTTAAGGTTTCCCGATACAGTTTTCTTGATTATGAATTCATATTTCACAGAAAAAAGGGTTCCAGTGTTAACTGCACAACATTTTTTATTCTGTATAATGACTTTAAGATAAAGAAAAAGCAACGTTCATTGTTGATTTAGGATGAAGAAAAAGCCATGTTCATTGATTTACGGTGTTTACATAAATAGTATTAAAGTGAAATTAAAAGTATTTCAACTTTGATGGTTTATTAAGGTCTCCTAATTGCCAGGGCGTCCTTGAAGTTGCTTTTAATTATACTTAGCATTAATATTTCAATGGTCAATTAAATCATTTTATACATGAAATTGTGGGTATGTGTGTGAGCAATTCATGCAGCTGAAAGAAGAAACTTAAAATAAATAATGTTTCAATAAAACAAGAAAACAAATGTTAACGTGTTGTCATTAATGGTGGTAAACAATTATCGAAATTAATTAACTGACCATAGGTTCCCGGCCCTCGAAAGAAGGGTAAAACAAAACTATTTACTGATATCATCGGAGGAATGGAATAATGCTTTAAAAAGATGTTTATTATTTTTTATAATGGGCTTGGGCGGTACGTGGGTAGGCCTCTTTCTTTAGACGAATGCACCAAACATTTTGTGAGCTACATATGAGAAAGCCAAAGTGAAAAGTTTGTAAGACCAAAAATGGTAACATTGATGGTTTTTCCTTCTCAGTAATCTAGATGACTGGTGTAAAAGTTTTTCAAACAAAACAAACGAAACCTTTAATTTATTCTAAAACAACGACGAAATAATTTATTTTATTAGCAACGACTCGTGTGTTTTCACAAGATAGTCGGACACCTCAATGTTTACCCAACACCGCATTCAGTTCTATGTAGCAAGTAAGGAGCACGACCATTTTGCCTAGCGTTTTCTTACGCAGCAGCTGATTGGTTACATAGCAGTTTGGTTCACGATGACCATTCAAGTTAGGGCTCACATTTTACAAACGAGATAAGACGGACATTTCGATTCTGAACGGTAACTTATTATTATTATTATTTTATTTGCCATAACAGTACAAAACAAAATACAAGACAATATACCCCGAGATGGGCAAGGGACAACAAAAGCAAATACATACATGTACTATGATCCGTAGATCTGTTGCCCCACATCTGGGGTACACAATGAAATAAATATAGATTTAAACATATAATATAGTACACGCAATAATAAAAGCAGATAATTATACAAAACCAATAATAAATAAATAATAAATAACTAATTTATAAAACGAAAATAAATGAGTAAAATAACAGTAAAAGTAAAGATAAACAAATAAAGAAGTATGTATATAAATAAATAAATAAATAAACTTGTAAATAAATAAATAAATAAACTTGTTAATAAATAAAAACGATTTAAAATATTGCACAAGTGAATGGGCTATAGCAGGCTATTAAAAGGGTATTAAGCCCCAAACAAGTCCCAACACTAGAGCCACACTCCCCTCCCCGGAGAATTATACATGTATAAATAAATAAAAATGAGAACAAATAAAATAGTACAAAATTTACAAGTAAGAAAGAGTAACACAAAAATACGGACAGAAAGCCCTGCCCACACTGAAGAAAAATAATAAAAACTATTCAAGTTGATTCATGAGATTGGCAGACAGAATATCTAAGTGATTTGAGGAAGCTGTGGAAGGGCAATAGCAGTAGGGAATTACGAATGTTTTCTGGTAAACTAGACCAAAGTCTGGGGAAAAGATGAGGAGCAGACAAATGCAAAGCATCGGTTCTAGCATACAGGTGTTTGAAGGTGAGAACGTCAGGATATCTATGGTTGACAGAAATGATGCCAGCCACATCACAATGAATAAGGTTAAACTTACACTTAATGATAAAATACAAAACAGAAAAATTACGACGAATTGACAGAGACGACCAATTAAGGAACTTAAGTCTATCGGGGTAAGACATCTCACCCATCCTCTGCCCAAGAATAAATCGAGTAGCACGTTTTTGTACCCG
This sequence comes from Leptasterias polaris, assembly GCA_037783415.1. Taxonomy (NCBI): domain Eukaryota; kingdom Metazoa; phylum Echinodermata; class Asteroidea; order Forcipulatida; family Asteriidae; genus Leptasterias; species Leptasterias polaris. The sequence continues at coordinate 828,694 of JAZGTN010000131.1, forward strand.
TTCAAGGGCCTGAGTCTGGAGAGATGTATGAGGGAGCCATGCTGGCATACCATATTCTAAAATAGGGAGAACTAGAGATTTATAAAGACAGAACTTGGCTGAAACAGAAGAATTGAAAGCAATGGTCTTAATGAGGCCCAATGTTCTATTGGCACTTGAAACAACATTCTTGATATGGTTAGTCCAAGAGAGCTGAGCATTCAGAGTGACTCCAAGGTATTTGACAGAGGTTGTGGGTTGCAAGGGAAAACCTGAAAGAGTGTAAACAGGGGGGTTGAGAGAGTGTTTACGGGAAATATGCATGATTTTGGACTTTGTAGGGTTGAACGTCATACCATTGCTCAGCTCATCAAGGTCATGCTGGAGGGAGCTTACATCTAAACAGGAACGGATTGGACGATAAATTAATACATCATCAGCGAAAAGAACACAATTAGAAATGAGGTTGTAAGATATATCATTGATGAATAAATTGAATAACAGAGGCCCAAGAACACTACCTTGAGGAACACCAGAGCTAACTACGGACCATGAGGAGTTCATATCATACCTACAAATGTGACTCTTTGTTGACGATCAACCAGAAAATCTTTTATCCAACTCCAGAGAGAGCCACGGATGTTAAAATTACTAGCAAGTTTACGTACAAGTATATGATGGGGCATACGGTCAAAAGCTTTACTCATATCCAAGAAGAAACTGCATCAATCCTTGGGGGGACTACGCTTATCTAAAGTGGTAGCCCATGAATGATACACATTCATAAGTTGGGTGACACAAGATTTGTGAGGAACAAAACCATGCTGCTTATCAGACAATAAACAATTAGAATTTAAATGATCTTTAACAACATTAGATAACAGTCTCTCCATGATCTTGCTAACGAGAGAAGTGAGAGCAATAGGCCTATAGAAGGGAACGGTCACCAGTTTTAAACACGGGGGTAATATTGGCAAGCTTCCAACCACGGGGAAGGCGTCCACAGGCAATGGAATCATTGAAGATCCTACAGAGAACTGGAGAGATAGTAGAAACTGTGTTACGCAAGAATTTAGCGCTGATTCCATCTGGCCCAGGAGCCTTCCCCAGAGGTAAAGAAGATAAGGTACGCTGAATATCATCAACTGAGAAGTTAACACTAGACAGAGCTGGAATGGGAAAATCACATGTGGGAGGGTCTTGACAAACAGGGACATCAGCAGAAAAAACTGAAGCAAAATAAGTATTAAAAGCACAAGCTATTTCATGAGGTTTGACTAGTGTTTGGGCATTATGTTTAAAAGACAATGGAGTAGGTGATCGTTTCCTGCTACGAACAAAGGACCAAAAACGTTTTTTGTTGTCCTTGGATGAAAACATGTTATTAACAAAGTGTTTATAAGCCTTGCGAGTGTAATATTTTAGCTGATTACGTACAAGTTTATAAGAGTTCCAATCAGCAAGAGATCCAGAGCGCTTAGCCTTGGAAAACAGTTTACGCTTTACTGAGCACAAATGTTTCAGGTCAGCATCAACCCATGGAGAATTGTTCCTTTTCCTTGTCCGCTTTCTAGAACCAGGAATGGTGTCTTTGACAGCAGCATTAATCAGGTTCAAAACTCCTTCCCATGAAGAGTCGATGTCATCTTTGTCAACAACAAGATCCCAGGGAGCATATTGGAGGAGAGCGTTGAGATGAGTGATGGAATCAGGATTGTAAGACAAAAACTGTCTAACAACAGAGGGATGCGGGGGGAGAAGTATTCAGACGAGTGACGAACTGAACGGCAAGATGACGGTAACTGACGAAGACGGATTCTTTAAGTTTTCTTGACTGTTTCGCGAATCCTTAGAAATAAAGAATACAGCAAAATACTAGATCAATAGTGTAGCTAGCATTACATTAGTAAAATTCTTCTGCCCAAATCCGTTAACTATTATAGCAAATGACTTTTCCGGAAACCCTTATTTCATGCACACGGAGGCCTATGTTTCTTTTTGGTCTCATATTTCTTTATTTTGAACACAGAAAAATATGGCATAGTTTTTGTAGGTACAATGAAACATCTTTGCTTCGTTATATGATGCTTTTGTTTTGTTAAAGTTATTTATGTTCCCGAAATGAATTTTTTAAAATGTCTCCTCCAAGCTCAAAACCGTGGACACGCAGCAAATGACATAATATTTTACTAAAATCCTGCGCGCGCGCACTGACTGTGGTAGAAAATAATACCTCCATGCTGCATGCATGCATGCAACACACATGCCCACACGGTAGATGTTACCACACAGTAACGTATGTCGTATGAGAAAGAGAGCCTCATTATTTATGCGGATGACCCTTTTCAGTGGCCTTTCAGTAGACAACCGCAAATCCAAAGCCTGCCTGGTTAGGAACGTACTCGTTCAACAGCTGTCCGAGCTGAAACGCATGAGGGCGATATTCAAAAATCTATCCAGGGAAATTTGCAAGCCTGAACCATGCCGCCTGGATATCCAACTGATTTCATGCAAATATGTAATCGGTTTTTCACTATTTTCTCGTGACCCAGATGGCCGATCGATCTCAAACTCAAAGATCCTAAGAAAGACCCTTGAGATCTAAGGCTACGGGACGTAGCCCGACTCGAGGAGTTACCGGCACAAACGAAAATGCGATCTTTCTTTTGTATGCTGTGATAAAATGAAATAATATTAATAATAATACTAACTAGCGGGATGCCGCGCTTCCGCTAGGTGGGCGCGATTCTTGCCCATAAAATGCGACAACGGTTCATGGGGTAAGGGGGGGGGGGGGTAATTGGAGAGGATATCAGAGTTTATAACTTTCAGAATTGGTTTGATAAAGATATTTAAAATCTGTACGCAACTGTACGCAATGTAGTTATGTCCTAATGATAAAATGTTGAGCATGCAAAAGGTGTTGAGTGCGGTCGAAGGCGACGTTGAGTGCGGTCGAAGGCGATGCGTCGCCTTCCCTCACCCTTTTCGGCCCTTTTCTCGATACGAAGCATAAGTTGGGGGTGTGTTTTAATATTTGGGAAGGATATAAAAAGGCAATGATGCATGGTTGGCATGATAATGTAGGTTTTTAGATATATCAAGACTTTTTGAATATCCAACAAAGGCCTGAGTAATCCATGAAATATATGCTTCTGTGCTCCTAAAATTTGTAAAATGTTTGAATTCATGTATAATACTTGATTTCCTTTTTTCTTTATTTCTGGATTTCTTTGTGTCTCTATCTCTTTATTTCTTAAATGTGTCTTTGTTTCTATATTTTCTCTTTCTGAATATCCGTGTTTGCCCGTGGTGAACTTTGTATTTTCTCAGTATTCTATTTCATTGTTTCTGTAATTAGGCCTATGTGTTTTTCTGACTCAGTGGTCTGTTTGTCTTTTTATTTGTTTATTTTGTTTATGTCTTAGTTTCGTTATTTCCTTAGTTGCAGGGGGCCTATTATTTATCTCTGATGTTTCTTGATATCTATTGACGTTTATTTTGTAATGTTTTTATGTCACTATGTTACAGTTGATTTCGATGTTTCTATGTCACTATTTCTGTGTTTTTTAATTATTTCGGGTGTGGATGCGTTTGTTTCCGTATTTCGTTCTTCTAGATTTTGTAAATGGTTGATAATACAATAATAAATAAATGTTAAGTATTACAGGGGTGTGATTGTGTCACATTTTGTTGATGACAGTTTTGTAAACTTGTTTTTGTCTTGACAGACCCTTGTTCAAATTTTATTCATCGTACGTCTAAAGATTTAAATAGGAAACGAAAATAAAATAAAAATGATTTGTGTGTTTTCGTTTTCCTTTATTTGTTCCTTTCTGTCTGTCTTTGATTTCTTGATTTATATGCTTGTTTGGAGGAGGCTTTATTTTTGTCCATTTTCCCTTTATTTCATTGTGTCGTTATTTCTTGCTTTCTTTATGCCTTGTTTCTTTATTTCTTTATTGCTCGGAAATTATTGGTTGTATTTAGGCCTACATACCACTTAATTGCAGGTAACGACTAATATTCGACAATGCTTGTCTTTGTGAATATTATGTTGTTATTCAGTCAATGAGTAGGCCTAACGTAAGCAATCAATTTATGAAAGAAATAATATAAGGAAAATTTATAAAGGGGACATAGGAGGTCACATCTGCCCAATAAAATGAAATGAGCTGGAAGAAGACAAAGCATCATTAACAGAAAATATGCAGTATCTGTAGAAATTACAGACCCACCCCACCCCCTTTGAGCTGCATTTTAAATCAGTCATCTCGCAATATTAGTATGCCGTTGCACATAGGCGCGGGGAGACGTTGGAACACCAGTGGCAACCCAGTAAGCGGTGTCCCGGCAAGCGAAACTTCCCAGAATGCACAAATGCAATAGCGAACGCAAATTTTAAGACTGGCAAAACCCCCCAATTTATGTTTTGAATATGCCAAATTTATCCAAAAATCAACACCCACAAATCATCTGACCCTCACGCAAGCTCCGCTACAGACTAACCCCGGCGCAACCCCAAAAACCATGTCTGACAGGTATGAAACACGCAAGGGACCGACCCGACGCGGGTATCCGGCTGCCGTTACACACAATCGCGGGTAGACGTCGGAACATAGCGTTGTTCGATCGAAAATAAGGGCACCAGTTATCCCAACATGCAAATTGTGGGTGCGTTCGATTAGCTTCCCCGGGTCGACCCCGGTCTGCTCATCCGGGTGAGCCCCTAACCATGAGCTAATCGAACGCCAACTTCCCCCAGCATTCACACTGATGCATCTTGGGACAGCCGACCGGAACTACTTCCATTTTGTGCCGTATGTCCGATACTTTCCGTGGATTCACGAAAACATCGTAAAATAATTATTCTCAAGGTAAAACTGCAACATTAAACAATTTGTACAACCCCACAGTGATACAAAGGTACCCGGCTTCGAATAAAAAATACGTATTGCTCACAAAAACGCGGTTGTAATGGCGAAAATGTGTGTCAAACTTCCTAAAATGTCCCGCTGAATTACAAACAAAATGGTGGCCATTGAGAAAGTTTTTCGCCGTGACGTCATGAACCAGGGGCAGCCCCAAGTGACCCGCTCCACAAGCAGGGCACTTGGGGCTGACCCGGGTGAGCCCCGCGAATGACGTCAAAGCTATTCGAACGCACCGGGGGAAGACCTGGGTCGACCCGGGGAAGCTAATCGAACGCACCCTGTTTATTGCGTGCATCCTTGAGAAATTACCTTAGTCATGCAGCACTACTTCTGATTGTTCACTGAAAAGACTCATGGGTCGTTGTCCACAGACGACACAGAGGACGGTCGAGCTCAGCGTTCTCCGGGTTCTATTTCTATGATATTTTGAAACAATTTATTAGCACACTGGGGGAAGACGAAATGTACATGTAGATAGATCTGTTACGAAGGAATGCTACGGGATTTTGAGCGTGCACGACGGGTTTGAGCGTGTTTAATCTTTGTGTTGTAGCAGGTTCTTTTAAATATTAGAACACTAAAATAATATATATATAAAACAGGTTATTTACATTTTATTTACAGAATATATATACATCAAATAAATTATCAAGCAGAAGTGAATGAAGCTATGACTACTAGAGAGTGGTGCATTTTAGGCCAACACAAAATGAAAATACAAAATACAATTGTCATAAAACACTAATAGTGGGGGTGTTGTGGTCGAGCAGTCAAGTATATGCTCTGATGGCTAATGAATTGTTTGGGCTACTAACATTGTTCCTTCCCTTGAGTGGCCTTCAGTAAGGCAATTTGCATTAAAAAACAAAACAAATTAATACCAAAAACAACCCCAAAACAAAACAATGATGAGAGACCAAAGATCTTGTAATACGAGATTCATAGCTTAGTAAAAAGTTGGCACTGTACAATAACTGATGGGACATTTTGATGGCTTTTATTAGTGGGTCTAAATAATTTTGTTGTGATAATGCTTCGAACAGCAGTATTGAAATGACTTGCCTATTTTACTTCCACGTTTTAGAGTGTCTTCTGGACGTCTTTGAGGAGTACCTCATCGTGCGGAATGGATCAGATGATCCAACATCGAGAGCCAGTGCAAAACAGCACAGGAGACAGCTGGAAACGTGCCGTGACCGCCTCCATTTGACAGATGCGAGTGAGCTCATCCGAGATAGTGCCCCTCAAAAGTAAGCATCAAAAATCATCTTCAAACATAAAATAGTGAAAATAAAGGGTTATAAAGGGTGCAATACAGAATTAGTATTGGATCAAAATTTGTTAAGGAGTACATGTGTGGGACATGGTCATGAAAGCAATGATCTAAATGCTATTTATGGATAGCTTCTCACAAGAGCTTCTGTTCAGCTCTCAGTTAAATTTAATGCAGTGATCCCCTCAGTAACATAGTGCTCCTGCAATTCATGTCTATATTACTTAACTTTGCCTTGTAAACATAGCCTTTCTCACTTCAGTCTTCCGTTAGAAAATACTTTTCTTTTTTATGTCTTCCTCAGTATTCACATTATGTGTAATTTCAAAAAGAAAAAAAAACAAACCCAAATGAACAATTGACAAGGAATTGTTGGCCACGTAAAACCCCAGCTTGGAGGAACCGTGTACGCGACCAGAATGTTGGATGTAGGACATGCACCTTGCTCCGAGCGCGTTGATGGCTTGTGAGAGGGGTTAGTGAGTTTAAGCTGCTCAACCGAGAGTGTCTTCAAGCGTGTGAAGCCCCACCTGTCGTTCGATAACGAAAAGAAAAGTTACTTGTCTAAGCAACAGCCAAGGCAATATGTACACAAAGTTTAATGTACAAACGAGTGCTGTGGAAACATAAGTTTTGTCTCCTCCCACTTAGGCTTATGCATGTGTAAACACAAATAAGCTGGAACCTCCTTGCAGTCCCTCGTTTGTAATTTACAACCTCCGCTTGCTTAGGTGTGCACTCGATCTTCAGGGACCTTTCCCCAACCAAAAGGGGGTGTGGTCAAGCGGGGCTATTATGATGGGTCCCCGTTTTGATTGTGTACAAATTGTTTTTTGGTGTGAGCTATTCATTGATATACTTCCAACTCTTTTGCACAAAAACCCAAAGAATTTCAACTCACATCATCTTATTCTTTTTAACTCCAATTCTTCACAGAGTTCTTAAATTCCTGCAGAAAGATGGCCGGCAGGCTAAAACTCAGGCATCTTACCTGTGCTCAGTTGCCAAACTCTGCCACTTCTTGCTGATGAAGGTATACTGGCAGAGACGCCTCGGCCTGACTCACAACCATGTTACCCATGTGAAAGAGGTTGTTGAGGACTTCTCAGCCTCCCTTAGAAAATCAATCAGTGTGCGTGAGGCAGCTTTACGGGCGAACATTCATAGTAAGTGGTGTAATGTTAAGTCCTTGAAGTTGCTACATGTACCTTGAACCTCTTTTGTAGTGAACCATGAGATACATGCAGTCTACGGAATGTGTAAAAGGTATCCCCTCAGTTATATTGCCAAGAGCAACAACAATTGATCAGATTATGAAAGCATGTTTTAAAGGCAATGTACACTTTTGGAATTTGGAACCGTAAGTTTGTTTCTATCAGGCATAATGTAGTATACCATAAAACAAACCTGTGAAAGTTTCATTTAAAAACGTAGTAGTGTTTTTGAGATAGTGGCAAAAATCGGGAGTGGTTATTTAAAAAAAACATTTTAAATTAAACACAAGAAACGTTTTTCAACTTCATTTTTTTCAGGATGAAAGTTAAGTCTCATTTTTTTATTGTTTCAGACTATCAAAGTTAGTTTTTAAAGTCATAATGTTTTGACCTATTACCGAAAGTACAGCCTGCCTTTAAAAACTTTGCTCAAGACATCTTATATAGTGATCCTTGGAGCATTCTACATTACCGTAATTTTCGGATTATAAACCGCCCGGCGTATAAACCGCAATGCTCCAAAATATGGAAAAAATATTTAGGTGTCAGCGTATAAACCGCGCGGGCGTATAAACCGCGGCCAAAATGTAAAAAAAACTAACCTCAAAACACGGAAGTGAAGTTCGCAAAACTGCGTATGGTAAGCTTTGGCGATATTGCTTTTTTTCATTCACGATACATCGTCAAAAATATATCGCGATATTCGATGATATCGCGGTTAATTTGTGACGTGAGTTGATGAGGGAACCCACTTCAGATTTAAAAATAGTGTTAAAACTGAAGTGCCGCGAATTGGTTATTGATGTAAGGAAATTTGATAAAGGCTGTAGGCTCTCCATTCTAGCCATGGTTTTATTCTTCATGTTACCCGAAGCACCACGAGCGCAATTGGCACAGGCTGATTGGCTGATTCCTGACCGGCCGCTTTCCGATTGGCCGATCGCGTGAATAATTATGACGTATTGCTTCTCACAGCTTTCCGATTGGCCGATCGCGTGAATAATTATGACGTAGTGCTTCTGACAGCTCGATTAGTATTCATCACCTCGATCCCGCAGATGTGCTTGCATGCTCCTAACGTGGTAAACTTTATAGTTAGGGGGTGAAGGAATGGCGGCGTGTAGCTGTGGGAACGAAAAGGCAAGGGAAATTCCCTTTGTGAGAAATCATGCACCTCGTGGTCGGAGGAACGTTTTTATACATGTACGTGCGTGAGCAATACCGCACAGTTTTCGTTTGTTTGATGTTGGTCTGTATGAGACCGTCTGTTCGGAGATATATCAGCATATGGAGATCGCTGGGATAAATAGACAGGGGACCAGTCTAGTCTCTAACTCGAGTTTCGCTGATTGTTCATCTCAGAGGGGTGACTTTACTCCAACAATAGGGCGGTTGATAAACGTTTTATAAAGGCAACACGGAATACAAATGAGGCGGGATTTTCAACAGGCATTTTCAACAGGATTTTGTCACCACACAGGCATGTTTTGCAGGATTTGTTATCGTTTAAGAACATTGTTTTTATTTAGAACATTTTACAAACGATCTTTCTTTATAAAAATGCTGTTTTTTCTCTTCCATATTTATACGTCGGCGTAAAAGCCGCCCGGAGAATAAACCGCAGGAGTTCCAAAAAAAGTCAAAATCAACGTATAAACCGCGGTTTATAATCCGAAAATTACGGTACACATATTTTCATGAGTCTTCCCAAGCAGGCCATCAGAGTTGGTCAATGTAACATCATATTTTGGTGTCCACATTTGGTTTCAAAGAGTGTAACTTTGCTTCAAAATGTGTTGATCACTTTAATATTTCCATTGGGTTTTTTTCGTAATTGTTATGTATTTTAAAAACTTTTTACAGCCATGATCCTCAGCACAGATGATGTCACATCGTTCAGAACTGGGATAAGGATTGACATTGTCAAAACAATATGTAAGTGCAATTTATATTATCTTCAAGTAGGCTTGAATCCTTGATTCTGATTGTCGATCCATAGCAACAAGAGTGTGATATAAACCTATATTGCACGGCCCATATCACACTCTGCAAGTTTGCTTGAAGATAAATACGTTATCACACTCGCGCTCGTGGAATATGAAAAGATATAGCGCGTCTGCGTCCCATATCCAACTCGGCCTTTGTGGATATGGGACGCAGAAGCGCTGTTTTTGCGTATTCCACTCGCGCTTGTGTGATAACTTATAATATTTATACTTTACAATACCATCATTTTCAAGAACATTGAGGTGATCACTAGTCATAAAACAAATTAATTTCAGCCGGAATTGGATACTACAAATTTCGTTCAAGTACATCTTTAACACAACTCATCCCAATATGTCCATGGTAGTATTCAATGATGACACATTGATTGTAATTTAAATCCATAATGACAGCTTACCTTCAGCAGCCTGAGGTTGAAGACACCACCAAGCAAGTCGGAGAAGTTGTTTTGCAATTGCGCAATTGCTTGGTAGCCGAAGTGCTGTTCAAGGGAGCTCCCAGGAGTGGCGTCATTACAAACGCCACTCTTGGGGAGTTCCAAAACCGTCAAGTAGTCGGAGATGCTATGGAACAGAACCATATAATGAAAGTAAGTCAAACATAATCAAGTATTAACCGTCCTTTACTCATAATTGGATTATAAAAGCAGATACAAAAAACTCAACATCGTACATCAAATCATTACAGTGTATGTTGAAATAGTAAAAAGTCTGGTTTTAGTCTTTCTATAATACCACTTACAATCATAGAATTTGTAGGCTACCTTATTGACATGTAACACTTGCTGTGGTATCATTAGTCATAATATTATATATCCACAATACTTGATACGACTGCTGTTCACATTTTGTAACTTATGTACTATTTCCATTAGGGATAAAGATGTTTATTTTGTATCAACCCTTTATTGATGGGTAAAAACAAAATTAGTATCTTTATATTCCTGATGCAAATATCACTTAAATTAAAATGCAGCACCTGGTTACGCATCCACACTCTACAACGGACATGTGAAGTAGTCTAGTGGTTAAGACATCGCTCTTGAGTGCGAAGTTTTGGAGTTCAAATTGGTTCAACATGCGTCACATGTCACCCAGTACTTTGCCGTGTTTTTACTGCTGCCTTGCTCCGAAATTTAATATAGGAGTCCTAATTATATAATTATAGGATGCTTCATAGTGACGTTACCGAAATAATACTTCCCTGCCGGTTTGCTCTATCAAGATATTTAAATTGGGCATGTTATTTTCTCACCTTAGGTTTGCTCCCATAAGACGATGAGAACGCACGGTCCCCAAAATGTGACACTGGATGAATGTCTGAATAGGTGGCTGTCCATCTATGTCAGCATAGCAAGACCCTTGACCCCAGGCTGCTGCAAAGACCTACTGGACAGTGCATCCTCACCCTTGTTTTTGGACCGTGGTGGTCATCAAATGACAAGGATCGCCCAGCACCTACAACGGTAAAGAGTATAACAATTATTATCTTCAAGTAGGTTTGAATCCTTGATTCTGATTGGTCGATGCATAGCAACAAGAGTGTGATATTATAAGTTATCACACAAGCCCGAGTGGAATACAGAAAAATATAGCGCTTCTGCGTCCCATATCCAACGAGGCTAAAAAAAAAAAAATGAGGCTATATTTTTCCGTATTCCACGAGCGCGAGTGTGATAACGAATTTATCTTCCAGCCTCAATAAGTCAATGAGGTTAGGTTAGGTTTTTGCACGCGCAAAGTTTAGAATGTAATTTTTGCACTGACCGTGACGCATTGACACTCACAATATGCAGAGTGCAATATAAAAACTGGGAGTAGGTTATCGTCTGATATCACACTCCGGTTCGATCATCTGATTGGAGGATCAGCGCGTACTGGAAGATAAAAACCTATAATGCACAGCCAATATCACATCCTGCGTCTTGTGTGTTCTAACTACGCGTCAAGTTAGCTTGAAGATAAATGCATTATCACACAAGTGCTCGTGGAATACGGAAAAATATAGCATGTCTGCGTCCAATATTTCACTATGGCAATGAATGGATATGGCAGTGTTTGATATGGCTTCTGCATCAGAAGCGCTGTCTGTATTCCACTAGCGCTTGTGTGATAACTTATATTATTTTGCTGTTTAGTACAATGTAGCATATTATAATCACAAGGTGAACTCTACTTGACTCCATTTTGATGAAATTACTAATATTCTATTTAATTTTGCCATAATAGGCTTTGGCACAGCAAGGGCCTGGCGGGCAGCATCAGCCCAAATATAATAAGGAAAACCATAGCTACCAGAGTAAGTACAGAATAACTGTCTAATCTTAAAATGTATAACTTGGTTCTTAAAGGAAGGGTCGTAGATTAGTTTTTGTCAGCATATTTTTGGGCAAAATTATCAGGAAAGATACAGGAAAAAACTCTCACAGTATTTTCACAAGTCCTGGTCTTGACACTTGTGTTCTTGGGTGTGATCTTATAAACTTATCAACCATGTGACCAAATTTTGTCAAAGAATTCAACTCCTATCTCAAGGAAGTTACGCCAGATCAACTATTAACCTTTCAAATGTCAACAACTTACCTTTGTTTGACCCATCCGTTCACAGTCATGGAGTTCACTAACAGCCTCTCAAAGGTCCAAAGTGGCCACGCACATGTCTCACCTTGAAGGCACCCAGCAGAGGTTTTATGTGGCTGCCCAGGCTCCAATGAATGCTGCTGTGTCGTCCCAGCTAATTGACAGCCTATGGGTAAGCTATAAAATATTATCTCCAGCATTCCTCAATTCTGAATGGTCAACCCATACATAGCAATGGGAAGTTAGATTTTATAAGTTATCACACAAGCGCGAGTGGAATACGGAAAAATATAGCGCTTCTGCGTCCCATATCCAACGAGGCCGAAGGCGCTATATTTTTCCGTAATCCACGAGCGCGCGTTAACGAATTTTTCTTCCAGTCTCATAAGTCAACCTCATAAAGAAACAATGCACGCGCAAAGTTTAGAATGTAATTTTTACACTGACCATATGCGGAGAGTGACGCATTGACACTCACAATACGCAGAGTGACGCATTGACACTCACAATACGCAGAGTGACGCATTGACACTCACAATACGCAGAGTGACGCATTGACACTCACAATACGCAGAGTGACGCATTGACACTCACAATACGCAGAGTGCAATATAAATAACAACTGGGAGTAGACAATCGTCTGATATCACACTCCGGTTTGAGGATCTGATTGGAGGATTAGCGTGTACTGGAAGTAAAGGATGGGATAATCTGTGTTGGTAGGCATATGGAGGTGGGTAAGTAGTAACTCACAGAAGGTGAAAAACTGAGCCTGGCCAGTCAACTTTTGTGTGGTGTTTCTAGATCGGTAGTAGGCCCCTGTAGTAGTAGGTAGTAGGCCCCTGTGGATAGGCCTAATAAGAAAGAAACATTTCTTTCTTTTATTTTTAGGTATCAAACTTGACATAGTACCTTACAACTTAACATACATGTAGTACTTTTACATATACCAAAAATACGAAAGCATTAATTTGTACCAACCCTTTCCAATACAGGGGAACGATTCAGTTGCTGGACCATCTGGAGTTGAATCCAGTGGCACCCCTCGTGGACCTTGTCTTGCCCCTTCTGGTCGCCTTGGTTCATCCTCCAAATTGCCTATTGTAAGTAATTAAGACAAGATAAGCAACCCGAAGGAATCAAACAAAAATACTTAAAAGGGGTAGGCCCTACTGTCATGGCTGTACAGGGAATTAATAACTCAGTTACTGCACTTGTGCACTGGATGTCACATCACAATATGCGCCGTCATTATACCGTTATGTGACCGCCATCTCACAGGTGCAGTTCAACTGAGTTCATAGTTGCGTGTACAGCCATAGGCCTGCTATAATCATGATGACAGTCTGCCTAGGGTGATTTTAAACATGCACATGAACCTGTTTTTTGATAGGGCAAATCTTTCACTGATAAAGGGCACCTCTAGTTTAATTTAATTTGCATTGGAACGTTTAAAGGGGCACTCACACTCAAAAGAAAATGACAGGGGCATGGAAGCAATAGGCTCCACTATGTGTAAATCTGTGTACAAATTGTTCCCCATCAAATTACATTCGCTCACTGTTTTTTTATATATACAAAACTTGAATGGTATGATTGGCGATCAGTACATGTTTTATTTGACGTGCCGGCACCTGGATTCTCCTTGTGTGAAAAAACAATATTATTATTGTTGTTGCTATAGTTCACAGATGTACAATTGTTCGGTGCTTGGACAAATTCTCTTTCACACAGTTTGCAAGATGCGAATAACGAGAAAACACGTCAAACAAAGAACAAATTTTTTTCTGAAATCAAATCTGTGTTTTAAATTATATCTAATGACAAAATCTGAACAAAAATATTCAGTACAATTTTTTTTAAATTAGTTTTAGCTTTTATAATAATAAATACACACATAATGTGTTAATTATTATTTAAACATAATTAAAACTCTGGGACAAGGATGCTTATTTGATCATAACTTTTTAGAAACCCCTTACGCGGATTCGCGAAGATCACACCGGCGTAAAATTAATGCTTGGCGCAGTTTATAGAGGACGCTGACGCCTCAACAACCATAGACTGCAATGAAAAGGCCTCGCGTTGCAATTACAGCATCTGGCAATTATCATCGCCGTTCAAAACAAGCGTTTACATAAGTTTTGTTATCAGAGGTGAGCACAAAATTCTTAATTTTTTGCAGTAACCGGAAGCTGAGGTCAAGTTTAATTCTCGGGTTTTCTTCGTTATTGTTGAATTGATTTTACTTTCATATTTTTTTATCACTAAGTATTACATTCCCAACAACATATATAATTTTCATAGTCATAAACTACGTTAAACTAAAATAATTGACGAAACAAAATCTCGCACACGTAAAACTCCATATGGTTGGGACCACTATGGTCCCGGAAGTTCGAATGAGCGCGAGACTTGCACAGTCTATAACCAAAGCAAACACTTTCCGGCTCATCTTCAGCAATCATTAAATTTACACATGTTTCCCCAATTCATTCAAACTAGGGTTTATTTTTAGCTACATGTACTAGTACTATTGCATTTTATATTATTGTATCTATGCACATGTTTTCTTTCTTATCATTCATGTTTGACGACTACTTATACAACTGTAATCTATTAATGAAAGGCAAGATAGTGTCTTTTAGCCTTTGAGAAAGACTTTCTGCTAGGGTCGAAAATGAAATGCGAGCTAGGCCACATTTTGTTATTTACCTTATATTGGAAACAGTAATACATGGCATGTTCCCATCTGGTTATGAATGACGCTATGATAACAGGTGTGACTTCGTAAAGCCATCCAATTACTCCATGCGCGCGTGCGAACAAGAAACTAAAAATGGAAATAGTACAGTTTGTGGAAAAGAAAAAAACACATCAATTTGAAAGCATTAATTTGTACCAACCCTTTCCAATACAGGGGAACGATTCAGTTGCTGGACCATCTGGAGTTGAATCCAGTGGCACCCCTCGTGGACCTTGTCTTGCCCCTTCTGGTCGCCTTGGCAGATCAAGTGTTCCCCAATCCCGATCTGTTTGTAGTCCTTCTGGTTCATCCTCCAAATTGCCTATTGTAAGTAATTAAGACAAGATAAGCAACCCAAATGAATCACAGCATTTTGAAAATTATTCCATTGTTTTTTTCGGGTCATAAAACCCCTTGGTACTCACAGGCAGTTCAATTAGTTACGAGCTTCATTTTTGGCGCAGTTCGACCTTGAACTTGCCCACTGTGCGTCTGTTGATGGTTCTTTATTCATTTTCACACATTGTTCCTACAGTTCATAAACAAAATAGAAAAAAAACACAACATTACAGGGCTCGAATTTTACACTATACCTCTGTGACCAGTGGTTATTAAAAAAATCCCATGATTAAAGAAATACAAGTGCTATATCTATATCCTCATATCAAGGAACAGGTCACAGGAGGTTAGTTTGCTTATGTACTAACGTCTGAGACCTCCTTCTGATATGGGGAACAGCACTCGTATTTAATCATGGGATTTTTTAATAACCAGGTCACAGAGGTTAGTTTGCTTCATGTTTATGTACTAACGTCTGAGACCTGTTCCTTGATATGAGGATATAGGGATTTTAAAAAACAGCACTTGTATTTATAATCATGGGATTTTTTAAATTACCAGGTCACAGAGGTTAGTTTGCTTCATGTACTAACGTCTGAGACCTGTTCCTTGATATGAGGATGGAAAAACATATTTAAAAACAGCACTCGTATTTAATCATGGGATTTTTTTACTTACCAGGTCACAGAGGTTAGTTTGCTTCATGTACTAACGTCTGAGACCTGTTCCTTGATATGGGGAACAGCACTTGTATTTAATCATGGGAATTTTTAATAACCAGGTCACAGAGGTTAGTTTAAATACGTCAGTACTTGTCAGTACTTGTTTAGAGGAATACAAATTTGAAAACAGCACTTTTTAATTGCATTTTCTACTATTAGTTTTTGTGTAAGCTGAAGTTAACCCAAATAAACGTTGACATGTTCTTGAATATTTGTGTACTTATATTTTTCTTCTGTGACTGTGAACACCCTCATACATTTCTGTATAATCCACTACCAACGAAAGATCTGCCAAAAATGAATAGCACATCACAACAGACAATAATTATTGTCGTCCTCGATTGATTCACTTTCCCCTCCCTCCCCTCCGTCCATAACCGCGCCTGCCCTGGTCTAGGCAGGCAACCCTACCATGGAGCCCATGCTTCTACTACTGAATAAGAACGAACGGCACACACACACACACAGTTCATCCAAATTGGCATATAATAATATGCAAGGCCCGGCGGCGGACCTACCCATGCGTGTGCGTGTATCCGTCGCATCCGAAAGGCACCCGACAGACCGAAAGGCACCGAACCGCTGGAAGCGTTAGTTTTTAGTGCCTTCCGACAAAAACAACGTTCACGTCCCGTGCGGCACGAATCACGTGCGGCACCAAAACCTGGCTCTTAACCTGGCAGCGAAATTTTTTTCCCCAGCGCGATAAAGGCCATTCTGCGCATTATCTCACTGGGATCCGTACGTGCCAAGCTTCATTACAATATCAACTAGCACCTGCACAGAATGGCCTTTACCGCGCTGGGGAAAAAAAATCGCAACTGTTGGCGAACTGCGATTGTTGGCAGCCAAGCCACCCGCGAAACCCGGCCGCTTTCGAGTGGTAAGTAGATTTCTTGACAATTAACGTAGTATAAAAACCCCTTTCCACCTCAATTTAACCACTCAAAGACATTTAAATATTCACCTGATGTGTACTTAGGTTTTGACAATTTTCGATGAACAGATTCATACTTTTGGTGAACCTGATTGATTCGAGCAGGAAGGAAACATTTTAGCTCGATTATACGTTACGTTCGTTAGACCATGGTTAGATACGAAGGATGATGATCGATGCCACATTCACTTCTGCCCATAAAACCGTTGTCGTTTTTTTCGCTCTGGGAAATTCAGGAAAAATCTGAAATATCGCCGCTGCGTGGCACTCATTGTTGCGTAATGTCGTAACAATACTTTAGTAATAGGGCCAAAACATTCCTTGTGAATACAATAATGAGGCTGCTTTTTATTCGTTATGTCTTGGTGGTATGTTCATGCTGATTTTTTTCATTACAACACAAGTCTCTTGCAAAGGACAAAACTCAGTATTTGTTAGTCAAGAGTTAGTAAAACATTTCCTTCATCAAAAATGCATGAAGCACTATGTGCACCAATTAAGTTCTTGCTGAATGATCATACTGATGATCATACCCAAACTGATTTAGCTATCTTTTTTCTTTTTATTTTATTTTTAGGGTATTGTTTTATTGCATGGAGTTGTCCCAACTGGGTCGCTATACTCCGTTTTGTTGTTGTTTTTTCGATATTGCACAGATGCAAAATTTTAGTATTTAAGTAGCTTGACCGTTTACGTTCCACCGCTGTTCCAGAAGCTCTGCAGGCGACATGCGGTTTACGCGCATGCGCGAGAATTGTACGAGGTCATTCGGAAATGCATATTCATGAAGTGTGACCTGCTAAACTTCTTCGCAGGAACGTCATTGGCAAAAACCCTTTTTTTGAACTGAATATTCATTTAAAAAGAAACTTTAACCAATAGAATTAGAAAGAAATGTTGTGCGATGGCCATAGCAGAACTAAAAATAGTACAGCGATTGGAAGTTGCCCGCGAAAATCGAAAACTGTGCATAAGTTTGAGTCCGGACTTACGTGCGATAGGTGAAAAGACGCAATATTTTGAGGTGCATTTTCTTCATGAAGATGAATAAAGGACGACACATGGAAAGAATGACATAGCAAGTAAACCTCATTTTATTAAATAATTATTTTTTCATATGAACAACATGTGTAGTTTATTGTAAAACGGTGGGATTCCCCCGCGAGTTTAGCGCACGTAAACAACATTCCGGGGAATCCGTTCCGACGTCAGTTTGTGTAATATACGGGAGGTAATGTGTGTGTACAGCCGTGTATGTAGTGTGATAGGCAGTACAGTATACACGTTACATCTCTGCATAAAGCAGGTCCGTCTTGGGTCTATTTTATTAAAATCTATTATTTATAAGGGGTGAATGGTTTTAATAAATCCTTGCACGTATTTGCATTGTTCAGCAGTCTTTTTCGAGGAATAATTATAGGCCTAGATCCCCCCCCCAATACAAATAAATACAATGGCACCAGACTTCACAAACAACATTTACACAAGCTTGTACAATTGATTTTTGTTCTTCAATCAAATGATTTTTATTTACAACCAATAAGCTAGGGCTGTGCCCCTAATATTTACATAATAATTGTTTTTAGACCTCGTTTTAGGTAGGCCTAGGCCTATATGAAAAACAGTAATCCAAAATTCTTTTTACAAAAAGTTAAATACATAATATTTACATTTGTCTGCAATATTTTCAATTTCAGACAGCGCAATGGAAAAACACGTTGCCATATTAAATCGGTTATGCCGTGTTTGTGGCAACAGAGCCCAAAAGTTCAAGAGCAGAAATATAAAGAAACCTTTAAAGAACTGCTACAAGTATACAGACCAAATAAAAGCAAAGTACAACATTGACGTGTCCAATGATGAAAGCCATCGTCACCCCCCGTTCATCTGCCACCTGTGTTATTCCAACTTATTTCTACCAAAATCACGGGATATGCCAAATTACTGGCCAGTTCATCCAGACACAGGAGAATGCAGTATTTGTACTAAATTTGAACTGAACAGTACTAGTCCTGGTCGACCAAGCAAGGCGAAGTACTCGAGACTGAGTGAACTAGAGCTTAAAGAAAATGGCTACAAAACAGAAGTGACTACAAGGTTTGACATGCTGTCAAATACAACCACTGAATATCCCAATGATAACTTCACTACTGATGACCCGTTGTTTCTTTGCAAGATGTGCAAGATGTGCAACAAACTACTGTCCAGACCAGTTGAGGCTTCTTGTGAACATATATTTTGTTTATTATGCCTGCATAATGCATTTATTTGCACATCATCTTGTACTTTAATTTGCCATATATGTGAAACAAATATCAGTCTGAGGGAACTCAAACTTCCAAAACCATATTTCATGGATGTGCTCCAAAATATTCGAGTGAAATGCACAATGTGCAAGCGAAACAGCTGGTTAAGAGAGGCCGAGTCCCATAGCTGCTCCAACCCCAACTCATCTATACCAGTTGATGAAAAGGTCTACAAAGAGATCCTCAGCAGTAATGTGGCACCCCTCGGAAAAGTGGGACAACAACTGACATCCCACCTTCTCAAAAAATGCTTCGATGGTTCAGGGGGAACAACAGTGCGACTGGCCACCAAGGGAGCAGTGAGTTTTGTTATCAAACCTTAATATTAAAAATAATAATACACCTAACAGTAAAATTAGCCTTCTTTATAAACATGATAAATGAGCATTCCAAAATTGTAAAATCAATTGAAAATAAAATAAAGCAATGAAAAAAAATACATTCAATAATCAGTTTGGTACATTATTTGTTTTGATTTACATGAATCAGGCTATGCGTGTCCAACGTGTTCCTACTGCACAAAAGCCAAGCACTGATGTCAATAAGAGAACCATCCAGCGACGCACAAAATACTTGAAGGCTCATCTGTCTGACATCAGTGTTGATAAGTCAGATGTTCAACTTGGGCATCTCATCAAGACCGCCTCCAGGAAATCCCTTCAAGATCTTCTTGGAAAACTGCAAATCAAAACACATGTCCCTGCATTAAATGAGCTGGCAATGAAAGTGGATTTGGGACTCTCTTGGTCTGGACTTCGAGAACTTAAAATGTAATGTTTTTTTAAAATTCTGTTAATATTAAAACCTCATGAATTAAAATCGGAAAAATGTGCTTGAAAAAAAATGAACTCAAAACTAATAATTTACAAAACTGGCATCCTACTACTTATTTACATTTCATTTTTACAATTCTACGTTACATGTGAATCCTGGCATAATGTCTGAACTGCCGAAAGATTATACTTTTCTATATTTAGAAAACGTATTGGTGACCGTTTGACCGATCAACAAAGATGGCTTCACGATCGTTTGCTCACGTAAAATTGCTATGTACGTGCTCTGCTTGAGTTGATCTGTCTTCCTAATGTGGTTTTTCCCCAAAGAAAGTTCATGAAAGACCTACAATTATGTCATGAAAGAACCTATAATTACCTTCTCCCTCGATCTTGTACAATTCCTGAATCGTGGTCTATTTTCATGCATTTTGGAGATCGGTTTTTACACCCTTCGTCCCGACGAAAATGCCCCATCACGGTGCCAATTTAAAGTGCTGTGGCTGTTTGTCGACTTGATGACCTCTATTAAATATTCATGAGGCTATTTTACATACAAAAGGGTTTTATGAATGACGATACAGCACAGTCGATGACCTCGCTCCTGACGTGTTTACGCATGGACATACCTATCCACAAGAGGGCGCTATACGCAGTCAAAACTAGCGCGTGCGCGTAAACCGCTTGACGCGCTGCAAACAGCGGTGGTTCAGGTTCAGACATTTCTGTTGACAGTAAGCCTGGTTATTTCAATAAACTTATATTTTCAGTCCCCTTTTAGAAAAAGTAATTTCGCATTATTAAAATATGACGGGTTTTGTTTTGTTTTGTTTTTTTACCTCAAATTTCAGGCCTAGCACTCTCTGTGACCTACCGTTCTTTCAAGTAAAAGTTTTGGAGGATTCCAATTACATCAGGAGGTACAGTGACTGGTATCTTGCGGTATCTTCCTGATGTTGTAACCCGGCCAGATTTCTGTGGGTTGTGTAATGGTGTCCTGTTCAAGAATGCTGCAACCAGAGATGCGATCTATCTGTCACTTCGCTAAACGTGGATGGATTCAACGTTCTTGTGAAAATACTGTGACAGTTTTTGTTTTGCTGTTGTTTTCTCAGCATATAGACACTGTATTCAGCTTGAACTTTCACTTGTGACTTTATTGTATCTTTCCTTATAATTTTGCCTATAAATAAACCTTACATAGACAACAACCAAACAAACGTACTTCAGCTGATTTCGGTTGTTAGAACCCAAAATAATGACAATGTATTCACGTGTTGAAATCTGGGCCAGATTTTGCACTATTTTTCTCCCGACTCACACAAGGGGTTGAGGAAAAAATGTCACAGATAAATAAACCTTACATATAAATAAACCTTACATAGACAACAACCAATCATCTATGACCCTACCTTTTAGGTAATTTATTACTAATGTTGTAACAAAGTACTGTTAGAATTGTGAATGTTAGTTGGTGTTATGGAGGATTGGTACAGCCGACAAAAATAGTCGTAGACCTGCTTGATGTTTTGTGTGATCAACTGACTTGAAATAACAAATCTGTGACATTTTTTCCTCAACCCCTTGTGTGAGTCGGGAGAAAAATAGTGCAAAATCTGGCCCAGATTTCAACACGTGAATACATTGTCATTATTTTGGGTTCTAACAACCGAAATCAGCTGAAGTACGTTTGTTTTAAGGTTTTCAGATACAGTTTTCTTGATTATGAATTTATATTTCACAGAAAAAAGGTTCAAGTGTGAACTTCATAAAGTTTTCAGTTCTGTATAATAACTTTAAGATATTAAAAGAAAACGCAATGTTCATTGTGGATTTAATATAAAGAAAAATGTGTGCAAGAAATTCATGCAGCTGAAAGAAGAAACTTAGATTTAAATAAATGTTTCCGTAAAACAAGAAAATCAAATATGAAAGAGTTGTCATTTTGGTGGTAAACAGTTATTAAAATTAATTATCTGACCATAGGTTCCCTCAGTAGAAGTGTAAAATATAGTGATCTACTTATGCAGGTAGAATGCTTATACCTTCGGAGGAATGGAATAATGCTTTAAAAATATTTGTTTATTATTATTTACTTTTTTGTTATAATTGGCGCTAGGACTGCTTGCCAAAGTGAAAAGTCTGTAGTGTAAGACCAAAAAATGTACCAATGTTGATTTTTCCCTCTCAGTAATTAGATGACTGATGTCAAAGTTTTTCAAACAAAACAAACAAAACCTTTTAAATAACGATGAAATAATTTACTAGCAATAACTCGTGTACATAGTGTTCTCACGAGATATTTATAGGCACCTCAATGTTTACCCAACACCGCATTCAGTTTTGTGTAGTACGTCAGGAGCCATACATGACCATTTTGCCTATAGCGTTTCCTTACGCAGCAGTTGATTGGTTACATAGGCCAGATACAATCAGTTCACGGTTTGACCAATCAAGTTAGGGCCCTCATTTTACAAACGAGATATGGCGGACATTTCGATTCTGAACGGTAACGCTGACGAATTGAAGACGGATTCTTTAAGTGTTCTTGACTGTTTCGAGAACTGAATAAAGAATACAGTGAAAGACTATTTCAATAGTTAGCTATAACATCCCATTAATAATAAAATTCTTCTGCCCAATTCCGTTAACTATTATTAGGCAAATTACTTTTCTGGAGACCCTTATGAAGCACACGGATGCTTATGTTTTTGCCTCATTTCTTTATTATGTCATAATTTTTGCAGGTAAAACGAAGCATTATTGCTTCGTTATGTGATGTTTTTGTTTTGATACAATTGTTAATTTTCCCAAAATGAATTTTTAACAACGTATCCTCCGAGCTCATTGTTTATGCACAACCATGACGGTCATCGCAGCAAATGAAAGGAAGCACTTTCTTACCTGGGCCATTGACTGGTAAAAACTATCAAATACCTGTACAAAATACTTCAAACTCGCCTTAAATACACCAGGGATGCGCACGGTTCATAAAAAGGTTCGATTGTGTTTCTTACTATTTTGAGCAAAGCAGTAATTTTCGGTCAAAATCTGGGCTGAACTTTCATCCATCCAACGTGTTTGAAAGACTAAAGAGTCACAAACTTACAATTTCCAAAAACCAGTGTACAAAATAATGTAACACGGTTTGGGGTTGGACTGTCCGTCCATATTACCTCCCCGGGGTATCGGAAAATCCAGGATATATTCATTTTCCCATAAACTTCTCTCTATTTTGTTTTTAATCTATTTTTTCCCCGCATTCAAAACACGAAAACTTACTGAAACAGGGAACTAACAACCTCGCGAAAGGCCGCCGAAGGCGGCCTTTTCGCGAGTATATAATAGTCCAGGAACTGAAGACTTACAGTCAAGGTTAAAAGTTTTTCAATCAAAAATGTAAATACTTAAATTAGCATGTTTTCAATGAAAACTTTTAATTGTACAGTTTATGTATGTATTTTATATAGAAGAATATGTTACAAAAAAGTACAAAAACAACTTTACAGAGCTAAATTTCACTAAATTGTTATAATAATTATCAATGAAAACATAATGCCCTGTCCCACAAATTTGCCTATTGCCAATATGGGTTTGCCCAGGTCTTACCCATATCGTACACATAAATGGGTCTTTGCATACCCGCAAAGCTTGCTTAGGTCGTTCCCATAGGATAACCAAACGAACCTTTTCATATCACTGCCCACAAAGGATTGCTTAATAAACGTATCTCCTATATTCCGGCTTTTCTATTGTCGATTCACACAGCCGTACAAATCCGGTTTGTGGGGTACTGCTATTGTTGTTCTATTATTCCCTTTTCTGAAGAATTCCCTTGTGGGGCCCAATTGTTCCTATTGAAATTACCCTGTGGGGTCCATTGTTCCATTGTTAAAAGTACCCCATAAGTTGGCATGTGTAAGAACACCCAGGTTCGTCCAGCGAGGAACTTGCAAAACCCATGGGAAGGATCATAAACCCTTGGGCTTTCTAAGCTAAACAAATCTATTCTAAACTAGAATATTAACTCCGTAATGGCTGAGGTCTCCCATGGCTGAGGCCTTTCTCTGAATTATCTTTGCCTAGGTCTTTCCAAAACGAGGCCCGTTTGAGCCTTCCTGCCCGTATGGGATTGTCCATAGTTTCCTATACTGGCCTTTGGGTTCTAAGCATATTCAGCCAATATGTGAATGCCCACATTTTCAAAACATGATACAGATATGGGCCTTTGCATTAGCCTGCCCATATGGGATTGCCCTTGTTTTCACCATATGACACCCATATGGGCATATTTTGCCCATATGGGATTGCCCATGTTTTCCCAAAATGATACCCATATGGGCCCTTGCATATTTTGCCCATATGGGATTGCATGGGCCCATGATACCCATATGGGCCACATGGTGAGAAATAACTTTATGCAAATTACTCTTCTGTTTCAACTTGGATTTGTATACTGATGAAGTATGACATTAGACCCTGCTGCTGTTTCGTGATTAACATACTTAAAGGTCTATAGTGGCAAGGATTATGTTTATAGATAGGGGATGAAATCAGGATGTGTATTGCATACCGTCATGAGCAGTGCTATAAGTTTATTTATTTCCAAGGGTTTATACACCCCTTACTAGCTGTCTTGGCTGGCCCATTGGCCCCATATGTACGCCACCCATATGGACCCCCACTGTTGGCACAGATTGCCCATACAAATCCCATGTAATGCCCATATGGGATAACCCAGGTTGATTTTCCCCAGATGTATCCCAGACGTTTCCCATATGGGTTTATCTGGGCCAACCCAGGGCCCATATGAATCTTGGGTGCAGGATCCAGTGGGGCCCATATGGGTTACCCCATATGAGGCCATATGGGACCCATATGTTGGCACATGTGGGACCCATATGGGTTATCTGGGCCTACCCATTATGGGCCCCATATGAATCCCGGGTGCATGATCAGCATGGGCCATATGGGTTAACCCAAATGGGGCCCATTTGGGACCCATATGGGAATCCTACTTGGGATAATATTAGCGCAGCGGTCATTCAAATGAGATTATGTTGATTTTGGCAGGAAATGGGCGCCATCTTAAAAAAATGGCAGCCATCTTGGATTTTGTTTTGCTCATATGTGTTTGGAGAATATGCAGTGACCATACCCATGAAAATACTGTGTGGAAAAAATTAGATTTCTACTAGCATTAGAGGGTGTGCGCACATATATTACTGAAAATAGAGGCAAAAGCGGCCATTTTTAATTTATGCAAATTAGGCATATTTCCCCTACTTCCTTTTTTCTACTTTTTGATATTTTGTTTGGGAGGGTTTCAAGAGACACTTAAACTTTTGAGGAGATTTGATAAATTTAAGTTTTAAAGTTGGTCTTATTCGGCTTGGGAATTTGAGGAGTGCTTCATTAAAACTGGCAGCAAGTCGGTTTGGGAAAAAACACATTTTTAAAGGTGGTTTTTTGGGGGGGGTGTAATTAGCAAAAATTCCAAACGGCTTACCTTCCAAAAATTGACAATAAATCCGAAATTTAGTTATCCAAAAAAATTTGATTGGTTTTCAAGAGGCTGAGAGACTTTAATACGGAAGCCGGATAGTGCCAGAAAATAAGAAGTTAAATAATTTTTTTTGAGCGTGAGAATATTTTTTTGAACCATTTATCTGGCGGCCGCCACTTAATTAAGTGGCGGCCGCCACTTATTATCCGGCGGCCGCCACTTAATTATCCGGCGGCCGCCACTTATTTATCCGGCGGCCGCCACTTAATTATCCGGCGGCCGCCACTTATTATCCGACGGCCGCCACTTAATTATCCGGCGGCCGCCACTTAATTATCCGGCGGCCGCCACTTATTATCCGGCGGCCGCCACTTATTAAACGGCGGCCGCCACTTAATTATCCGGCGGCCGCCACTTAATTATCCGGCGGCCGCCACTTAATTATCCAGCGGCCGCCACTTATTAAGTGGCGGCCGCCACTTAATTATCCGGTGGCCGCCACTTATTATCCGGCGGCCGCCACATAATTATCCGGCGGCCGCCACTTAATTATCTGTACCACACGTTCTGTATTTTGCGGATTTTAAGAGGACAGGACATAGGATTCGGGGGGACATTAAAGAGGACATATCATAGGAACCAGGGAGTAAAGAGGAAAGGTCATAGGTTCCGGGGGGGGGGGGGGGGGGGGGGGGGGTTAGAGGACAGGTCGTAGGATCATGGGGGGTTAAGAGGTAAAGTCATAGAATCATGGGGGTGGGGTAAGAGGCGTGTCATAGGAGGAATGGGGGGGGGGGGGTTAAGAGGACAGGTCATAGGATCCGGGGTGGGTTAAGGGTAAGAGGGCATGTCATAGGATCATAATTGGGGGGTGGGGGGGTGAGAGGACATGACTTTGGTGTCTCTATGGATCACTCCCCCTTCTCTTACCACCCCCCCCATGATCCTATGACATGTCATCTTACCCCCTGGATCCTATGACCTGTCCTCTTAACCCCCCCATTCCTATGACACGCCTCTTACCCCACCCCCCATGATCCTATGACTTTACCTCTTAACCCCCCCCCCCCCCCCCCCCATGATCCTACGACCTGTCCTCTAACCCCCCCCCGGAACCTATGAGCTTTCCTCTTTACTCCCCTGGTTCCTATGATATGTCCTCTTAACCCCCCCCCCCCCCCCCCTGAATCCTATGACCCGTCCTTTTAAAATCCGCAAAATAAAGAACGTGTGGTACAGATTATTATGTGGCGGCCGCCAGATAATTATGTGGCGGCCGCCAGATAATTATGTGGCGGCCGCCGGATAATTAAGTGGCGGCCGCCGGATAATAAGTGGCGGCCGTCGGATAATTAAGTGGCGGCCGCCGGATAATAAGTGGCGGCCGCCAGATAAATGGTACAAAAAAAATATTATCGCGCTTATGAAAAAATATTTCACTTCTTATTCCTGGCACTATCCGGCTTCCGTACTTTAAAGTATTTTTGAGTTTGTTTATTTATATATTTAGCATGTAGCCTTGGTTGCTATGGAAGTTTATTTAGTGAGGTGCACCCACCACCCCATGATGTCGGTTACAGGAATAATAGTGCCTTTTTGCGGCGAGTGGTTCGTGGCGCGATAGCGGTCTAGATAGTAGTCTTGGTTCCAAGACCATGTTTGCGCGTACACACAACCAACGTTCAGTTCCATGTACACCGCACACTGTACACGTTGTAATGACTAATAGAGGGCGCTGTGACTTGTGTTTTTCCCACCGACATCCGGATCCCACCAAGCTTCAAGGTCTTGGATATTTCCTATTTGGAGGCGTGACCAGACTATATAAAAGACTTATAATGTATGCAATATTCATATCACGTGGCTGATTTCAGTCAGTCAGATGACTATGCAAACACTTGAAGAAATGAAGCTAAAAGATCAATGAATATCTTCAGCTGCAGCAATCACATCGTCATGGCCGCTTCCACATAACTTAGCGAGGCAGACACATTTCAAGTTGAAGAACATGCTTGCAATCGATTAGGCTCTAAAGAAACAACAGTCTGAAGCTCTGGATGCCTATCTCTGCGGGACGACGTATTCATTTGCCTTTTCGTGACATTCTCTTTTTTGTTGGAGAAATTGGGTTGTCAAAGTCGCCACATACCTCCTATGGATTTCTTCGCTGGCTTGTCAATGTTACTTTAATTACTTTCATAATTTGGCGTTGGCAAATGTTGCACACACATAACTGCACGCCCAACTTCGCACACAGTCTTGCACAACTTAAGGAGCACTACGGTTTACTGTTTACGTAATTTAGCAACGTAGACATAGACAATGATTTTTAGATGATTTTAATCTTTAAAAAATACATAATGTTAACGATAAATGATCGGGAGGGAATGCGGTCAAAGGTCAGCGTATACGCTTTACCAGCCGTTGCAAGTGACGAATTTACGGAATGTTGCTGCTTAATCTTGCAAGTATCTCGGTTTATGTAAATGTTATTACTAAGGCGTGGCATGAGGATCCGGTCTGCGCATATCCATCCAGCTCAAAGGCGTGTTTATTAATTACCGACATAATACACTCATCAGTCCAATCTACGTTTCTTCCCCCCACATAACTGCCTCAAAGTTCTCCTGACCCTACGAGGTTCACGTGCGACGTCATACGACAATAACAAACTCAAGCACTTCCATTAAACATTAGCCACCGGCCTGTTTTTATCATGACGACACAGCCATTGTTAAAACAGTGTTATGGTTTGTCGTTAAAAAGCCGGAACGGCACTAAACATGCGCAGTGGTCGACATTTCTTTTCTTTTACTCCCCCCTGTTTTTGTAACTTTGACTCTACCGTGAGTATGGATCTGCGCCTACCTATTGTTGAGACTTTGTATTCACGAGATGGGAATCAGACCATAGCATTTAAAAAAGTCGCCGCCCAAAAAGAGTCACAAAGAACTGTCACAGCGCATGTTCAGTGCCGTTTTGCCGGCTTTATAACGTTTGCCAAGCGAAAGCCGGTAGGCTTACAAGCAAAACAAGTGCGTTTAAGGCCTAGAACAAATTCCGCCGACAAAGGCGCCGACATTAAAAAATGAAACAGTTACCACACCAAAAAAATTTCGCCCCCCAAAATTAAAATATCAAAACATTCGCCGCGTACAATAACGCAAGTATATTTAGGACTGGTAAAAAAAAACCTTATCCGCCCGGGCAGATTAGTAATTCAACCGGGCGGATTAGTAATTCGCCCTGGCTTAATACTTTTTCGCCCGGGCGTATTACTAGTTTGCCCGGGCATAATTATTACCTCAGACAGCAGCCTGGCAGCAAGAGAGCAACACAAATCCACCCGTGCTACATAATCCACTGGGCGAATTCGTAATCTGCCCGGCCAAAATAGAAATCCGCCCTGGCTAATTACTAGCCGCCCGGGTGAAACAGTATACCTCGTAATCCTTTTTAGTCAGTTACAGAACGGACGATCCGTCCTGCTCCGTTTTGGTCAGTTTGTGTTTTCTACTGCACATGCTGTACTTGCTTCAGTAACAAGTTGATTGAGGCAATACATAATAACTCCACCTTTTCAAAATTTCTCTGACAATATTGTGGCAAAGGCATTTATTGAAAGCGTCCTAGGCTCAAGCCACTAGCCCCCCACCCCCCCCCCCCCCCCCGTAGAAGCGCGCCTGACTATAAAATTAAGGAGGCAATGATCAAGTTAAAAGATAGGATTTACTACTCCCACCACAGTGAACTCTCACCCAGTTACCTGCACGTGTGCGCTCTCTCCCTCGTACAGCCCCATACATGCTTTGATCATGACGATACAGCCCCAAAGTCGCTGCCAAACAAAAAAGTTCGCCGCCTTAAAAAAAGTCACCGCGACACTATTTTTTAGACATTTCGAACTCTCCCGTGAATACAATATTGGTGGGGAACCAAACTAATATTTCTCAGGGTAACATTTCGAACTCCCCCAAAACGAGTCACTGTATGCGCATGTTCAGTGTCATTTTGGCTTCAAATATAGGTTTTCCCGGCCAATTTCAACAAAAATCCATTCATTTTAACTCCTGGCTCATTCAATTTCGTTTGAAAACGAATGCTCTGTTGATTCAGCATTCAACAGTCAAAATGAGTAATTCCATTTCACCAGTTTAGCATTCACTGGTCAAATAAGATCATTCAATTTCATTAGGCCTCAAGACTCATTCGTAAAAGCCAGCAGCAATGAGCTGGTCAACCATTCAATTTCAATAATGAGCAAAAATTTTTATGTTATGCACATGTTATGTGCTTTGTGATTCCAAGCTGTCTAGATAAAGGCAGATACTTTGAGGGAAAACTCATTTCTACACTATAGTTTGGCGCTATCTACAACAGTGGAGGGGTGATCTGCTGCTAGAAGTGGCTCATCAAAATATTGGACAAACAACTAATGAAAAATGCGTGAGATAATCATAGCCAAACTTACAATGTAATAAACACTTATAAAATTCACTTTCTTGTAACTAAACTCCCAACAAATTATAAACTGTTCGAAGATTACATAATTGTCTTGATCGTGATATTATATTTGACCATGCACCCAAATGATATCACTAGTATAGTAACGAGAACGGACCTATAAAGAAACACACTAACTTATTGTTCATAAATTATGCAAGTTTTCCCGCAGGTTGCCATTTATTAGGCAGATTTATTATAAGTTAAAAAGAACGGGGAAAACATTTTCATCAGAAACATTGTAAACAAATGAATGAATCCACACGTTATCGAGAAAACCACACATAGCCTACACTTTCTTAAAACACATAATTCAAAGTAGCAAAATTCCAAACGAGACTATTTATGAGGCTGATGAGTACATCATTAATGACGAGCGACGGTAATATGGATGGTTTCAAATCTTCGGATTGGTTTTAAGGCCTAATAGTAATACCATTTCTATCCTGTTTTCAGACGCAGGTTGCAGTAGTAAGTGATAAAAGTGTCTGATTAATACAACGACAAACTACAGTTCATATACCAAGTAATATACATATAATTATGACACTAGTTACTATGCAGTAAAACCTCAATCACGCAGCCATCTTGTCACGCATCCCATGGCGCCCAAGCAGGTGTCCACTCTTCAATTTGGGACATTAAGTAACGTCACACAATGACTCTCTTCTAGTGGAGTGTGCGTGACTTAACGTTTATACGTTTGTTTTACAGTGTGTTGGACGGATAAGCGAGTCTTTTAATCTCTATTTCTCATAGAACGATGTCACACAAGGTCCACTTTTCCAGTTACTGTCAATTGTCTAAAAAAAGAGATACAAAGTTGAACAGAAAATTAGTAATAGGTTACGGAAATCTACGAAAGCCTCTTAGTGCCATCGCAAGTATGAATTGCCTTTTTGCATGTATATATTTGGCGAATCTTGTTTTTTGGAAGTCTTTATTTAGCAATTCTTGTCTTTTGGAAGTATATATTTGGCGGATCTTTTTTTTTGGAAGTCTATATTTAGCAATTCTTTTTTTTTGGAAGTATGTATTTGGCTGATCTTGTTTTTGTGAAGTCTTTATTTAGCAGTTCTTGTTTTTTGGAAGTCTATATTTAGCAGTTCTTGTTTTTTGGAAGTATTGGCTGATCTTTTTCGGGGAAGTCTATATTTAGCAGTTCTTGTTTTTTGGAAGTCTATAATAGCAGCTCTTGTTTTTTGGAAGCCTATATTTGGCGAGTCTTGTTTTTTGGAAGTCTGCTTGTATTATAAACTGAATTCACAGTTGTTCGATTACCGAGCTCTCACTCAAACAATAACATTATGCTTTGGGTTGATTTGTCAAAATACATTAGATTATCTTATGTAATGTACATGTACATGTTTCTCTCTACAATTTGTGCAGGGGCGGATCCAGGATATTCAGTTGGGGGGTCTTTATTTAGCAATTTTTGGGGCGCTAATTTCCGAGTTGAACATTTTCAGCTGAGTGTTATGAGACCCTAAAGTGTTAAAGGTACACGTTGCCTTCGGATTGGGCGCTTTGGGCTATAAAAAACGTTTGATATGAAATGAACACGGTTTGAAAGATGTTTTAAAAGTAGAATATAATGATCCACACAACTTCATCTTAGAAATGTTTGGCTTTTGTTAAATTTCGTGACACAAAACGCTCCGCCATTTTGTGGAGTCAAATGTTCCGCTAGTCTTATTTCAAGTCGTAGTACGTACTCGCAATCACATGCTAAACTATTTGCCAATCAGAGTGCTGCTGTGATGTGCCGTGTTTTAGTCCTCTCCTCCTGTCCACAATAAACACTGGGTATAAACAACACCGGTCCTTTCTCTCGGTTAGTCCCATGACAGTTTTCTTACCCTGATTGACGAGGTTTCTTCATTTTGGACGCGTCTTCATCTGTTTTTTGTGGGGATCCATTTTGACATGTGAACCGTGTGTGGGCGTTTTATGTACATACATGTCGCGAGAGGTAGAGAATGGTACATTACCCGGTGTTCATCTGGTAGGTTTACCAGGCCACTGGCTACGGCACCAGCCTAACTACTGTTCATCGCGCATTTTGCCCATTACATGGACGATGGTATTTACAGCTGGAAATACGTTTAGTCGCGGGACAGATGTCGGGGGGTCAGAGGGCAATGTTGTTGTTTTTAATCACCATTCACTAATTACAACACATTATAGGCCTAGAGGTGTTTTATTGCATGAACAACTCTTAATAAGGATAAGGAACACCTCCAAACAGTAACATTTCAGGAGATTTGAAGGCAACGTGTCCCTTTAATGTATACTTTTACGTGCACTGCACGCTGTCAATCATTCTCTGTGTGTAAGTCCGTTATTAGTGGGCGGCGCTAATCCGTTATGATTGTTCTAGAATTTTGTTTGAAAATGTCTAGAAAGAAAAACTATATTTTTAGTACTTTCCAGAAAATATTACAAATCCTTTATTTACGGGCTGTGAGAAATTTTGGAAAGGACACAAATACTGGTGGAAGCTACGACTTCTGTGATTGTTTTCAACTCGTGGAGGATCGAGGGTTTGATGAGAGTTAATTTTTGACCAAGAGTGCAGTGGAAAGCTGAATCCGGAAAGGAAATTTTCGAACTAAATCTACAGTTCGGTATTTTGGGGTCTTCTTCTCCATATTTTGTGAGGAGTGTCAGATTGTGTACCCATCGTTGCGTCGTCTTCTTCTGGACATTTGTCGCAGTGAGTTCACCCCATGATAGCTTATACTTAGTCACATCGGCAGAGAACTGTTTTCGCGCTTGGAGTTGAGCAAGAGTATACTTGAACCTCGCTGCTGTATCTTCCGTTGCTGGAGTCCTCGCCCGTTCTCCCTGTTGACGCATTCGCCCGTAAGATATTCTTATTTTGTATAAGATCTGTTCAAAATGTAAATTTTGTTTAACTTAATCATTGTACGTTTGTTAAACCCAATCGGTATTTGAAGTGGTTGATAGTTGATCATTAAATCACTTTGAGACTGTATTCTTTAAATCAGTGTCACCTTGTTTGATTTCTTCGTTGCATCTGAGAAATTTCAGGCTTTTTGGGTGATTTATATTCACAGATAGTTTGGAGATTTTTGGATTGTAACATCAGTTACTTCCAAAGTATAAATGCAGATTACCTAATTTATAATCAATTGATGAGGTGTTATATTATTGAGGGGCAATGAAAACAAGCCCACAGGAAGCTCCAAATCATTGGTCACCATCTTAGAAGCGGATACAAGATTTTACACCAATTTCCTCAGTAGTTATGCGAAGCATGGTGTGCATGAGAAGAAAAAAAAACAGCGAGCGCGAAGCGCGAAGCGCAGTCTCAACGGCGTTAGATGCTCTAGTGGTACAATATTTAGGAAGCGTGATATACATTATTTTTTTTACCCATTTTGAAATTAGGAATTTGCTTTATTTGCCTTTCAATTATTCTCATTTACCTTTCAATTCATTTTTTTTTTCAGTAGGGGGAGCACACGCTGTGCCAACCCCTAAATCTGCACACGTGCATTAATAAGGGAATAAAAGAGTGGGGAGCCGGTTTTCACTGCGTGTAATGACCGGGTTGGTGGCTGGCCGCTGTTAATGGACCGAGCCGAAGGCGAGGTCCATTAACAGTGGTCAGCCACCAAGGTCATTACCACGCAGTGAAGACCGGCTCCCAAACTGTTATTGCCATTAATAAATACCTTTAATTCATCACAATTTGTAATTTTTCTTTCGCCGTTAATTTTGGAAATGTTCCACTCATGTTCAAGGGCCATTCTTTAGGCTGTTCAACTTTTGCGTGGCTCCTAGTCCCTTGCACATAATTAACTATAATAATATGTGCATAACTATAATAATATGAGCATATTTTGAAGAACCAGACTATGCGCTTTTAAAGTAACTCTTTGGTTGGTGTACGGCTTCATGCTCGGCTGTGGTAGTGACGCACCACTGGGTAGGAAAGAATTTTCCTCACCTAAAGTCACTTTTACTCTGTTTTGAGCACTCCACTAATTCTATAAAAGCTATCTTCATGAAGTGCAACATTGGAACCTTCAATTTGCAAGGAATCCTTAAGGATAATCGCTTGGAAGATGTTGCAAATGACATGCAAACCTACTCGATATTTGCACTGGCAGTACAGGAAACGCATTTACGCGATTCGGGATCACGCGCTGTAAACACCAGTGATGGAAATAGCAAATACAACTTTTTTTACACGGGACCATCGGACAACTCTTATCAAGGAATAGGTTTCCTCATTGATGCCGGCCTCAATGCTAAGATTAGCATCACAAATCAACGAATCGCAACAGCTTCTATTGTTCTGAATGATCACACAACTGTTGACCTCATTAATGCATAATAATGCTCCGACACTACAAAAAAAGTGAAAAACACCCCGAGGTAAGATATGATTTCTATGAAGCCTTGGAAGAAACAGTTAAAACCTCTCTGAATAAAAAGAAAACACTAACTATAATTGCTGGAGATTTTAATGCAAAGACTGGTTCTGCATGGAAAACTTTTCACAATAACATCGGGAAGTTTGGCAAAGGTCATCTCAACAGTAATGGCGAAAGATTACTTGAACTGTGTCTAAAATACGATCTTCTTCTGACTAATATCCACGTTCAGACACAGTCTTAGACATCGTACCACGTGGACTAGCCCTCAATCAAACAAACCAAATCGACGCAACCCGTACTATAACCAAATAGACTACATTATAGTACCTAACACACTAAGGAAGTATGTCACCGACTCAAGATCATTCGGAGGATGCAGTTTGACATCAGATCACAAGTTGGTGAGAGCAACCTTCAAACTATGCCCAGAGAAGAAGACACACCGGCATACCAGAGTGACAAAAATCAACTTGGCCAAACTGCAAGATCTAGAACACCGAAGGAATTACTGTCTCAGTGCATATCAAAAAATTCTAGAGGGAAAAGACTTAACAGACAGCAACAAACGATGGAACAACATCAAAGAAGCATGCCTATCAGCAGCCTCTGGTGTCTTGGGATATGTAAATAAATCTACTAAAGTTACACACCCCGCTATCACAGAACTATCATTGAAGCAAAAGAAGCTATTTCAAACCATTCAAGCGACACAAAATAAAGATAAAAGAAACGCACTGAGGAAAGAAAGAAATAGCGTTCTCACCAAACTTCATAACACAATGAAAGAGATAAAGGAGCAAGAACTGATAAGAAAAGCTGAAGACATTGAAAACCAGAAAAATTACTCTACAAGGCCATCAGAAATATACAGCAGATGAAACCCAATCGGATACAGGTTGCAGACGAAAACGGTAATGCGGTCATCGATGCAAATGGTCAAGAAGAGATCATCAGAAACTGGTTTCAAAGCAAGTTTGACCTGAATGATGAAGCTATTGAAGAATTTCCACCACAAACAATGAGCAAACCATTCACCAAAGTAGAAGTTGTGAAAGCCATTAAATCATTAAAAAATGGCAAGAGTGCTGGAAAAGACAACCTCAATGCTGAATTGCTGAGGTATGGACCAGAGATAATTGCTCAAGAAGTCGCTCTTACTCTGAATGATATAGCAAGCACAGGTATCTACCCAAATGACATCGAAGAAGGCATTCTCATCCCCCTTCCCAAGCCAGGCAAACCAAAACAAAAGTCGATCTCCCATGCAACGAAACTCAAAACATTCCGTGCATTCATAGCATCCATATTTCTATACAACAGTGAATTATGGACACTAACCAAGTCACTAGAACAGAAAATCGACGCCTTTCACAGGAGGCTCATGCGTTCAATCCTCGGCCTTCAGTGGCCCAAAAAGGTATCAAATAAGGTGCTCTATGAAAAAACCCAACGAGAAACCTTGGAGTGTCATAATCGCAAAAAGACGCCTGAGATGGACAGGCCATCTCCTGAGACTACCTGATGAAACACCGGCCAAGCAAGCGCTTATGGAGTGTATACGTCATCACAAGCTGCCAAGGGGCGGTCAAAGAACGAACATGGCTGAAAAGAATAAATGAAGACCTGAAAGCCACGGACCTAAACATCAAGAACCGAAATACCTGGCACTTGGCAGCTGATAGAGTACAGTGGAGGAAACTTACAGAGTGCGCAATGTCAGATGCACTTGACGAAAGCGCTTAGATGAGAGATGACGGCTTCATGCTTTGTGTGTGCTTTGCACCTTGGTTTCATGCGCGTACCAGCTACCTTAAAATGATACATTGTCTGCGCGTTACGCATACGCGTGCACGCGGCACCATCTGTCCGCGTCAAAATAACCAAAAACGATACGCGCAAAGAAAACAGTTTTGATAGTTTCCGCACAACAAGCACGGTGCAAATAATATAACTTTTACACAACATTGTGCTTGTTTAGGGGCCATTTATTTGCTAGTTTACAGAGCCGATCTTTCACATTTTAATACACCCCCACGTGACCAGTCTTCGACCAATCAGAATGCACAAACTCTCCGAGGTTTTTATTAATGTTATTTAACGGCTGCTGTTCCTTAGAGTAATTTACGGCATAAAATGGAGGTC
Organism: Leptasterias polaris; assembly: GCA_037783415.1. Classification (NCBI taxonomy): domain Eukaryota; kingdom Metazoa; phylum Echinodermata; class Asteroidea; order Forcipulatida; family Asteriidae; genus Leptasterias; species Leptasterias polaris. The sequence goes on from JAZGTN010000131.1 coordinate 865,063, forward strand.
GAAAAGTGGACATCTGCTTTCCAGCTTTCTAATTATGAAAAAACGGACTGAACGTTTTTTTCTGGAGCATTTTAATTTTCTACTTTTCTGCTTTTTGTCTCCCTGAAAAGTAGATTAAACATTTTCGTTTTTTTCTACTTTTTCACTTTTTAGCAGGTTTTACTTATTCGCCCACTTACGGTCGAAAAGTGGACATTTGTCTTTTGGGTTTCCTAGAAGCAGAAAAGCAGGTTGAACGTTTTAGATAAATCTATTTAATTTCTACTTTTCTGCTAGCCAGAAAGCAGATTGGATGTTTTTATGAAGGACGAAAAGTGGCCTATCTGCTATCAGAATAGCTAAAAGTCAGATTTAACGTTGTTTTTAAATGAATTTTTCCACTTTTCTACTTTTCTGCTACCTGGAAATGAGATTGAACGTTTTGTGAAAATGCATTTTCCATTTTTCTGCTTTTCTGCTACCAGAAAAGCAGATTTTACTTTCCCTCTTTATGTTGGCGGACGAAAAGTGGCCACCTGCCTTTTTGCTATTAGAATAGAATAAGAGTAGATTGAACGATTTTGACTTTTTCATTTTCTCCTTCTTCTGCCACCTGAAAAGTAGTTTTTACTTTGGTGCCCGAAAATTGGCCATCTGCTTTTCTCTTTTGAGAAAAGCAGAAAAATGGATTGAACGTTTTTCGATACCGGAAAAGCAGATTTTACTCAGGCGGCCAAAAAGTGGCCATTTATTTGCTTTTCTGCTTTCAGCAAACCGTGAAAGTTTTGGCATGACGATGTCGAGACATTATGACTACCCTATCACTTTGTAAAGAAAGATAACGACGTTTCTCTAGAAGTCTATTGTCACAAATTCCTTTCAGTTTTCAAACATGTATGCATCTTTTGTCGAGCGCAAACACCCCTTGGTTGAGGCTAAAAGTTCTAGCCAATCACACGTACGCAAATTGCATAATCCTACCACATAATTATAGGCGCAGCCTGCATGACTTGGACGTCACAATACGTATACCAGTTTTGTTTGTTATATAGCCATGGTCATTGTTGTTAACCCGAATTCCAAGAATCTCGGGAATGTGCTAATGTGTTTTATTGTGAATGTGATTGCTGATGAAATCAGTAGAAACTCACAATTGCTGCTCGATATGGGGCAGAGGGAGGCCCCCCCTCTATTGTGTCTTCATTGTGTTCTGGGAATCTCAGGAATTCTTTTGAGAATTTTAGGGGGGGTGCTTCTGTATACAAGAGGGAAGAGTGTGTTAGGGTTAGGGTTAGTTTGGGGGGGCCTCCCTCTGCCCCATATCGGGCATGGTATAGAAACTCAGAGAGAACTCAAATTGATCTTCTGAGAGAAGGAAGAGGTTTTTAGAGAGAGAATGGAGGCCCGATGTGAGTGTGTGATGACGCAGACCAGCAGCAACTAGGCTATCTTTGGGTACAAGTAACCCATGGTTTTGTAGATTTGGCAAACCTCAGTGCCAAATATTAGCCCCGCTAATTTACACCAGTCCATTGTTGACTCGACGTTTGCCACACTCAGCCTCCAGAGAGGAAGTTCATCTCCAGTTAATGGCCGTAAGTTTACTATTAATATTATCATTAATATTTAGAGTAAATAAGTGTTTATCGAAGATTTTGTTTTCTGTAAATAGTTAAGGTATCTAGAAGTGTGGAAGTTAAAGTAATCGCCATGTACCTTATTATTTAACTCTATATTTACCAAAGATTTGATTGATGATTCGAGCAAACCGATTCAACGTGATGATTCTCTTAAAAGTTAAATTATGTGTACATGTATATTGCATAGTTTTGGTTATTATTTTAGTGTTCAGATGGCCGTAGAGACCGGGTAATCGTCCGTGGGACAAACCCGCTGATGTACACCGGGAGTACCGGGTGCGTACGAGAGAGAGAGAGAGAGAGAGAGCCTGTGTGGCAACCCTAATGGTGGGACAGAGCAGTCTGGGTGACAACCCTTTTACCTGACTTAAACGGAAGTTTGATGAAGCAAGAAGGCTGTAGATAATAGTGGATGCTGAGACCTCCAAATTGCAGAAGAAGGTCCAAGTAGTTAATTTTACTTTAAATGTATTAGCAATTTTTTTAAATTGCGAACTAAACTGAATTTGAGATAGAAGAATAATTGAATTGAAGTTTATAGGAAAGTTGAAGTTGGCAAACACCAAACTATAACCTGTAGGCCTACCATTCAAAGACTTGTAAATAATTCTGTAATTATAGTTGTTGTAAATAAATTGAAGTTTAGGCCTATTGTTCATTTTGAAATTCAGCTTTGTCTCCTTTGCAAAATAATTTTTTAAAATTTGGAATCTTAGTCACCACTTATAACAGCCGCAAATAAAAAGGAAAGTGGTGACATCTATTATTTTGATGTAGCCGTGAAATTCCTTTGGTTATTTTCTTAGAGATGCCGCCTGTGGTCTCACAGAAACGCATACGTTGTAGTACCAACGTATCCGATTGATCTACGCACGCAAACACCAGATAAACAAAGCTGGAGACCCTGCCCCTTGATACTCAAGTTATTTTTTGTCTATGAGTTTAATAATAATAGTAAGCAATACTTTAATATGAGATGATTCATTGCAAATCCCCCCCCCCCGACAAGTTAATTCCATCTTGCAAAAAATGTGTCTTCCTTTTTATAAGGATAACTTTTTGATCAATTTGGCTTGCATAAGTTTAGATCACACTACAACAAATACATGTTATACTGTCCTATGCCATACCACTGTCCCTTCCCGGGCTTCGTAAAAACTTTTGCAGGGAGGTAAAGAATACCTTTGGTTTTTGGAACTGTTGATTGTTTTAATCCTAAGTAAATGTAGATTTATACAATAAAACTAAACTGCGAAAATTTCATTTTAAATGGTGGGGTGGGGGGTGGGGGGTGGGGGGAGGCACTGAGAATCTCCGTCCACAACGGCCGTCAACACAGGCATCAATAGAGAGCACAAACCGTGCATATTATAGGCTTTGCAGCTGGGCGGAAATCTCAAAGGAAACCCTCCAACAAACTTTCAGGAAAATATCCGATCGGTATCTTAAATTACAATAATAAAGCTTAGAAATTATTGTGTCCGGTCTTGTTTTACAATAATTATGGTCACTTAGGTTCACGGTTTGCTGAGAGCAGAAAAGCAAATGGCCACTTTTTGGCCGCCTGAGTAAAATCTGCTTTTCCGGTCGAAAAAGCAGAAGAGTAGAACGCACAGTTGTCAAAAAGTTCGATCCATTTTTCTGCTTTTCTCAAAAGAGAAAAGCAGATGGCCAATTTTCGGGCACCAGAGTAAAAACTACTTTTCAGGTGGCAGAAAAGGAGAACATGAAAAAGTCAAAATCGTTCAATCTACTTTTATTCTGTTCTGATAGCACAAAGGCAGATGGCCACTTTTCGTCCGCCAACATAAAGAGGAAAAGTAAAATCTGCTTTTCTAGTAGCAGAAAAGCAGAAAAATAGAAAATGCATTTTCACAAAACGTTCAATCTGGTTTTCAGGTAGCAGAAAAGTAGAAAAGTGGAAAAATTCTTTTAAAAACAACGTTAAATCTGACTTTAAGCTATTTTGATAGCAGATAAGCAGATGGCCACTTTTCGTCCTCCATAAAAACGTCCAATCTGCTTTCTGGCTAGCAGAAAAGTAGAAAATTGATAGGCGAATAAGTAAAACCTGCTTTTATCGAAACTGAAAAGTGAAAAAGTAGAAAAATGGAAAGTACGAAATCGTTCAATCTACTTTTCAGGGGGACAACAAGCAGAAAAGTAGAAAAATGCACCAGAAAAAACGTTCAATCCGTTTTTTTCGTAATTAGAAAGCTGGAAAGCAGATGTCCACTTTTCGACCTCCATACATAAAGGTTTACAAGGTGCTCACCGTTTACTTCAACAAAGCAATCTGATAAGGACTGTTGTCAGAAGAAGCAAAGATGGCTGTAGCGAAGACGACGTAAACACAATATTAGCTGCATCTGTATTTTCCAACATGCAGCTGTTTTCCGTACAGCAAGTAACACAGTAACCAGGATCTGCTGCCGGAATGTTACACTGATCAGTGTTGTGAAAAATATTACCAACGAGAATTGTGTTCTGTGAAGCGCACTGTTTGTTGATTTGAATACGGCGAGATTCGTCTGAAATTAAAGAAAGGGTAAATAATAAAAATATATATTTCACATTTGAACCACATTTTGTCAAACATGAATGAAATAAAATGAAGAAAACACCCTGGCAAAGATCCGTGTTGAAACATTTGGGACGATTTAGAAATTTGCGTATCAATGTGGTGTCCAGGGCCAGCTCAGATATTTTGAAAATGTACTAGAAACTCTTTGTTTTATTCTGAGCCTCTCTGTGGTTATACCTTTTGAGCAATGTAGGAAAAATCTGGGAAGAGTGCAAGGGCACAGTGCGAATCCGGCTTAAGGGCACCTAGGAAATTGTATGCACAGAGAGAGAGCGCTTCGAAATATTAATTCGTTTAATTCCCTCAAAATATAATTTGTATACAGGTTGAATGGCTACTGACTTGCCTGAGGGAACAAATTAATATTTCGTAGCGCCCTCTCTGATACAATTTCCAAGGTACCCCGAACCAATGTATTGACAAAATAGGCAGACCGCCAACATTGAGGCTAGATAATTCAGTTAGTAGAGTACCAGTGTGGCAGGAGATTCTGTCCCCCGGAGATTCTGTCCCCCATATGGCAAACTGTGTACAAACTTATTCTGATATTGCCTTCTTTTGAATCAGCCCACAATCACCACCACCATCACAACCACCGCCACCATCACCGCCACCGCCGCCACCACCACCACCATCAGCACCACCACTCCAAACCACCTCCACCACCACTACAACCACCACCACCACCACAATCACCACCACCACCACAATCACCACTATCACCACTACACCACCACCTCCACCACCACTATCACCATCACCACCACCACCACTACCAAATCCACCCCACCACAATCACCACCACTATCACCACTACACCACCACCTCCACCACCACTATCACCATCACCACCACCACTACCAAATCCACCCCACCACAATCACCACCACAATCACCGCCACCACCCCACCACAATCACCACCACAATCACCGCGACCACCACCACCACCACCAGCGCCACCAAATCCACCACGGCACCACAACCACCACCACAATCACCATCATCAGTCAACATTATAATATCAACGTCTTTTTCACGATCACGAACACTGTCTTCCTCAAGTTTTCTGTACGAATACAATTAAGTATCTTGTACATTTGATTTTTGTTAATACTTTCAACATTGAACAATAGTTATTTCATAAAAGTCATTCCCAAAGTAGAGGAACAATAGGTTCCCGATCGTAGGTGTTTACACACAAACTGTGTGTGGGTTTATGCACGGGCCCTTGTGGGGTCTTCTGCACAATGGAGCAATCGACCCACAAAGTTATCGTTGTTAAACTAGGACCCCAAGGAGAAGTTCTTTAGAATAAAGGTACCGAATAAAGGTACCGCTTGCAAAATATAAAAGAAAACAAGAACCTCTTCTCGGCCTCTCCCCTTTACCCCGGTAAAGGGGAATGTTAATTTAGGGTAAAGAGTGCAGGCAAATTTTGGTACTTACATCGACTTTACCTACCTGACCAAGTTAGAGTTGTTTGGCAGTTATCCTTTGGTGTACCACAGCCACTTGTCAGTCGTCTTACCAGGGGGTCAGGTACGGGTGGATATGGAGGGGGTCTCGGTACGTTACCGTTGGCACCACTGTTACATAAGTTTTCCTTGCAGCATAAAGTACACGACCAGCCTGCCTCATACGGGTGACAAGATGAAGTTGTATGGCTGATAGCTGGACATTCGGAGGATACGCCGCAAGATTTGACCAAGTTCATGTCATTATAAAGATCACCTGTATCAGACAATGATGGCGGGTGAAATGAAATGCGTTTGGCACGTCCATCCCAAGCCCTAAAGTAGTTAATGTTAACCTAGGTATTAAAAGAAGTGTTAAACGCCTTGTCTATATTAATACATAATGAGTTGTCGTTTCTAATGACCTCTATTCGATAATTTTTACAGTGAAGCCTGTTTCATTTCCTTAGTCGCAACTCTATTGCTCGTTCACAAATAAAAATTAGCGGTGTCTAACATTCGTATGCCTCAACAATTATACTTGTTGTTACCGGGTATGGAGTTATTATGTCGTTTGAACTTATTGAATGGGCGCACCGTTCAATAGTAATAAGATGATATGTCATTTGAGGAACACACATTTCATTAATAAGAATTTTACAAAAGGTCCATGAAATGTAATTGTTTTCAATGCAATCCTAATTGGAGATGCACCTTTGTGTCCCATTTCACCTATTTTCAAATAGCGTTTTGCATTCTTAAAGGGTATTTTTGTGTCCTTTTTCCATATTCATAAGCAAAATTACTGTCAGGCATGTTATGAGAGCTCTCACAAACAACCTACCTCTCCATGTTGTTTGTATGGTGCAAACATCTTGACCTGGTTTACACATTTCATCGGATGTTTGAAGACAATCACTAGGACTTTCGACACTTTGACAAAAATGACATTTAAGGGTAGTCCCTGTAAAAGATTAGAAAGGATAATGGTAGTGATCATTATGCGATTTGTATAACGTCCAGGACTCGATTTCACACCAAGATGTAACTGAGGATGAGTGTCATCGATATAACCATAAAGTGATTTGCATTTGTGACATCACACTTTGCTTAGCAAATACAATTGATACACATTTTAAGATAAATCTTAACTCCTTAATTGTAAAATCATATCAATAGACTGTGTAAGTTGACCTCGAGAGCGTAGGAGCTTTCGTGAGAATCTGGACTTCCGGGCACATCGAATAGCAGCTACAGCGTTTAGTGGTAGTCGTTTTTGAAAAGAACCTGTATTACGATGTTTTTATAAATTTCACTTTTGAATATGGTTTGAATAAAAAAAAAAACCTAATTTTAGAAATAGTCAATTGTAAACAATTTCCCAAATCTTTGAAAATGTTAGTTTGACCTCATTTTCCGCTTCAGGTTTGACCATAAAGAGCATGTATGTTGGAGATCGAGCAATATTTCTTCATTTTCTCTTAAGTTTCCAGAATTTTTTATATTGTTATTTGTTTACTAGCTAATACTTTGTTAGTTTTAATTGTAATCATTCCACCAATATTTTTTGGGGGGTTGAAACAAGTCATATGACAAAAAATAAAATCTCACAAAATTGTACCCACGTTAATCTCCCATAGCTGATGGCTTAGAGGTGCCCGGAAGCTCAATGGTGACCTTATTGTCGCGAGACTTAAATGGTCTATACTGTTTTTAGCACGCTAAAAAGGAGGTTATCGAAGGGAAACAATTCCTGAGTTAAGACAAAATTTGCAAAAGGCAAACTGTATTCAAACTGATAGTATATGCTTTATTATCACATCTTTCAGTAACTTGTAGTAAGTACAGATTTGCCATTTAAAGATGAACTTGAACGACATCTCACAATCTAATTTGACAATAAATTTGTTGTTGAATATGTATAAATCATTCGATTGTAGTGTGAAATTTTCATTCCTGTAATTATACTGAAACTCTAGCCCCCCTACTACATCGAGTTGTATTTTACTGACTCGCCTAAAAGAACAAAACAAATAATACCAACGCCCAGCAGAATAATTGACAGCCATGTTGTTGCCAATAATGCATTTATCTTTAAACCTATAAAACTGATAAACCGGATTTTTTCTTTGTACACCGAAAACTTAATTATGTTATCAACGCTTCTCTGCTCACTCTGTATTTGAAAGTAAAGAAATGTTAAAAAGGCAAACTAGCAAACACCTCACCGGACAAAGAAACAACCCAACAGAGATTTCGGAATGAAACTTGGAATTAAATGGCTTATCAAGGGCTCCGTAACCGCTCTTCGAGGGAACGAAGTAATACTTCCTTTCCACGCAAAACCAATGCAACCACATTATCAAATTGCTTGTAACCTATTATAAAGTTGCTCGTGCATAATAGCATACGGAATTTCTTAACCAATAATAGAGATTAACCCTTGTTTATACACGTCATGTGATCATGAGTTCAGTTCAGATATGCGTGTGACCATGACGTTACAGGCAGTACAAGCACAAATTCTTGGCGTTCCACACAGTTCAATGAGTGTCCTGCCAGCTGACAGTCGATTCGTAATGAAGAGTGTTTACATGCGTTATAAATACCACCAATGCAAGCCGTCATAATACAACAGCAGGAAACGCACGTTGTGATAGGAAGAGAAGGTCACACCAGAAGGGAGGAATGTTGCCTTAAACCATGGACCGATGTCAACGCTATCTTTCTAAATGGATAGAGGATAAAATAAAAGTTGGAAACAAAGATACCATCGTGTCGTACAGCAAAGACGTGACGCGAATGGGGTCGGACGGTTGCGTGAAGGCTGCAGTGAAAATGAGAAAATGGAGTAGGATAAACACTCAGGGCAAACTAGTGAATTGCAGTAATGAATTTAAGTAGTATTTGTGAAAAGGAATGCCGCTTTGGGAAGTGTTCAAGCTGTCCAGCTACCATGGAGGAGCAGGATAAACTCCAACATGCAGTCAATCTGACATGCATTAGGAGTAACACTGCGCACCATCTTTTTGCTGTTTTCATGGAATGATATTGACCTGCCTCATGAATCGGCACTTTTTAAAGATCAATTTAAACGAAATTACGTTATTGGTTTTGTTGTTGTTGTAGAAAGGTAAACGAGTGCATAATGATTACATGAGGAGTGGATCACTCAATAAGAATTGTGTCATTATGTAAAAAAATCACACATTTGATCAGTGTTACGCTGGGCAAAAACGCCGAGTTTCACGAAAAGCTCTTTAAGCGCCTATGAATCAAAACAACACTGTGTCTCTGAAACGAAAATTAAGCTGTCCAGCTACCATGGAGGAGCAGGATAAACTCCAACATGCAGTCAATCTGACATGCATTAGGAGTAACACCTTTGACCGCTTTTTGTTATTACATTGTTGATGAAGAAGAGGTTTTTTTTCAGTCAAGAACCTCTGATTGGAATGATCAGCTCATGTGACCAGGGGAGTTCATGAGAAAAGGGACTGGACAAAACTCGGAGGGGCATGCCAAAACGGTCGCGGAGCTGAGCCACACCGGTTTGAATAACTGGACATACCTGATGCCTTTTTGAGACCCTTGTATTTTTAGGTGTTCGGGCCTTATGCCCGAACAACTCTTTGTTATTGTTCGGTTTTTTTCTTCTTCTTCTTTGTTTTGCTTATTCTTCTTCCCGGTTTTGTCCGCAAGCAAACGCATACTTGCGAATCTTTGATCAACTTGAAACTTCATGTGAAGTTAGAACATAACTAGCAGAAGCTGAGGGCCTACTTTTTACACACACACTACGGACAATTTTTATATCAGATTGTAGGTCCTTAAAGGGACACACCGGCTTCGTTGGGCTATTTAGGCGACAAAATACACTAAAACATGACTCTAAAGGTCTTCCAGGAATGGAGAAGAATAGTTGCTAAAAGAAACCATCAAATTTGGCCGTTTTAACGCATTTTTCAAAAAACGAAGGTCACATGGGTTATCCGAACCACTTTTTTGGTTCGGATAACCCTCGTGATCTTCGGAGATAGTTTTACTTCCAGCCGTATAAAAGTAAATCACTAAACCAAATTTTCTAATTTTTTTTTACAATTATTATTAATGAATATTATTTTGACAAAAGAGACTATGTATTCAGATTGCGGGTACAAACTGAAAATAATGATGAAAACAGGAACGTAAGATTCTCATTCAGAGAGTCCGTGCAACGGAAGCGTGTTTTACAGCGCCTCGGCGTAGGAGCTAGAGAAACGTAAACCTTGAGGCATATCCCCTACAGCCGTTGCCGTGTCTCGTGGGGCCAGAGAGCTTGCTGGTCTTGCTGTGAGCTTCGGAGCTGGTCGGAGGGGTGGGGAGCCAGACCCCAAAATAGGTTTCGTTCCTATAGGTATTAGTCTGTACCCCCTAATAATTGTCACGTTACGTGGTGCCTGTGTGCAAAACATTCGGGACGACGGACGTCAGCACTGTTTATCTAACATGTATATGCACAGTTGATGTTTTGGAAGTTGCTGCATACGATGTCTTCTCCCATAAAAACGCCACGAAAAGACCCCGGTGGCAGCTACTTAAAACATTGCGCAACAATGTCGCATAAATTTGACAGTTGCAACGGCTGGAATAGCGTATACGCTGACCTTTGACCGCTTTTTGTTATTTTCAACATTTTTCACTAATTACGTAATATTTTGACGATTTCTTTTTAAAAACAGCAATCTAAAACTTATGGTTTCTGATTTTATATCACTAAATTACATAAACGGTAAGCCGGTGTGTCCCTTTAAGCCTTCTCAAACTTTTCCACAGAGATGTTACCTTTTTGAAATTCACTTATGGTTGAAATCGGGTATACATTGACCCGCTGTCAAACCGCGGGAAAATAAACTGCACTGAGAACACACACAATACGCGATCTAAACGGTGACCGCGGCTGTGCATTGAATCAACCGCAAGGTTCAAAGTCCATCAAACACGCTTGTAGTCTCCGTTCAAGGTTCGCGCAACCTGATTTTAGCGTTATGCTTTGTTAGTCAGTCGTCCATGCAAACCTCGTTAACAATCAATGTTAGGATCTTGATAGTGTCTGCTTTCTTAGACCATATTAGGACCTTGATCAAACCTCCATTAAGTAGTTATGACGTCATTATTTATTTTAATCTTTGAAAATCTATATCAAATCAAGCAAAGAGACCGTCGGTTGCTTTTTGCTGGATTATATAGTTATTATAGGTCTTCATTTTTCAAAGTGTGCGTGACATGACATGAACTCAACTTCCGGTGAATCAACCGCAAGGTTCAAAGTCCATCAAACATGCTTGTGGTCTAGTCTCTGTTCAAGGTTCGCGCAACCTGCTTTTGACAATACGCTTTGTTAGTCTCTAAAACAGCCGTTCATGCAAACCTCGTTTACAATAAAATGCTAGGCTTTTGATCATGTGCCTTTTTAGACTTTTGCTAAAGTGTGTAGTTTGTTACGCACCTCAAAACAGTAATAACACCAAAGTTCAACTTAATGAAATAGTTCACGCATTGACACAGCACTGACCCCAGCGATACCCGAACATCTAGTGTTTGTTGTCACCAACACGTTAAGTCTAGTTCTTCTTTGTTTTTCGTCATCTTCTCCCCGAGCTCGGGGATCTTCTGTCCGCAAGCAAACGCATACTTGCAAATCTTTGATCAACTTGAAACTTCATGTGTAGTTAGAACATAACTAGCAGAAGCTGAGTAAGTTGTGACGTCACGATTACGTCATCGGGTGTCAAGTTACAAGCCATTTAGGTTCAAAAAGTGACCTCGCGCCAATGCCTGTATGTCTCTGAATATTTAAGCTACAGTATTCATATTTACGCATATGATAGGTCAAGACATGGGCACGGGCAACATTTAAAAAGTTAACGCCAAATTCAGATGACCTTTACTTCCGGTCGTACCGGAAGGTCAAAGTTTGCCTTTGTGTAATTCTTCATAAAAAACAATTCCCGGCAAAAATGTTAACTTTTGTATAATTATTGGATCAACTTCAAATTTACACCATGTTAGGACCTTGATAAAACCTCCATTATAAAACCTCCTTGATAAAACCTCCGTGATGATAACGTCATCAGGTGTCAAATTACAAGGTTTTTAAACATTAAAAATTTTAATCTTTAAAAATCTATATCAAACCAAGACGAGGAGAGCGTCGGTTGCTTTTTGCGGCTTGATATAGAGGTATTATAGGTCTTAATTTTTTATTGTGTCATGACCTCTACTTCCGGTCGAAACCGGAAGTGCCTTGTAATTTGAAAGTGGCGAATTTTTCAAGTTGTTTTTAACGATGTTATAATCCAGCAAGGGTCTGGTTTACAAAAAGCGGACCGGTGACGTCATAACATCTGAAAACGCCCTCTAACGGCAGGTTAAAAACATATAAAAATACACTTTTACTAGATGTCTGTGGCGAAGTTTATGACAATCGTTTCAAAATTAGTATATATAATAACCTTTATGCAGACAACATAATGTGTGGAGTTTCAGATTGATGACGTCAACGTGTGTCACATGGTATTGCCTTTAAGTTTTACTTTTTGAAGCCCTGCATCTCAAAAACCAAAAGTTTGACTGATTTAAAACTTTGCATATAGATAGACAATGATAATGACTACGTAAAACCAAATTGACATCATGATGACCTCATCACATTTCTTTTTACAAATATTTGAAATTTTGACCAATTATTACGGGTATTTATTGACCCGCTGTCAAACCGCGGGATTCACACACAATACATGATCTAAACCAGTTAAACGGTGAGCGGCTGCTCACTCCATTGAATCAACCGCAAGGTTCAAAGTCCATTAAACATGCTTGTGGTCTAGTCTCTGTTCAAGGTTCGCGCAACCTGATTTTGACAAAACGCTTTGTTAGTCTCTAAAACAGCCGTCCATGCAAACCTCGTTTACAATCAAATTAATGCTAGGCTTTTGATCGTGTGCTTTTTTAAACTTTTGCTAAAGTGTGTAGTTTGTTACGCACCTCAAAACAGTAATAACACCAAAGTTCAACTTAATGAAATAGCTCACGCATTGGCAGGTTAAAAACATACACTTTTACTAGATGTCTGTGGCGAAGTTTATGACAATCGTTTCAAAATTGGTTTACATAATGACCTTTATGCTGACAATATATGTGTGGAGTTTCAGATTGATGACGTCATGTGTCACGTGGTAATGTCTTTAAGTTTTACTTTTTGAAGCCTTGCATCTCAAAAACTACAAGTTTGACTAAGTTGAAACTTGGCATATAGATAGACAATAATAATTACTACGTAAATCGACAGTGACAACATGATGACGTCATCACAATAATTTTTAACAAATCTTGAAATTTTGACCAATTGTTACTTATCTTGAGTACAAAAGCAAGCTATAGTCCAATTTAATTTTGAGGAAAATAAATGAAACTCTTCAAGATACCGACAGCGTGTATTGAAAAACGGCTCATCATTCCCCACCACCGGAACCGAACACCTTTAGTTTGTGGTAGTACAAACTCTGATTCTCTAGTTTCTTCTTTGTTTTGCTTATTCTTCTCCCCGGTTTTTTCCACACAAAAAACATAGTTGCAAACCTTTGTTGAATTTGAAACTTTGCATGTAGTTAGAGTATAACTAGGAGATGCCGAGTAAGTTGTGACGTCATGATTATGTCATCAGGTGTTGAATTACAGTAAATCAAAGTTTAATATTTTTCAAAAAATCATAACTCTATAACTACCGAATGGATTGCTACTATCAATACTTCATCGGACAGGTCTTTTAAAACCCAACAAACGCTACACAAAGAGTTACCCCGTTTGTTCTTGACCTCCGGCTCAAAATGTAAGTTGAACATTTCGTTAGTATTAGCCTGCAGAAGCACGGGGTTGGTCGTTCCGCTCCATTGGCCACGTGTAATCTTGCATGTACATGTAAACTGCGTATACACACATTCCGCGCCATTGATCTTAAGGTTCAAAGTCCACGGAAGCCCAAATGTACATGTAACGTGAAACATACAGTTGATGCCATATCCATGGTGGCGCTATACCAAGTTAACGGTCCTTTGTCTACTCTCAGACTCGGGGGAAATCTACGTCGTTCGACGGTAGTCCAATGAGTAGCTCAGTGCATAACCTTCGCGTTAGCCTTTTGTTGGCTTGGTGGTAAATATCAACTGAACGAGTGTATTTTGCTGACCTGTTTTGGTGATTTGAATAACTTTTGATAACTGAGACAATTTTTGGGGGTAATTAATTCTATTTTATAATTAATTTAATCAAATTTTGAGTTTTGGGTTTAACAACCAGAACTCGCAAACTAAGAACGATAAATTCGTTGTTATTTCTTGAAAAACAAAGGGTGTTGAATACTCATTGTTGGATACATTGGAACAAATCAAGTTTGTCATAGATCTCTAAGAGAAATTGGCCTTTAAAAATGTTTTATAATCCAATGCCTAACGCAGCATGGCATACCCCCTCGCGACTGGCAACGGTGGGTAGCTAGCCAGTCAAGGCGCTTGTTACAGACTAACGTGGCGCAACCGTAGTTGTTTACATTATCAGCCATGTGCGCGTGGCGTGATTTTCCGTTCATGTTTTGACACGCCAAAGGTCATCGTACTTACAACGTAGTGCGATCTTCTCAATGGAGTGCTGACATTATAGATCTGAATTCCGCTCATATTTAGGGTCTAATTGTTCCCCTATTCGCCCTTCTCATGGAATCAATGATCAAAATGGAATTAAAGGCGAAGTTTCACTAAGATGGCCACCTACTTCAGTGATTCATATGACTTTTAATTATGTGAGAAAATGCAAGCAGAAAAAGACGAACATTGGTTACGTTTTGATCAAACACCGAGAAGCAGAGACTTGACATCAGCTCATGAAGGGTGTTTCAGACAGCGTCCACGGCAGTGTTTATCGATGCTTTATCGATGCTACACACGGTGATAAAACGGCAGGCTAAGCTTTGGGTGAAAATCATTGCTTTTCAAAACGAGTATTTATTTAATGCACAATTATGTTATAAAGTTTATCCTTAATTATCAAGTGGTGACGTTGGTGATGTTTTTAAAACTAAGGAACGTTTAGTATGATCGTCGAGGAGGTAGACACTAAAGTCAGAAATTAATGGTCCGACTGATGAATGTTTTTCGGCAACTTTGTATTATGACATGCATATTTAAAAAAAACCTGCGATGAAGTTTGTGCATATTTAAAAAAAACCTGCGATGAAGTTTGTGTTAAGTAAGTTTTGTTTATAAGTTGTTCACTTCAAAAACAGTATGTGCACCTTTCACTAACTTTTTCTTGTGCAATTTCCTTAGTTTGAATTTTGTTATATTGTTTTGATCCCCCCCTCCCTCTTTGAACAGGCTGGTCCTGGAGAGAGCGCGATATAAATTAAATAAATTAGTAATATTATTGTATAATTATGAAACGTTTTAAGTCTTGATTTTTGTTTATTTTAACAGTTTCAGCTTGACTTAATTTTCCTTGAGTCATACTTTGTTTATACATAATATTGTTTTTTCTTCTTCAGAATACAGCACATCCACCGGCATGGTCTTGGATCCAGTGACAGATTTTCCACGTGTTGTTGTGTTGCATTCCTTATTTCCTGTATGATGCACCATACAGGTAGAAATAGAACTTAACTCAAACAGACAAGGCAATTGAAATCACTTTATTACTTTGTATTGATATAATTCTTTTTATCAATTATTTATTTGCAAATTCAGGCCAAAAATCCGAACACCTCGAATTTGTTATCAAACAAATTCTTATGTCTAGTTTATTACATTGTTAGTTTTAAACGTGATCATTCCACCAATAACGTATTTGGGGGTTGAAAAAAGTGATACGACAAAACTAAAAATCACACAAAATTGTACCCACTTTAATCTCCCAAAGCTGATGGCTCAGAGGTGCCCGGAAGCTCAATGGTGACCATATCGTCGCGAGGCTTACATGGTCTATAGTATATTTGAACTTTCGAAATGATTCTGAGCGAAATATTTTTGAGAGCACGAAAGGTTTGTGCAATAATTTATTTCAAGCTTTTGCAATTATTCATTTCGAACCTCGCAATAATTCATTCGGAGAGCACAAAATAAATTATTTGGAGCGTTCTTAGAGAGAATTTATTTCCACAGCACGAATCAGATTTTTTTAAAACTTGTCTTTAATTTATTTCGAGCTCTCTTAATTTTATTTAAGCTATAGAAATGATTTCGAGCGAAATAATTTGGAGAGCACGAAATGATTTTGCAATAATTTATTTCGAGCTTTTGCAATAATATATTATTGTTATCAATAAAAATAAAATAAATTTTGAGAAATAAAAATGATTTCGAGCAAAATAGTTTTGACAACGATTTGACTTAATTTTATTTGAACTTTAACAATAATTTATTTCGAGCTCCAACAATAATTTATTTCAAGTGCAAAAAATAGATAACTTTGAGCGTTCCAAAAGTTAAAGTATATTAAATAAAGCAAACTGTATTCAAACTGATAGTATATGCTTTATTATCACATCTTTCAGTAACTTGTAGTACAGATTTGCCTTTTAAAGATGAACTTGAACGACATCTCACAATCTAATTTGACAATACATTTTTTGTTGAATATGTATTAATCATTCGATTGTAGTGTGAAATTTTCATTCCTGTAATTTTACTGAAACTCTAGCCCCCCTACTACATCGAGTTGTATTTTACTGACTCGCCTAATAGAATAAAACAAATAATACCAACGCCCAGCAGAATAATTATGTTATCAACGCTTCTCTGCTCACTCTATATTTGAAAGTAGAGAAATGTTAAAATTATTTGTTACGAGAACCACCTGAACCCCCTGGGGAAAAAGCAAACAAGCAAACACCCCACCGGACAAAGAAACAACCCAACACCCCAACAAACAAAAACCCTACAACAGGCTGTTAGTTGTATACGGAGATCTCGGAATGAAACTTGGAATTAAATGGCTTATCAAGGGCTCCGTAACCGCTCATTTATTTCGAGGGAACGAAGTAATATTTCCTTCCCACGCATAAAAATAAAAATGATTTCGAGCAAAATAGTTTTGAGACAATGATTTGACTTAATTTAATTTGAACTTTTACAATAAATTATTTCGAGCTCTCACAATAATTTATTTCAAGTGCAAAAAAAAGAACTTTGAGCGTTCCAAATGATATTGACCAAAAATTAAAATTACTTAAAAGTAATTAAAACTTTTATGAAACAATTTTGTGGGTGACCCCATCATATAAATCATTCAAGGACCATTTTGACATCTTGGAAGGCTTTCGTGAGTTGTTAAACATCCTCGCCGGATTCTTCGGAAAATGAAAGAAAAAAAACCAAAAAAAAAACACAAAAAAAACAAAAAAACTTTTGGACTCTTTTTGCTGTTTCTGGAATCCACTAACAGCACATTTTGCTTGGCATAATACAAACATACAAACATTAAATAAAACCTTGAAGAAATAGGAAACGATCCAAAGAAACCAATCAGTAAATTCATACATCAGTCTCCACCAGTCCTCATTAATGACGTACTGGTTCCGGACATGCGAGGGCGCCGCCAACGGCAATAAAACACTAGTTCAAATAATGAAATAGGGGGGGGGGCTAGATTTTCCGATCAATTTTCAGCAAATTGTAGCACAGGAACTTTAGCACTTGCGACCAAATAATAATTAAACACACAATAAACAAAATATAATGGGTCAATTTTGTTTTAATGATTTCGTTCAAGTTGATCTTTAATAATTATTGGTTGGTCTTCATTTAAAAAAATTATTGTTGGCTGGAAATCACTTAACCCTTCCTTCCGGTTGAAACCGGAAATGCCTGATAATTTAAATCTGGTAATTTTGTTTCAATTGCTTTCAACAGTAATATAGTCAGGTAAGGATCTAACAAATCTTACCTATGACGTGTTAATAAAGAACGAGCACCCGCTTGCAGCAGGTTAAAAACAAATATCTTCAGTTGATGTCAGTGGTAAAGTTTCAAAATTGGTACACATTGTTACTTTTATGCCGACAATGTGTGTAAAGTTTCAAATTGCTGACATCATCAAACGAAGAGTTAATGTAAGGACCTTTTGTCATCGGAGCATTCCCGAAAAATCAACCGTTACAGATATAACCTGAATATTTACTGTAAATGTCGGACTGAAAGCAGGTCTGAACATTCAATTTGCTTATTGACCATCAGCACATTTAGACATGACCTACAACACACTTCGAACTTTATTGGAAATGACGCACTACACCAAAATATGACGCGAAAGCAAGGGGGTGCCACATATAATTATATTGTTAATGTTTCTCACCAAAGTTCATATCCTTTGCGATATTCCAGGCGTTATTTTCATATTCATAGTTCATATTCCAGGCGTTATTTTGTTAATTTCTAATACTCACGTCCTAATGAAAGTTGGCACATAAAAAGACGTTATACAAAATGTGTATATCGACAACGATAACGATAACGGTAAGGTAACAATAATGATAATGATAATAATAATATATAGACTTTTTCTTGTAAAAAGAAAAGGCATAGGGCTTTTCCTCTTAATACCTAAACCTTTATGTTGATGTCTCGTGACCTATGACGTCAGCAAAACATAACATGTTCACTGCACATCTGTAGTATCAGGTGATGATCTTTAAAAACTGTATACCTCAAGTTGACGTCACGTGGCACTTGATGCACCATGCACCATGCACCATGCACCAATTTTTTACATGTTTACACATTCCGGCTTGATTTAACTAGGTTTCATCTTGATCGTAGACGCAGATCTTGTAAAACTTCACCTAATTTAAGGTGATGTCATTTCTTTTAAATCGTTTTCAACGCGTCCAATTCAAGGGGCCCTCCTCTGGGTGGATCTCGGTTCAATCTGGTCCCCCACTTGTAGATCCTTTGATTTGCAATTTTTAAATGTTTATTCATGTTTTCTGGCGAATAAAATGAAATTACATGAAATGACTCTAACTGTGCCCAAAACCGTTTGCAAAAAGCTGATTTTAAACCTGACTCTGACTCTATACCCTGACTCTTACACTGTTTCTAGTCCTAACCCTGTTCAAACATCCCTTACCCTGTACTGTAACCCTGACCCTTACCCATCATAAACTCTTAATAAACTTTCCATATTATGTCTCTAAACATTGACTAAATTGGCCTGTCCTCGGGCTTGAAGCCAGACCTAATATCTTGTTAAAAACTGGTACCCTGAAATCTTGAGAAATATTGGTGATAATTGGTACAAAGATGTTTCATCAAGTCTAGATTATATCTTAAAGGAGCCTCAGTGTGCTTTAGACCCCAATATTGGCAAAGCCCAGGAAGGGGTAGTGATGGGAATTTTAAGCCGCGTAATCAAAGTTATGTACTACAAGGACATTGTACCATAGAGGTACATTATTGTACACGGTTGCAAAGTACTGTTCTTTGGCGTGGACATTCAAAATTCATGAAACAATCGCTTTATAATCTTTAACACGGATAAGCAGGCCCACTGTAGACATAGCATTATTATCACGAATCTTGGTACAATTTGTTTTTATATGAGCAGTGAAAGGTCAAGTCAAAGATGCTGATGTCCGGAAATTGGGCAAACTTTCGCTGAGAATCTGTTTTCCAATGGTGAAATAATGTACAACATTTTATCTTGATCACAGCTATTCTTCTTTGTGTTCACTGTGCTGTTTTACCGAACTCTCGAATTATTATTTTTGGGGGGCACAAAATAATTCTTCGATGGCACAAAATATTAAGTTGAGGACATGAACAAAAATTTGCAGACACAAAATATTATTTTAACCGCCAAACTGTTATTTCAAGGACAAACAAATTTATAAGAAATATTTTTAGGGAACACATTTTGTGTTGAGGGAACAAAATATTATTTTGAGGACACAAAATGTTAATTTGAGGACACAAGAGGTATCAAATTCGTCTTTGTAGAAAACTTAATATTTCGAGGGAACGAAACATGATTTCGAGGGAGCAAAATATTATTTCGAGGAATAAAATATTATTTCGAGGGCAACAACAAGTTTGAATCATACTTTTCTCCACATGTAAATAATATGCACAAAGTTTTTATTTTGCCACGTTTCATAATTTGGTCGAAAATACGTTTTTATTTCTCCGCGATGTTGCTAATAGTTTGAAAATATGTACACTTAATTTGCAATTAAAGTTTGTGAATGTTTTCATGAATAAAATTAACCAATTGCTTCACACAAGAAAGCCCGATAAAAAACACCCTGCATATAACGTGATGCGAACAGATGAAGTTTAAAACGTCAAACTGTACGCCATCCCAGCTTAATCTGTAAGAGTGAAGCACATTTCCTATTTCATCATCAGTGTCTGAGTTCATCATTGGTCACGGCGCCACAGTCCTAAATCAGAGTCTTGAACATGGTCCATCCTCCCATGTGTCGTTGCAGACAGTGCCCGGCGAGTTGCCGCCGTCTTACTGCTAGCTTGAGGGATCGCCATATAAATTGCTATTTAAAAAAATTGGTTACGTTCTGTATCTAGCTGACATGGGAAGGCTATCCGGAGCATCCAAGTGTAGCAGTCATCAAGAGACTTGGCCATAGACTTTGTGAGGTTCCAAATTTTACCCCTTTATAAGAGGACTTTACTCGATTGACGAATGGCGATTATCTTGTAAACACCTCTAGTGAGGTATTAGAAGGTCCAGATATTCTTCACTTGAATGAAATCAGAAACTCGCTTGAGCAGACCTTCTTTTGTCTCGTGGGGGTACTGAGAGGAACCCAACTCTGTTGCACTGGGCATCCAATCTTGAAGAAGGGACAGCGTCTGTTATTTCGTCCGAGACATGTCGTCGGCAAAGTTCACATCAAATGCTGACCGGAGGGCGGAGTCCAGAACCAGTGCTCAGTGCTCCTGGATTCCCAGCTGGGAATCCAGGAGCACTGAGCTGGTGATTCCGCAGCTACTTAATCTCTACTAGATCAAGGTGATAGTCAAAATAGTGTTTGCGTTGAACGTCGACAGCGTCGTCGTCTTCTTACAAGGGCGCAGTGCGAGTCGTACTAACCGACGTTAGATGTGCCTTTTCCCGGATGAGGGTTTAAGAGAACGTCGTCATACTGCCTGTCGGTGACGGGCCAAGACTTCGAACGACTGCTGAGTTTACGGGACTCCCACTGCTGGAAGCAAAGAATTTTTGTAGTGTTTTTTTTAATCATGATGTCTTTCTAGCTATTAACCTGTGGGGCCGACGCTCCTCTCAGAAATACTGTTGCCGTTGTATAGAAAAGACAAATGATTAGTGTGTCAAGTACAGTTGCCACCAAACTTGTCAGGAAAAACAACGTGTAAGAAGCACCAAATTGTGCCAAGTGAGTTATTGTTTAAGTCTCAATTGAAACTTAAAAGTTATCTTAACTGCAAGAACCCCTACATGATGCCAGTCTTGCCAGTCTGGAAAAGACTTAAAAAACCAAGTGTTCCGAAATTCGACACAATTTTTTAAGCAAGGAATTGAACTTAAATTTAAAATTTATTTTAAAAATAGTGCACAAATATTAGTTTCAAGTGAGATTTGTAAGGACACCATGTACTTATGAGCTGTGGTGGTTCTGAGAATAACCACGGTCGGTGGTTAACAACTGGTTTCTCCGCAACCTCACTTCCCACAATGAAAAGTTTAAAATCCTAAATCTGAGTTTAAAGCAGGCCGTCAAATCGAGAAAATTCTGACGATCCGTTATTAAACAAAGCTTGGTAATTAATAGCGACAAAACTAATATGCTGCAAACTAACAGTGATGTTACGTTACAATCATAGATGAACGTAATGTCAAGAATATGTATCACTCTACTCCATCAAATCACTTCTGCCAGCTCCAATGACACTTTTACATTTCTAAGCTGTCTGATAATTTTAATAACTAACTCTGCGGGAGAATAACGAAACAAATTGACGCAAGATTGGTGAAGCAAGTCTACAGGGCATCAGGTAACGGGCAGTCCGGGGAGTCTATGACGTAGTTATAGCAACCCCTGCTGACAAATCGCTTGCAGATTACAGGGGGTGATGTGACAAGGCTAAGTCAGCTGATGTGACGAGTGCTCATCCAGATATTCGAGCCAATATATTTCAAAGAAGATCTTTATGTATTTAGTGTTCTATAGAAAAAAAATTGTATTGGTGTTTGCTTTTGACTTTTGTGCTGTTCTTTTTGAAAAGAAGTGTCAATTATAGCTTTTAGATTAATATTGGCCCATATGTTTTCTTGCCTATAAACATAATTATTTTACTTTTTCAACGCATTGCACTTTTTGAATCCTTACGATTTTTATTTGTTTTTAGTTGATATATCGTATTTAATTCCTTAGCTTCTATTACAATTGTTATTCAAAATAAAAGGGTATCGGATAGAAAGAAAAAAAAAGGTTTCTAAAACGCTCTCAAGGTTGTTCGTTGAATCATTGTGTTTACTGGCAACCACCCTATTTAAAAATTGACATGAAGGCAATGCAAATGAGCATTATTCGATAATTCACATATAAATTTGGGTCAACAAACCTGTCGTTAACGCCAACAAATAATGTCGATTCATCATCAAATAGTTAACAGAAGGCGAATTTTTACAATACTAATATCTAGTCAGAATAACTATTGATGACATGCAATCCAGGTAAAAGTATTAGCAAGACATGGTAAAATATTGGGGAATTAGTATGAATTAGGCCTCATAGGAGCTAATTGCCATAAGTTCATAAGAAAAATGCAAAAAACTATAGGCTCATAAATTCGCATAGGCCTATAGTCCCGGTATTGAAACCGTCACGGTCAGAATAAAGATTAATTAAAGCACTTTCACATGTATATCAATGAACAATAATTTTCAAATATGAATGATTTTGAGTAGGCTAACCCTCTCTTTCATCGGACTTGCGTACCCACGGGTGTCCATGGAGGAACTAAATTTGTTTGCTCAGCGATGGACACTTGGGTACGTAAGTCTGATGTATGTGATAGAGAGGTTGACCCCCTCGTAGAGCAATGCTTACAGAGCAACGCGTACATGAAGTCCGTTCCGATGCAAACTCAAATCATAACGATCACTTGCATTATGGCCACCATCGCTGACATCTAACAATGAAAACGCACGCTGCGCACAACTCTCGGCCAATGGCCAATGGCTATGGGCTTATGACGTCATATGCAAGGGGTCCATAGGTAGGAAGGTTAAGTTACACTTTTTTCTTAATGCACACGTTACGCCATGGAAGTTTATTTGACATGCGTATATCGTCATAATGCGTATTGGCTGCACGCATATTATAATTCTAGCTGTTGACGTCATCATCACAAATATCTTGGTTGCACCATTTTGGGAGTTAATGTCCCGTGTGTTATCAGGTCACATCCGGATTGGCAGGTACGGCTATAGCTACGGCTGCTGCTAAGGACCACCTTCAACGCATGATGTAAACACGCAACGTGTATAGTTTGAGCTGGTATGATTGGAAATATGAAACTGCCAAGGACTATACGGACAGTATGCGTATAATTACTCGTTACGCAAAAACGTACCTATGGTGAACAACGTAACGCAATGGACCTTACAACACGTGTGACATTTTGTTCAAAAACATGATCCCACTTTGACCTTTACTTCCGGTCAAGGAATTGAATCATCACCGAGAGTCAAACTTAAAAAATTACTAATTTGAACCACACACAAACCCCTAATGTTTGTGGAATCTTTTTGCTCATAACCTAGGGCCTACGTGATTATTTACTTACCCACACGAACTCTCTCGAGCTCCCCTTCCGGTCCAAACAGGAAGTTCCAAAAAATATAAGTGTACACGATACTAAAAGGATGATTCGACATCAATGTGAAGCACTTTGTAAATTGTGTCTTTGAATGAAATCATCAGTGCACTCCAAGTTTTGGTAAGTATGTATGACGGTGCCCTCACAGCGCCCTCCACTAACACGTTAACACTATTTGACAATTTTGGTATCAACAATATCGGAACAGCATTGTGTTGTCCTTGATACAAACACTTAATGTATATTTTATTGGATCGTTCTAAAGATCGAGTCAATGACAAAGAAAGATTTATTATTATTTATTTTAACAAAATTACGTTATCATAGGTATATAGAAGATGTGTTTATTATCCCGAAGGAGGCTTGAAAGAGGTCTTTAAGTATTAAGGGATTTAAAAATAGCCTCAACATGCTTCTGTTTGTCAAACTTCACCAAAAATATCGAGTATTTTTACTGTTCTTGTCAATATAGTTCCATGACTAACCAAAGCAAACGTTTTTCTGTAAAAAACAAGGCTACCACGTTGACACATTATAAATGGTTTATGTAAGTTTATAATTGTTGTTTTAAATAATTGGCCTACCATAAAATTAAATATATTTGAATATTTGATTTCCTTAGGTGCTTAATATTTTGAGAAATCAGGTTTTAGGTAAATTTGTTTCTGTTTATATCAAATTATTATTCTAACTTTAATTACAGGGAGGCTTAATTTAATGGCACTGCTTACCACAAACTTATGCACTTCTGGAGCTCCATAAAGCCCATAATAATATTAGCCGCGATCACAGAATTACTTGGTAAGCAACGTCAATATATTGGCCCGTGGTCAGATGATTGAAATAAGACTAGACCCATTTTTTCCCCTTCCGAATTTGAAAAGCAGCACCAAATTCCGAGCTTAATATGCCTATAAAAAAAAACACGCACGATTTTATATATATAATTTCCTAATATATATTTTGTTTGTTTCTAATGTCAAACCATGACGGTTATTCCCGAGAAATGTAAATTTTTACCGTATAAATATAATAGCAATTACCTACATATAAAGATTTTAACATAATTAATGTTTATTTTTACATTGTATTACTTATGCAGTTCGTTGTCTTCGTCCCATCTTATAACTATCCCCTTTAAAGACTAGGCCTACTTTAGGTGCACATCGGCACAAGAAAAACGTGTCAAAGTATAACGCATATTGCCTATCTGACTGAATTATAAATTCGTGCTCGCATGATTATGAAGTGTTCACGAGTCGATATCCATCAGCAAGGGACGCGTGCAACGTAATTCAATTAATACTGGAGGTAGACTGTAACGAAATCGATGTGGCCATAAAGTTCGCTCTCGGGGCTAATACAATACTTCATTATATTTAAAGGAGCGTTGTGTATTATATTATTAAATGACACGTCCATATTTTTGAATCTAATACTAAAAGTAGCGCCCTCTGCCAAGCTATGACGGATAAAAAATGTGTTGTTTTCAATGGCAGGAAAAAGTAAACGGTTCTCCTAAAATCGTGCGTATTGAGAGAAAGAAAAACCTGCTAACAATCTCTATTTTCACGGTGGAGATAAAATAGCATACTCAGTTATAAAACTCAAAACGTTATCAGTCTTCTAGGAATCAATAGTTTTATTGTAAGAAAAACAAATGTGAAGAATTGTGACACAGGTAATATAACATTGTAGGTAAACGATAATCCCCTTGAATTGTGGAGGAAAATCGAAGTTCTGTCAGTACTAAATCTATGACCAAATTATTTTGCATAAAGAGTACCGGTACAGGACAATCTCAATCTACTTCTTTGAAGTTTTACAGTCTATTTATAATATGGGGTAACATTATTTTTGTGTATTTTCATACAGACACTTAAAACGTAAATCAGCACTTCGTTTGCAAATTAAAGAAAACATTTAAACATAGTCCTACCATCCGCAACGCTCCCTTAAAAACGTTATTCCTTTTCAATTGCCACACTGTTTGAATGACTCTCTTGCTTCAAGAATTTATCACACATTTTTTGCGTTGTATATCCGCCCAAAATTTTTACTAGTCATTTCTGTACTACGGCTGCGATGTATCTTGTTCTAATATCACTAACATGTTATACGTACGTAAAGTTAAACAAGTTTATTGAAATTTAGTACGAAAAGATGATGCATATTTGAATGGAGACCCCTGGTCACACACGTGGAGTTTAGGACGACAGTAAAAGCTGGAGAGAGGGAGATAAACGTCTTACTCGACTGTGATACATAGAGCGTAAAATCAATTATACTGCTCTGACATTTTCAGTTGTCTCGCAAAAATCACAGTTTAATAATAATGTACATGTATTGAATGATGTTTTCTAATGTTGAGGTTACCAGGAACGTTCCAGTAGGGCCTATATTGTATTGTTAATCGGGGAAAACTTACATTATTTATCCCAATCTTGCTTTAAAGCGTCTTGCTGGTGAATGATCAAGTTCATTGTCGATGAGAGTGATTCTTATTAAATCATCTACTGTATACTCAGTAATTTCCAGAGTTTTGTGGAAAAATTCCACAGGCATATCACTCGGATGGGATTTGAATTCACGATCTTGCTGCAACAGATATTACCTTTAGACCACCAAGCTAGCCCGGTGGTTCGATGCCTGTTTTAACGAGTGATATGCCTGTAGATTTTTTGTCACAGAACTCGGGAAAGTACCGAGTATACAGTACAATACACATCGGTGTAAGTGCAAAAGACAAATAAAAGTGAAGTATTGTTTAAACAATGGTTGAATGTATAAGTTCTAGTACAAGTTTGCTTACAATGTGGTGTTTTAATAAACGTAGCGTACACAAACATTATTTCCTCGTAAGAATGCAAATCCACGCACATTAGCTCAGTGGATAAACTAAAGCTAAGTCGATCCTACCAATTGCATTAAGTTCACAGTTCACCGACTAGAATGATTTCGAAATTGACATTTTTAAAGCAAGGTTCTCTCCTTAATCGGTAAAATCAACATACATCACTAATTGGACCCTGGTAATTCGTAGACTCTGGTTCATTCAGCATTCCTTGGTCGTTTGTAATTTTATTTTGTTAGTTGGTTGAATTGTTTTTATTTGCAGCGTGTGTCAGATCCTCTAACCCACTTACCTTGTAATATGCAAAATCCCCAAAACAGCAAAACAACAGCATGGCATACATATGGAGGCATGGTTCCAGCAGTCGGACGCTACTCGTCACATTCGAGATGCATGTGATCTCTTACGTTGTACATCAAGTTGTCCCCAGAGTCAATATAATGTAGTTCATTCCGCCTGTTGGTTTGAAGAAGAGCCGCATCAAAATGTTACAACTCACTTTCAATTTGAGCTTAGATTGGTGGTACAGAAACGTGTGTCTTACCTCATGGTGATTAAGGTCTCGCTGTGTTATTGTTGATTGTCAATCGAAATTGTATTCAGCATTCAATTATGCTTCCAGTTCATTCCATAGTAAACTGCCGGCAAATACAATCGACTGCCCTCTTGTCGCATTGATCGGCTACGTTTGCAGCGTAGACGCTGGAGTTGAAGTGGCATTCTATTAGCGTCTTCTGCTTGACAACACGACTCCCTAACTAGTAATGAATTACTCTATACATAGTCATTATCCACAGCGTCTTGCAAACGCAAAATGCACTTCATTGGTTAAAATACATCAGAAGTGAATCATAATGAGGATTTGGTTTTTTATATTTTGTATGATTAAATGGTACACAGTACAAACTTGTACATTGGATTACGGGGATTTAAGCAACAGTGTAATAGCGGTTCTAAACCCGGTTTCTGGCCTTCTGTGCGACCGATAAGGGCATAATTGAATGGCCCCGCTTGCTGCAGAGTACGGTGTGCTCATGGCCGATATGATGTGTTTGACAGGGCAGGGCGCCGTGTGTGAAACATTTCGCGATAACGCTACGAAATTGGGACGATCTGACAAACTTATTCTAAGAGGTTCCTATAAAGCAGTAGAAAGTACTACCAGAAGTGTATTTTGTTTGCTACCCTGTTTCTGCTCAGCAAAAATGTTGTGTACTCTGCAAAATAGTTTACTCTACATTTTAAAAACCCATCCAGAATCCGATACGGATACGGCGTGCTAAACATTCACCTCATGAAGATTAAATTTCGTTCTTGTACCGTGTTTTAAAACGAAGTGAGATGGGCATTATACTGTTCACAGAGGACCTCAATACGATCATACAGTGTATTTATTATTTCTTGACTACTGAATTGATAAATATGAACACACCCGTCCAACATTCCACCAATCGTCTGACTTGACACAATCCGTCAAAGCAAGATTCCTTAAAAATTCTTTAAATAAAATTCGTAGGCCCTAATCGTTTTTAGTTTTAAACACAACGTTTTGGAGACCATGACCAGCAACTATTTCCGAACTGGTACACTTTCAGATTTCATAGAGCTACAAAAGAAGATCAATAACCAGAAACAGTTCATTATTTTATCTTCTAGTTATAAAGAGACATATGCTATTTGAAATTTTATGATTATGCGTAAGTAACACATTTTGAGTAATGGACTGAAAAAATTGGCAAGGGTTGGGCTACAACATCAGAAGCACTATAGTGAGTTCTATAGGATGCTGTAAAAGACCTCTGGTGTCGTTAAGGGTTCGTGAGTTTGGGATAACGACAGTATGTTGATGTGTTGTTTGGGATAACGACAGTATGTTGATGTGTTGTTTGACCTGCCTTTAAGAGCGGCGTGCTGTAGGCCTAAGTAGAGGAAAAGTTTGAGGCCGTCCAGTGGAGTCAAGAGCACTGCATTTTCTTGAAAACTGTTAACGGCCAATGTTGTGCTTACTATGCGAGTTCCAATCCATGGAGCTGCTTATTAACGGCCATTTTTGTGCTTACTCTGCGAGTTCCATTTTATAGAGCTGCTTAACGGCCAATTTTGTGCTTACTGTGCGAGTTCCATTTCATAGCGCTGCTAACCGTAAGAATGCGAAAAGGCATGCTAACCTTCCGGTGCTTACTGCATGAAAATGAATGACAAATAATAAACCACAAGGGAAATGAATGACGTAACACTACAAATTCATGGTGAACACTAGACTTGTAGACAAGTCGTTTAATGTCTGTCGCGGTGATAGCGGAACGGCTCTCTCGCAATATTCCGCGAGAGGGCTGCTCTGCGCGAGATTACTGCTCTCAAGACTGGTCACATTTGACGAAGAGTCGGCAGCCAGCAACTTCGCGCGAGAGCAGTGATCTCGCGAGAGCATTCTTTATTACGCTACAACACCATGCAAGCGACTCACACACCGCGACAAACATTAACGACTCATTGTCAACAAGTCTAGGTGAACACGCAAGCTGGGCCCAATTTCATAGAGCTGCTAAACGGCCGATTCTGTGCTTACGTGCGAGTTTCTATTTCATAGCGCTGCTAACCGTAAGCACACGAAAAGGCATGCTAACCTTTTGGTGCTTACTGTATGAAAATAAATGACGTAACAATGCAAATCCACGGTGAACGCGCAAGATGGCCGCTTATGTTCTTGCTAACCTGTGAAATACGCTTATGCTTAAGCAAATTTTTCTGCTACAGTTAGCACGAAAATTTGCTTACCGTTAAGCAGCGCTATGAAATTGGCCCCTGGCCGCCTAATTTTCTTGCAAGCACTCAGGTGCAGTATCTGCAAGGCTTAGATATGGGTTGGATATTATTTGAGTGTAGAAACCGAAGCCAGGGGGAAGTCTAGATGGAACGCCCATCGCGTTGAGCCCTCATGGTGTTGCGCCTTGGCGTCACGTCTTAGTGTAGCGTCGTGCCGTCACGTCGCGTTGTCGCACGCCGCGTCACGCCGCGTCATGCCGACGTCGCGTCTTGCCGTCTTCCATCTCGTCGTGCCGTCGCGTCGCACTGTCGCCTTCTTTGTTAACATATTGCGTCAAAGTTGGTCCAAGAGATATTGGTTTATTAATAGGATCCATGTCAGGCGACCAAAATGTATAGGCTAATTTGGATTTGGGTAATGCCTTTTCATTGCATCTAGTATAGCACTCTTGAATTATCAATCATTTAAAAATAAAATAGGTCACCTGCGATTTTACTTTTGGAATTTCATCTACTGAACATTTTTCAACTTTAAAATTAGCCCTAAATTTATTGATCCACACTGTGGTGTCCCCCTCACTTTTCAGTCGCGAATGATGCACTGGGATATTAGAGCTACTGCACGTCCATCTGCAAGCCATTCATCAGACCAGACTTGGATTATTGCAGCCCAATTGGGGCAACAGCAGTAAAATCAAGACTGGGATCCATCAAAACAAAACCATAGTTTCCAGTCCACTGAATCTCCATGCAGAGCTTGGTATTCAGCTTTTAAACCACTGCAGGGCCCATTTTCATAGCGCTTCTTAACGGTAAGCAAATTTTCGTGCTAACTGTAGTAGAAATTTTGCTTAAGCGTTAGCGTATTTCACAGGTGACAGGTTAGCAAGAAAATAAGGCGGTCATCTTGCGCGTTCACCGTGTATTTGCATTGTTACGTCATTCATTTTCATACAGTAAGTACCGGAAGGTAGCATACCTTTTCGTGTGCTTACGGTTAGCAGCGCTATGAAATAGAAAATCGTGCAGTAAGCACAAAATCGGCCGTTAAGCAGCTCTATGAAATTGGGCCCATGGGAAGTCAACGCACTAAATCATACATTCGGTTGATCAGCCTGAGCAGGGGTTTCGTGTGAATAAATTAATTGCCACTGAATAAAAATTTTAATCTGGCGGTGGTTGGTGTTTTTTGTTCATGGTTTAGAGGAGGGCCCAATTTCATAGAGCTGCTTAACGGCCGATTCTGTGCTTACGTACGAGTTTCTATTTCATAGCGCTGCTAACAGTAAGCACACAAAAAGGCAAAACCATTGTGAACGTGCAAGATGGCCGCCGTATTTTCTTGCTAACCGGGGCCCAATTTCATGGCTCTGCTTACCGTAAGCAAAGAATCGGCGCTTACGGAAGCAGGGAATTCTGCGCTTACGTCAAACGTATTTCACGGGTTAGCAGGGAATTTTTGCTTCTGCGCGTGCGTAGTCCACGTTACTAGGCATTCTACGCTTACACAGCTAGCGCAGAAATTCGGCGCTTGCTCGGTAAGCGGAGAATGGTGACCGCAAGCGCAGAATTCGGCGGTAAGCAGAGCCATGAAATTGGACGCTTACGCTTAAGCAAATTATTCTGCTACAGGTATTATACAGGATTGGTAGAGCTGACAAAATAATCACAGACAGTGTTCATGTTTTGTGTAATCAACCACATACATGAAATAACAAACCTGTGAAAATTTGAGCTCAATTGGTCATCGAGGTCACGAGAAAATAGTGAAAAGAGACCTTATGTGTTTTCTGTTTTTCAAACATCGAGTTTATTATCACGCGTGATAACAACTATTGTTTTACTCATTTCTCAGAAACGATAGCATTTTAGGCAGAAATATTTTAAGGAACCCTTTCTACCATTACTTACTTTAAATCATGTAAGTTATGTGTGAAACTGTGAACATTTGTGTTTTTCGATCTTACCAATAGTGTACAGGGCCTTTAAGCGTAAGCGTCCAGGTTAGCAAGAAAATAGGCCCTGAACCCCACACTGATTTATTTTTACAATCTATGCATCATCGGAAAGATCTCGAAAACTAACACCAGATTTGCACAGAAATTATCTTAATTTGACCTTGTCCTCTGGTCCAAACGAGACTTGAAATGGAAAAAAAATCTCCCAAGAGCTATTACGCGCTCTTGAGCCAAAGTGGTGGAGAATTTGGAAATGGATTTCAGTGAAAAAGATTAAGCAAATTTAAGATCGATGACAAGGTCATCCTCACGTCTGACGTCACCGCGAGTGGTTCCGGAGATGACTGTTTGCTTCCAGGACTGCCTGTTGGCTGCTAAGAACTCCCAATTGGAGGGGTTGATGGAACATGACTGCAGGTCTCTTTTGCAGGCATCCTTAAAACCTGTTGCCCTCTTCCCAGTTTGTAGCTCACCATAGAGCAGGTCCTTTGGGATTCTCCCATCATTCATTCTTTGCATATGACCCAACCAGCGGAGTCTCCTTTGGCTGAGTATAGCAAAGATGGATTGGACGCCGGCCCTTTTCAAGACTTCAAAGTTGGTTACCTTGTCCATCCAAGAGATGTTGAGGATGCGGCGAAGAAAGCGAAGATGAAGGGAGTGAAGTCGCTTCTCTTGCTTCGAATAGGATGGCCAGGATTCGCTGCCGTATAGCAGAGTAGTAAGGACACATGCCGAGTACACATGGACTTTTGTGTTGATGGTAAGCTTTGGGTTTCTCCATACTCTTTTTGTCAGCATGCCAAAGGTGCTTGATGCTTTGCCGATATGGGAGTTCAGCTCTGTATCAAGTGACATGGTGTTGGTGACAGTTGAGCCAAGGTAGCAGAACTTCTCAACGACCTCAAGATTGTAGTTGCCTATAGAGATTACAGGTTGAACAGGAGTACTTTGATCCATCACAGTTGTTTTCTTCAGGCTGATAGTCAGGCCAAACTCATCGCAAGCATCAGAGAAGCGGTTAATGAGTGATTGGAGTTCGTGTTCAGAGTGGGCAACAAATGCTGCATCATCAGCAAACAGCAGCATCTTGATGAAAACCTTTGTTTTTGCACGAAGACGGGCAATGTTAAACAGTCCACCATCAGATCTTGTATGCAGGTGAACACCTTCTTCTGCGGTCCCAAAGGCGTAAGTCAGGAGCAAGGAAAAGAAAATCCCCAAAAGAGTAGGTGCAAGTACACAGCCCTGCTTGACTCCACTGTGGATTTCAAAGGCTTCTGATGATGATCCATCAAACTGAACAGAACCTTTCATCCTGAAATGAGCGAATCAAGCTCAGCAGCTTTGGAGGACAGCCTATGATTTCCAGGCACTTGAAGAGCCCGTCTCTGCTGACTAGATCAAATGCCTTAGTAAGGTCAACAAATGCTATGTAGAGGGGTTGTTTCTGCTCTCTGCACTTTTCCTGGAGTTGCCTCAAAGAGAAGATCATGTGCTTTGAACATGTGCCCTGTGGCAGCTGTTTTTGAGAGCTCTGCTTGCGATGAGTGATTGTGAAGTCTACACATAACACTGCATTTTAAGTTTTATACTAGATGGATTGGCTTTACTTCAAGATCATTTTAGTACAAGTTTCATGTTTTCAACTCTCCATGAATTTGAATTATTTGGAAGAGAATATTGGAACATTTCTTGTCTTCACTTTGCTGTGGAAACACCTACCCATACATGCTTACTGAAGCGAGGACCTTGTCATTGTTTGGCACATATGCTTCTGCTGATGCCAGAACATAACAATGAGCATTGTTCACCTGATCTTTCACGTCACCTAGATGAAAGTATGCGGCACTATTCATCCAATGAATTACTTGCCTAATTAAGAGGCTCTATGCAGGAGAATAAAAGAATTTCCCCAACTTTGATGAATCACATCCGATCACTTGGCATAATAATAATAATAATAATAATAATACGCAGTTCTTATATAGCGCTTTATACTCCTGATGGGTGTCTCAAAGCGCTCAGTATTTTTCCTACAAGGTATGTGGAGTTACGTGTTTGAAGTATGAGACCTTTTCCTTTGCATAGCACCATGTAATGTAATGGTTTACAAGGTGCTGTGGCGCAATATGCAGCCAATCAAACCAGGAACACCGGGGCGAACCCCTTCTCTTTCCGATAAGTGCACTGGGTTCTTTTACGTGTATTACACAACACACGGGACCTACGGCTTAACGTCCCATCCGAAGGACGAAGCATGTGGTTAAGTGTCTTGCTTAAGGACACAAGTGTCACGACTGGGATTCGAACCCACACTCTGCTGATCAGAAACACCAGAGCTTGAGTTCGGTGCTCTTATCCGCTCGGCCACGACACGCCACAAATAAAATACCTGCTACAAGGCGAGGAGTCCGAGCAGGGAGAACAAAGAACCGGCCTCATGTGGACAATCAACAGAATGTACAGAGTGGCATTTGGTATGCTAAATGCCCGCTCTGTCAGGAACAAGACCAGTGAAGTTCTTGACTTCATGGATGAAAACCACTTGGATATACTGGGTATATGCGAAACATGGCTGAGTGATGATGACATTGCAATTATTGGTGAACTAACTCAAAATCAGTACACCCTTGAACATGTACCGAGACCTACTAGGCGTGGTGGAGGAGTTGGACTTTTGTACAGAAATGAACTCAATGTACATGTTGGCAAACAAAGTTCATTGAAAACATATAAATCTTTTGAGTTTATTGAAGGTAGCATTGTCTCTGCCTCGAACACAATACAAGTCGTAATTATTTATCACCCACCAGGTTCCAGCTGTCCATTTAGCCAATTCTTGGAGGAGTTCTCTGACTTCCTTGACGGGCGTCTATTCTTAACTGGGTCACTAGTTATCTCTGGTGATTTCAACATTCATTTGGCTCCACCAAAATCCAAATCATCATCTTTTACAGACCTATTGGCAGAATATGGCCTGCAACAGCACATCAGTGAGCCAACACATATACATGGTCATACTCTTGACCTATTGCTGACACGGCAATCTGGTACTGACAGTATTTTTGATCCTCAAGTTGTTGCTGGAATATCAGATCACTCGGCTATTGTCTGCAACTTCAACCTCACTAAACCAAGGGCAAATTTGAAGAAACTATCTTCGAGAAATGTGGGTGCAATAGATCCTCTGTGTTTCATCCATGACCTGGAACAGAAATCCTTCGTCGACATCTGCAGCACACATGATCCTGACACTGCGGTTACGATATACAACTCAAGTATCAATGAAGTCTTAAACCATCATGCTCCTGTAACAACTAGAACATTAAAAATCAGAACTAACACTCAGTGGTACAATGGGGAGATAGCGCGGGAGAAAAGGATCCGAAAACAAAAGGAAACACAATGGCGTTCATCAAATCTTGAAATCCATCGTCAACTGTTTAATTCTCAACGTCAGAAAGTCCAGTCTCTCATACGATCTGCTAAGATCTCCTACAACAATGACCTCGTGGAGGACTGCTGTGGTGACTCAAGGAAATTGTTTTCCATAACGAATAATCTCTTGAATCGCAAGTCCAACACACCTTTGCCTGATCACATAAACAAACAGCAACTATCGAATAGATTCAGTCAGTTTTATCAGAGCAAAGTTGCATTGATTTGTACTAGCCTAGATAAACATAGAGGAGAAGCTATACACTCTTCAACTCGGGTCACGGCAGCTCTGGACAATCTACGGCCAGTCACATCTAAGGAGGTTCAGTTGATCATCAACAAATCTGCCACAAAGTCTTGCGACCTTGATCCTATCCCCACTAATCTGCTTAAGAAATGTTTGCCAGTCATGGTTCCAGCCACCACCAACATAATAAATTCCAGCTTTGAAAGTGGACGTTTCCCCAATACTCTGAGACATGCAAATGTTCGACCCGTGTTGAAGAAGACTGGCTTAGACACCAACTCTTTGCAAAGCTACCGACCGGTATCAAATCTCCCTTTCCTCTCCAAGGTTATGGGGCGGGCTGCCTTCTCCAGGCTCACAGAGCATCTTACTGACAACCACATACTAGACAGTCACCAGTCCGCATATAGGAGTAATCACAGTGTTGAAACTCTTCTTGTGAGTTTGACAGACCATATCCTGCGGCAGATGGACAATGGTAACCTGACGGCGCTGGTTTTGCTTGATGTTTCATCAGCTTTTGACACAGTGTGTCATGCTACATTGCTTGAGCGTCTTCAGGCCTTTGGAGTAACTTCAAAAGCCATTCGCTGGTTCTCATCCTACCTCAGTAATCGCTCCCAGTCTGTATCCATTGATGGAGTCAAATCAAAACCAACACCTCTGTCACCCAAGGCTCTGTGTGTGGTCCATTGCTGTTTTCTGTATATACTCAACCCCTTGGAGAACTCATCTGCAGGCACAACGTTCAATACCATTTTTACGCTGACGACATCCAGCTCTTTATTTCCTTTCCACCGTCAGATGCAAATTGCCTTTCTGTTCTCAAACGTCTAGAGGAATGCCTGGCTGAAATTAAAATGTGGATGTCACGCAACAATCTTAAACTCAATGGGCTCAAAACGGAGTTTATGGTGTTGGGCTCGAAGGGGATGCTCAACAAGGTCACTAAGCCTGTCTTCACGACCGATGAAGCAAGCCATAATCCAAAAGACACATGCAGGAATCTTGGAGTGATCTTCGACTCTAATATGACATTCAACAAGAACATATCACACATTGCTAAATCTGTCAGATACCAGCTTCGCAACCTCTCACACATTCGAAAATTTCTGTCTCGCAAAGCAACAGAGCAGGTTGTGCACTCTCTTATAACATCACGACTTGACTTCTGCAATGCCATACTCAGCAATATGCCTGAATATCAGATCAAGCGTCTTCAAAGGCTCAAGAATTCAGCTGCCCTTACAAAAGGATCATCCTTACAAAAGGATCATCACATATCTCTCCAATCCTCACGGCTCTGCACTGGCTTCCGGTTCAAAAACGAATCGATTTCAAAATTCTCCTTCTCGTGTATGTCTCTCCAGGGCACAGCACCAACATATATCCAGAGCCTGATACATCTTCATGCACCACCCAGGCAGCTCAGATCATCTGACACCAAAATTCTTAACATTCCACGTACACGCCATTCATGGGGAACCTGATCCTTCTCACACTCTGGACCAACACTATGGAACGAACTTCCCCCAAATCTCCGACAAGTCACTACTTATACCAGCTTCAAAACTCATTTAAAAACTTATTATTGCGCTTAAAATTTCATATATTTACTCATTGTAGGCCCACTTGCTTCTGCATCTCTCCTGCGCCAGGAGTGTCTTTTTAGACAGACATGGCGCATTATAAATGGCCACTATTATTATTATGTCCACTGTAGATCTTTTGGGACGAAAGCCACATTGCTCCTCCGGGTAAACTTGGTCGGCAAGGACTAGTCTCTTAAGGATGACTCGTGCAAATGTTTTCCCCACAATGCTCAACAGAGAGATGCCACGGTAGTTGTTGCAATCGGATCGGTCGCTCTTGTTCTTGTATATTGTGACAATGTTTGAGTCACGCATGTCTTGGGGCACGGTTTCCTCGTTCCAGCACTGTATAAGTAGCCGGTGGAGGTCAGGAAGCAGGGTGTAATTACCGCACTTGAGAATTTCAGCTGGGATACCGTCTTTCCCTGGAGCCTTTCCGCTGGCTAGGCTGTCGATGACCTTCCCAATTAGCTCGTTCATTGTGGGCTCAACATCTAGCTCTGTCATGGTGGGGAAAGTGT
This sequence comes from Leptasterias polaris, assembly GCA_037783415.1. Lineage (NCBI taxonomy): Eukaryota > Metazoa > Echinodermata > Asteroidea > Forcipulatida > Asteriidae > Leptasterias > Leptasterias polaris. Next base: position 901,991 of record JAZGTN010000131.1, read on the forward strand.
GAAGGGCATCCAAAGCGGCTTGTGAGACCTTGTTTTCTCTTGAGTAAAGATCCGAGTAGTTATCAACCCATCGTTCCATCTGTTCCCCTTTGTCAGTGGAGCAGTTTTCTTAATGCGTGGGCCAATGGCTTTTTTATGCCCTCGTACATTTCACGAATGTTACCGGTGTCTGATGCCGTCTGAATACTCTGGCAGAGTTGCAGCCAGAAGTTGTTGGCACATTGTCTAGCTGTTCGCTGGACTGCACTGCGAGCTGCACGAAGGTCTTGCAGTGACTTTCTGGTAGATTTGGTCTTGGATCTGAGATGGGCAGCCCTCTTTGTATCAATGACAGGGAGCATTGAATCAGCATTCAAGTCAAACCAGTCATTAGGAGGTGTTGATTTCTTTCCAAAGGTGGAAAAGGCAGCTTCAAAGATTGACGTCTTCAGGTGGGTCCAAGTTTCCTCAGGAGTTTGACATGTAGACCCCTTGTCTGCAGCAACCTTTTCTGTGAGCAACGACACTTATCGATCCGTGTTTAGTAAAGTGTTGTTTCTTTGGTTGTAGTTTGACTCTGCTACATACCAATGAATGGTCTGTGTCACAGTCAGCACTGTGGTAGGCACGTGTAAGCAGAAAAACGTCCGCGTGTGACTCAGTGGCTTACCAATGGATTGGTCTTGCATAGTCTTTATTCAATCAAGATTACAGTCATGTTCTGTCTATTTGCTAGTGCCACGTCACATGTACTTTGAGTTTAAAAAGGGGATAATCGTAAGGTTGGGCAGAAGAACGTATCGTACCAACCCTTATCGAATTACAATATTGGTTAGCAGTGCGTGCCAGTTATTATTAATATGCCGCAACTGTTTAAGACGAGTCTTCGATGCGTAGTACCCGGAGACAGCCAGAGAAACCTGTTTTGTCTATAAAGGTTAATCAGACCAGATACCTTGGAAGAAAATTGGTATTGTCTACTCGTAACAATCTACCACTAAGGTCGAAAGACTGCCGATGGGCAGCAATTTTTACTTGGACTGTCCCCAGCAACAAAGGTCATAACACTGTGTCAGCTAGTCTTGGTCAAGGCGTTCTTACAAGTTTTTGTTGTACAAGTTGGGCCGACTGACTGAGCGAATAAAACACAGCGGCGCGACGTTCCCGACAATAGAGGGCGTGTTCTCAAATCAGTGTCCACCGGAGATTCTGTCCCCATATGGAAAATTAACATGGGCTGACGGATGTTGATTCAAAATAGGGGGCTGACGAGCAATAACTAGTCAAAATGTCAAATGTGTCCTTACGGATCCGGATTGTGGGGTATTGCTATTGCTGTTCTATCTTTCCCTTTTATAAACAACTTCTTTGTGGGATCCAAATTGTTCCTGTTGAGATTGCCTTGTGGGGTCTATTGTTCTGTTGTTGTCAGGACCCCACAAAAGGGCCCTTCCGTAAGCCCACACAGCTCTGTGTTGCAGTCACTCTGTGGACATTCCCTTGTTTTATACACATTCTATACTTCCACACTGTAAAAAAACCTACACGTCCACACAGAGTTAATTACAGTGTTGAGAAATAGGATTTTCCTTAAGTGTATAGAACAAAGGAATGTCCACACAGTGACTGCAACACAAACATGGGTGGGTGTCTAAAGAGTGTTATAGGCCAATCCGTACGTGCATTAATAGAGATCTATAGTATAGTTTGCATCAAAGGTAAAAACGACAACGCTGCCAGCATAATAATGAACAATGGCGCCTGGTGCAGCCTGCAGCACTTGCACGTACGGATTGGTCTATAAATGCACCTCAGTCACACTAACTGTTCTACCTTAAAAACTTTAATTGCACCTGCCACTGGTTCTGCCACTGAGCCCAAAGATCCACGCCTCGGGGCATTTTTTAAAGACATACATAAAATTAGCTTTTTGCACTTCGATTAGGAGGGGGTGTCCAATATTCATACATGCAATAGTCATGGTTAGGCCTACTCCTAGAATCGAAATTAAATTTCAATTTCATTTTATTACATTTCGTTTGATTTTTTGTTTTTTTTACCTTTTCAATTTTTGTTTTACCTGTCCCTTTACGGGCTCCTTGGTAGTGTCTTATCGACGAAAATCCAGAGCAGTTATGTCCACGCAGGAAGAATAATCCGTAATTGGAATACACAATCTGAGGAACGTATCTGACAGTAACGTTTCTCAGATTCAAATTTTGAGGGGAAAATACTGATATCTTTTTCCATAACCACATTATTTCGAAGTGAAATGATTCTCAAAATGCTTTATACTATCGAAAGCTTCTTAACCAAGTAAGTTTTTAATGTCATCAACGTACCTTCTCTTTAAGTGGGAAATTCTACCTCATAACAAAATAGCACTTCGGCCTTTCGTGAGATGTTTGGAGAAACCACAAAAAGGACTGGGAACAAAAGTCTACAACTTAACGTACCGTCTCAGTAGGTCTGTCTCATAAGTGAACGTAAGGGACGGACGTAAACTTAAAAATAACGTGCAAGAGTGTGCAGTAGGCCAAATCTGACTGGCCTGTACATGTCACGTGGGTACCTAATTATTCCGTTTTGCGTATGCCAAGTTCTGAATAGGAGGTCGGCCATTATAACAATGAACTTTGCACTGGATAATAGAATTCGCTTGTAATTTGGGTGGGAACAATGTGGCTTTCTTTCTTAATATTGGCCTAATCCCGGTGGTTGAAAAGGGTAAATTAGACGCGTTTTACAAATGGCCAATCACAGAATAAGAACATTTTTAAATAAGAATTCCACAATTACATTGAAAGTGCTGCAACGGCGATATCAATCATGATACAAATGAAATATGAAAAGCAAAAATTATCTACTTCTACAATTATGGACAACTTTCAAGACAACTTTCCACCACCTTCTGATAGAATATAAACTCAATCTTGTGCCAGGTATCTCCGTCTCGAGCATACATCTTAAAAATAGTACCCCTTTCTTTGTTTTCTAGAATGGGGAAGTGATCTTAATATTGATTCCCAATTTTCAATTTCTAGGGGATTTCATCCCCGAATTTTGCTTGTAAAACAGCCCCTCCCCATAGAAAATCAGAAAGTGCATGCAGCCCCTTAGTTACTTGAGTGGGGGTGGGGGTCGGTGGGGTACACAATGTACTCAGGGTAGGGGCGGGGTGGACGCCCCCCCCCCCCAAAATAGATATATAAATTTATAATAAATAAATAAACTACAATTTAAAAAAAGGTCCCCAAAATCAGAAAAGAAGAAAAATAGTCGACCCAAATACTCAAAAATGGTGCGCACAAAAAACAAATAAGCGCAAAAATGGACCAAATGGCTTGAATTGGGCCTTCATTTTCAAAACAATCCCCCCCTCCCCCCTTCTGCGTCGCCGGCGACGTGCGGCACTAACATTCATGTCCACCATAATGGTGTAAAATACTTCGACTACTACCCAAAAGATTTAATAAAACTATAGACCTATATAGTCTAAACGTCAAGAGATTACAACAATAAATGTCACTCAGTTCAATTTGGGGTTGAACCAACGACCTCCGGCTTAACCAGCTGAGCTGTCAATTCAATTTGAATAGCAAGCTTGTCCACTGTCCACGACCACACATCTCTTATGTAATACGCACAATAGGGTGCCTCTCAGTGAACGGGGGCGTGTCCGACCACCTCTCAGACAATGCAGCTTTGCATGCGTCCAACAGTAATGAGGTGACAGGCGTGCTCCTGGCGTAAGAAAATCGGGTGACCAATCAAATTTCAGGTTACAAACCCGAACGTTACCATACGTCCATTTTAAGTTTACGTCCGTCCCTTACGTTCACTTATTAGACAGACCTTGTGGGTCTGTCTCATTAGTGAACGTAAGGGAACGTAAAGGACGTAAACGTATAATTAACGTGCATGGGTGTGCAGTAGGCCAAATCTGACAGGCCTGTACATGTCACGTGGGTACCTAATTATTCCATTTTGCGTATGCCAAGTTCTGAATAGGAGGTCGGTCATAATTATAACAATGAACTTTGCACTGGGTAATAGGCTGTGCAAGTCTCGCGCGCATTCGAACTTCCGGGACCATATTATGGAGTTTTACGTGGGCGAGATTTTGTTTCGTCAATTATTTTAGTTTAACGTAGGTTATGACCTAGAAAAGTATACATGTTGTTGAAATGTAATACTAAGTGATAACAAAATATGAAAGTAAAACCAATTCAACAATATAACGAAGAAAACCCAAGAATTAAACTTGACCTCAGCTTCCGGTTATTGCAAAAAATTAAGAATTTTGTGCTCGCCTCCGATCATAAAACTTACGTAAACGCTTGTTTTGGATGCGCAATTATAATCGCCAGATGCTGTAATTGCAAAGCAAACCCTTTTCATTGCAGTCTATTCTGGTTGTTGAGGCGTCAGCATCCTCTTTATACTGCGATACGGGTCCATTTAAGACCCGTTTGACCTTCACGAATCCGCGTAAGGGGTTTCTAAAAAGTTAACATCAAATAGGCATCCTTGTCCCAGAGTTTTAATTTGTTTTCAATAATAATATACACACTATTGTGATTTTTTTTCAAAAGCTAAACCTTTTCATAAAATTGTAATGATTAATTTTTGTTGTTCAGATTTTGTCATGAGATATAATTTAAAACAAAGATTTAATTTCAGAAATAAAAATGTTCTTCGTTTGACGTGTTTTCTCGTTCGGATACGCGCGAGACTTGCACAGTCTATAGAATTGTCTTGCAGAACTATTATAGATCGCTCTTTTTTTTTTTTGGGGGGGGGGGACAATGTGGCTTTCTTTCTTAATAATAGCCTAATACCGGTGGTTGAAAAACGCGTTTTAGAAATGAAGATAATTCTTTTGCTCCTGAACTGAATTGATGACGCAACTGGCATTATTGACGCCATGGTGTGTGTTGGCAATCAAGAGTTATTCAATGCCTTTCCTAGACTTGCCTGCACTAGATGTACATGTATATATCGAGAGCCGGCAAATATGACAGAATATAAGAACATTTTTAATAATAAATCCACAATTACATTGAATTAAGTGCTGCAACGGTGATTTCATTCATGATACAAATGAATTATGAAAAGCCAAAATGTTCTACTTCTACAATTATGGACAACTTTCAAGACAACTTTCCACCACCTTCTGATAGAATATAAACTCAATCTCGTGCCAGGTATCTCCGTCTCGAGCATCCTACATCTTAAAAATAGTAGGCCTACCCCTTTCTTTGTTTTTAAGACTTGGGGAAGTGATCTTAATATTGATTCCCAATGTTCAAATTCTAGGGGATTTCACACATGAATTTTGCTTCTCAAACAGCCCCCCCCCCCCCCCCCCCCAAATAGAAAATCGGAACGTGCATGCAGCCCCTTAGTTACTTGAGTGGGGTGGGGGTGTCTGTGGGGTATACATGTACGCCCCGCAAAAATATATATAATAAAATAATAAATTAAAATATATCAAAAAGTCCCCAAAAGAAGAAAAGAAAAATAACCCCAAAATATTAAAAAATGGTGCACAAAAAAATAAAAAATAAGTGCAAAATGTTTCCAAATGGCTTGAATTTGGCCTTTATTTTCAAAAAATTCTAAAAACTCCCCCCCCCCCCCCTTCCGCGTCGCCGGAGACGGGCGGCACTAACATTCATTCCACCCCCCGGCCCACAGCCACCCTATCAATTGCCTACGCCATAATGATGTAAAATACTTCGACTACTACCCAAATAATTAAATAAAACCAGGCCTATAGACCTTTCTATTGCAACGTCACAGCCCGAGTTTTTGCCACAACCGAGGTTTGAAAAATATGGAAAGCCATAACTGCAAATCAAAAACAGATCGACATAGTTTGTAGCAATGTTTCACAAAAACAGTGTTGAATTTGTTGAAAACAAATCAACCAATCATAGAAGGTATTTCAGTTCATGAATCTTTAGAGAAATTTTTTGAATTTGGTCACCACATTTTTTAACACGATTGAATGTTTTGCTAACATTCGGCCGTCCATGCCAACCGGCGCACTTTGTTTATCAACAATGGAAAGGTCTATATTATAGTCTAAAAGTCATGAGATTACCGGTACAACAATTAATGTCACTCAATTCAATTTGGGGTTGATCCAACGACCTCCGGCTTAACGTGCCCAACCAACTGAGCTGTCAATTCAATTTGAATAGCAAGCTTTTCCACTGTCCATGACCACACATCTCTTATGTAATATTCTCCTGTATTGCCAATACAATAGGCTCATCATAAAACTTAGCAAACGTCGTTGATCTCGATCATCCCGCAGCTTTCATGATTGTTCCTAATTATCATCTTTTCTTTTTAAGGCTGCACTGCACGAAGTTACACGTGTAGGCCTACTATGGGCTTCAAATTTGTCCGTCCTTATACCTGCATCTTAAAATGATAGCCTAATCTGCTGCCTATCACTTCCTGATCCCGCTGCTTTGTGGGGTGGTACATAACTTTAAAATATTGTTTTTCTTTACCCACCTCTGATGACAGATTGAGTTTTCTCAAAATAAACTTTCGAAGCACTCATAACACATAGTAAATGATCAGGAGGGAAGCAATTAAATCAGCTTCTGCCAGAGGTTTTTAACTCTATACTTATTTTAGTACAGTGCATCGATAGTCAAATTCACATCTTCTTTCTTTCTTTCTTTCTAGCCTATCCCACTTCACTGCGGGAGGAAAGCCTCTTCACCAACTCTCCATTTCACTCTATCATGGGCCGTGTTGCCAAGCAATGCCGTTTTATGTTTTTTAGTTCATCTCTCCTTTTTCTAAATTTTGTCTCCCTCTTTTCCCTGCTCGGTTTCTTGAAGTCCAAGTGGTTGTTTGAATGTTCACCTGTTGCCATACCTCCTTGCTACACAGGTGACCAGCTACCCATCTCAATTTCTTTGATATAATGGTCTTAATAACATCATCCACTCTTGATTTCTTTTTAGGTCCCTTTTTGTCACACTGTCCTTCTTTTAATATCCTATCATTAATTTGTTCACCCTTACTTTGTTTTTCTCAAGACCTTTGGTGGTAGTCCATGTCTCGGCACGTTATGGTATGACAGGTATAGGATGCACTGATCGAATACCTGCCTTTAAAGGGAAATAGGAAGGATGTGGTCTCGAAAGATGTAGCTGAGTGTGCCAAACTTCACCCAACATGGTCTACTCTCTCCAAATCTTTTTCCTGAAAGGCTGTTTTGAATATTTCTACTCAACGTGACCTTTGTTTTCTTGATGTTCATGATAACCCTTTCAGTACCAACACATATTGGCTACTTATGCCATGGTGACCAGAGACATTTCCTTGACATGGCTACCTGGTGACCAAAACTATTTTAGGAAAATTTCAGGTTACAGCGCCCTCACAAGGCAGATTGGGGTTAGCCTAGGTCCTAGTCACATAATGCAAGTTGAGCAAGCAATTAAATTACTGTTTCCTTTGGCATATTGCCTTGGACTAAATCATTGCCTTAAACATATATTTTAGGTATGGTATTATGACCACTAAATACACAATTGAGTAGTTTAAATGTTTAAGCTAAACATTTGTCAAGTAGCTGTTCATACCAATCTGCATGAGACATATTTTTGAAACGTTAAATAAACATAAGGTTTTAAGATATTACTTTTCAAACAGCATCCTCCCCCCCCCCCCAAACCCGCCCAAAAATAAAAAAATGTTGGTTGAGCCTCACCGATACTGGGAGTTGGTGACTATACCCATGTTGATCAATAGGTTAAGGCTGCCATTTAGATTGTTGGCAAATTATGATTCCTCCAAAAAACAAAAGGTTTTAAGAAATTTTTTAGGAAGCAACCCCCCCAAAAAAAACCCGCTCCTAGGAAAAGACATGAAATATAAACAAGAGAGTTTGGATTACGCACAATATGACTTAGAAATAAATGACTGGTAAAATCAAAAGTTTAATTTTTTTCTACATTTAATGACAAAGAAGGAACTGACATAAAAGAACATTAAATATTGCCCATTTATAAATGTCCGCCAATAAATTAGGTTTTGGTCCGTATCTCCGTCTATGAGCCTCACATACAAAAATTATAATTGCCATGGTGGTTCAGTCACTTGTAAAAGGCGGCCATTTTGATTATTATAACATTAAAAATAAACAAGAGAAGTTTGATTAAGCACAATATGAACGTTACTCGAACAAAATAACTCATAAAATATATGTTTTACCTATCATTCACCAATATGTAAAGAAGAAACAAACATAAAATATTTCAAAAGTGCTATACTTGTATTTTCTAAGTACCATCCTCCCCCCCCCCCCCGCCTCAATGTTGGAAACTTGAATGTATTAAGGATCCAGGAACCCAACAAGACACACAATTAAATAATTGCATCAGTCGGTTAAGGCGGCCATTTTAATAATAAAAATGGCCGCCAAACAATTTTGTTTTGGCCCGTAACATAAAATATTGCCAGGTTTTCAGGATGCTGGAACCCAATGAGACCAAATAGAAACAATGTGGTACAGTTGCTTAAGTCGGCCATTTTGAGTATTTTAAAATTAGTTTCTGAAACCTGAAATAAACATGTTTTAATTAATTCCTTTTGAAGCACCCCCCAAACCCGCTCATAGGATTGCACATTCAATAAACAGAAGAGAGGAACTGAACAAAAATTACTCCTCAAATCAAATTTACACCTATCATGAACCAATATGTAAAGAAGGAACTAACATTACATTTTGCCAAAGTGCTATACTTGTTTTTTCTAAGTACCATCTCCCCCCCCCCCCCATGCTATACTTGTTTTTTCTAAGTACCATCTCCCCCCCCCCCCACCTCAATGTTGATTGTTGGCAGGCATGCGATTGTGGGATTCAACATTGTAGCGGGGGGGGGGGGGGGAGTATTCAGAAAGTGTAGAAAATTATTCGTTTGGTGTGGAAATTCTCCAATAATGGTATAACCGCTTTACAAAGTTGTTACATAATTAACTTAATAGTTGAATTGGTGACCTAATTTATCGCTTGGTGTGGAATTTCTCAAAGCATGGTATAACACACATTGGCTTGATACACTGCTTACAAATCGTGCGAGTTTGTTTCCGATTAGAGGTGGAACTGCATATAACACAGTCACGTTTCTTCCCGTCAACATTCGGACCTGGAAAGTGCTGAGTTGAAAGGGCGTTTGAAGCACTTGACACTTTACGGGCATGGTGAACTGGGTTGTTCTCGAAGCTTGAAATAAGTGCCTCTATCACCTTGACCCGAAAATCCAAAGTAGACAAGCTCTTGTTTGTATGGATGCTGTTGTATACGACATTAGCATTGAGCAAACATATGTCTAGGATTGTAATAAATACACGTTTCCACCATTTGAATGTTTTGTGGGTATGAGTAGTACGTGCATAATTGTCCTGCCAGATCCGTGCCCCCCATGTATTTATTGTAATCCTCGACTATGCACGGTTTTTTGATATGACGAAATCCTGTTGAAGTTTTCCGGCTCCGAATCTTTTTACTAGTGACACTGCAATCGCCATAGTTTGAGAGGAGAGTGACACGTTTTGTGTCCTGCCACATAACGCAGTTGGCCTGCTTTCTGAAAAAATTTGGGATCTGCACCGCTTTTCATAGGAAATTTCTTGGAGTTTGCTACGTCGGGTATCCCTAGGGTGGTATAGCGCACAGTTCCACAAGCTCCGAATCCTAGCTCAGACAACTTGGAGAACAGAGCCGGGCTAGTAAACCAATTGTCCATGTAGATGCAATGTCCTTTATTTTCGAGTCCCTGCAAAAGGTTCAATACTACGTTGCCTGGTGCCCCTATTTCGGATGGATGGTTTGTCTCAGGATCACTTACAGAGGACTGTCTTGTGGGCACCTGGGCTGCGATCCTGTGAACGAACTCCCAGGCACATGTGTACCCTGTGTCGGATTCGTTCAATGAGAAAGATTTCAATCCCCATTTTGCGGCTTTTCTTGGCATGTACTGCTTGAAGCTCCACCCGTCCTTTGAATTTGACCATCGTCTCGTCCGGTGAAAGGCTTCGTCCCGGCTGGTACACCCGGAGGAATGATGGTAGTACAATGTTTAACAGTGGCCGTAATTTAGCAAGTTTGTCACGGGGAGAGTCGCCCTCGACATCTCTGTTATTGGCGAGGTGAAAAAATCTTAGGATTGCAGTAAATCGGTTACGAGCCATGGTTGCTGAGTACAGGGGACTTCGTAGAATTTCAGACCTGGACCAATGCATGGAGTAACGAGGCCTTTTGTTGATTCCCATGCAAAGAAGTAGGGCCACGAATGCCATCATTTCAGGTACATCAGTTGGTCTCCATGCACACTTATTTTCTGCCCCCGCTCCAAATATTTGTTCAGCATAACGATTAGTCTCTAGTACCATCATCTGCCACACTGCTTCACAAAAGTACAGTTTGAAGATTTGTATGGGGGAGAACGAACTGAAGTCTTCTGTAGCCCCGGTGTTTGCTGTAAATTTAACAGGCGGTCGCCGTGTGTAACAGTTGGCTTCACGCCATCCACACCTGAAATTCGGCTTTTTTTTTGTCTTCTTACCCTTCTTAGAACAGGTTAATGTTGCTGTTGATGTCGAGGCCCTCGGCTCTGTATCCTCACTGTCTTCTGACGTCTCCGAGTCCTCAAGTGGCGATTCCTCGTCAGATGACATTTCTGAACCACTGTCTGCGAAAATTTCTTCCAAAATTTTATCATTTTCTTCGGCCATGTTGTCAGAATGATCTCTTACTGAAGAATGCGTGGGGGGACGCTTAACGATTGATACCGCTTAAATTTTAAAACTTGCGACGCTTCAGGGCACACGCGGCCAGCTTGTTACCAAGGGGATGGACAAAAGGCGATTGAGGGGGCTATTAACATTTTGATAACTTACTTTTGGTCGATGTGCCACAGAGGCTCATTGGTCACCAAGAGTGCTAATAATTCCGTGCCATACGGGCTCATTGGTCACCAAGTGGAATGTTGTTTTGAGCCGCTATGGCACGGCGGTACTGAAAGGGTTAAAGGCCTGCCTTACTACTTTTATCTGCAAGCTCCCGAATCATTCTCTTGAGTTCTTCTGGGGTTTTAACTGAAAATGAGGATCAGCAAATCAACGAAGAATCCTTTATCACTCCAGTCGACGTTCTTGAAAATGAGGATCAGCAAATCAACGAAGAATCCTTTATCACTCCAGTCGACGTTCTTGAAAATGAGGATCAGCAAATCAACGAAGAATCCTTTATCACTCCAGTCGACGTTCTTGAAAATGAGGATCAGCAAATCAACGAAGAATCCTTTATCACTCCAGTCGACGTTCTTGAAAATGAGGATCAGCAAATCAACGAAGAATCCTTTATCACTCCAGTCGACGTTCTTGAAAATGAGGATCAGCAAATCAACGAAGAATCCTTTATCACTCCAGTCGACGTTCTTGAAAATGAGGATCAGCAAATCAACGAAGAATCCTTTATCACTCCAGTCGACGTTCTTGAAAGCTTCTTCCAGATCTGCGGTAAAAAGCTTTGGTAACACTGAATCACCTTGTCTGACACCCTCATTATCGCGATCGAGTCTGTGATAGTATCTTCCAGGTGTTCTCTTGCAGTGTAGATTGCTTTGATGATCTTTTAGAGGACCAGATTTAGACATTTTTTCCACGTTGAGTCACACAAATTGCAAAAGTTTGTTTTATTGTTGATTCTTGTTAATTAGTTATTTATGACATATCCAAAATGGGACAAGAGTTTCAACCCGGAAATGACCTAATTTGCATATTCAAATTAGGTGGTAATTTTAAAATTTTGAGGTCATTTATCTCTAAAACTATTCATTTTTAACACAATAAATGTATTAAACCTGAATAACCTCTCTGAATAGCTAGGTCATAGGTCAAGTTGTCAAAAATGCGTAAACAGACAAAACAATTGGTGCGATGCGCCTTGATAGCACAGTGCGGTTTAGTATTTGCATGTGTAAACAGCATGTCTCAGATTGTTGGAGTTTATCAGAAGTTTGTCGCTTCTCACCCAACGACACCCAACGACATGGCGGACCGTCTAGCATGCATGCTGTGTGTGGAGAAATTGCTAGGCCCAATCATAGTAAGTACAGTCACCTTTTAAAGTCTTGGTAAGGACCCTTGAGGCTGTAGTGATGAAATATTAATGTGAAATTTGAAAGGAAATGAACTATAAACAACCCCTTTCTGTGAGCTCTTGACATGGCTAAGTTTATTTGGTCTCAGTCTCAGTCAAGAAAAATCCAGGTGTGCTGTTTTGAGGAACCCTACTTTTGTTGCTGTAGTTTAGATGTATTGTCTCTTTATAGAGCATCATATTGATGCAGTCACTAATCACTTATTGTCTTGATGAGTGGTGGCGCTCTATGTTTTAACTCACTCTTGAGTGACCTACTGACCTATTGACCTACTTGTCCCAAAGGTTTTGTCTGTCCTATGTTGAAGCTCAGCTATTCAAAGCGTCTGCAGCAAAACACCATGGCGATAGCTTCTCTAACCTCCAAGGTAGTTTCTGCCATGTTATTGCTGACAATGTGGATCATAACACCATAACCATTGACGGCAGAGGAACCTATCATGGCATGGGGCTCATGTACGTAGCAACTCCGGCAGTCACGTCCAATCGTATCATCCCCTAGAGACAATTCCAGCCTACAAGAACACCCTTCAAGTCTGCCAATACTACAATTTCGAAAGCTGAGGACATGTGGTGACATCTATGAACACCTTTAGGAGATAATAATAATAATAATAATACGCAGTTCTTATATAGCGCTTTATCTACTCCCGATGGGTGTCTCAAAGCGCTCAGTATTTTTCCTACAAGGTATGTGGAGTTACGTTTTTTTGAAGTATGAGACCTATTCCTTTGCATAGCACCATGTAATGGTTTACAAGGTGCTGTGGCGCAATATGCAGCCAATCAAACCAGGAACACCGGGGCGAACCAACTGGGTTCTTTTACGTGCATTACACAACACACGGGACCTACGGCTTTACGTCCCATCCGAAGGACGAAGCATGTGGTTAAGTGTCTTGCTTAAGGACACACGTGTCACGACTGGGATTCGAACCCACACTCTGCTGATCAGAAACACCAAAGCTTGAGTTCGGTGCTCTTATCCACTCGGCCACGACACGCCACAAATAAAATACCTGCTACAAGGCGAGGAGTCTGATAGAGGCTGATGACGAAAGGAGACACCTGGATCTCCTTTGGAAGTTATCCTTTCCTCTCAAAGTGAGACAAGTAGGCCTATGGTCAGGGTTCATGTAAGTGACAGCACGTGGACAACACAATGGGAAAGTATCATTCTACTTCCTCCCTATGATAGATCTGGATCCCACCAACATGAGTTGCATTTATTCAACCCTGATGTTTGTGAACCAGCAATGCCTAAAGTACACAGTCCAGCCAATAGTGACATTCGACCAGCCCCTCTGGATGAAGGCCAAGCTGATCAGTAATCAGTCAAGAAGTAGACCTCAGCAACGTCATCCTCATACTAGGTGCCTTCCATATATCAATGTTGGGCACTTCATGAGGTCAATTGGCCTATCAACACTGCTTGAGCTCGTCTATGCTGGTAACACTGTCACCCATATGCTCAGTGGGAAGGCATATATGCAAGAGCAGTCAGAGGTAATTTTTTGGTGGGCGGTGCTCTAAACACAATTCTTGTGAAGAAGATGACCGCACAAGAAGAACACCAACCAACAGGTAGTTGACAATGCTCTACAGAAGTTTGATGAGGTTTTCGGTAATGATTCACAATGTACCTGTAACACTTGATCATGATGCAGACATCCAAGCACTTGCTGATCTTTTCATGAAAGCAAAACTTGAGGTATCAGTTACACCAACAGGAAAGCTTTGGCTGCAGTATATGAACACGCTTGATATCCTGAGATCTGCCCTGAAGGCTCAACGCACTGGCAACTTCATGCTATACCTGAAGTCCCTGAAAGAAATGCTTCCTTACTTTGCAGCAAGTGGGCACAACAGTTACACCAAGTCAGTGCCTTTGGTCCTGCAGAGCATGCTGAATCTAGAGGAAAGTCACCCTCGTGTTTTCCAGGAGTTTATGAATGGGAACATGTTTGTCAGACGAAGTGATCAATTCTGGGGTGCCTTAGCAACTGATCTAATCATTGAGCAGGTTTTAATGAAGTCCCTCAAAAGCAAGGGTGGAATCACACATGGGCGGGGAATGGATGAGGCACAGCGGACAAGGTGGCTGCTGACGATGCCTGATTATGCTCAGATAGAAACAGTCTGGATGGAGAAGCTGAGTAGCTACAACAACGCAACAAGCCAAATCAGTGTCAATACAATGAAGCGAGATATGGCAGATACAGCAATCATTCTTGAGTACCTAGAAAGCAATAATTCATTTGAAAAGAGTGACTATCTCCATGACATATCATCAGGCATCACATCAAATGTGTCCAACGTCAACATGGCTGAAAATATAGGCAAGTCTATCGTTACCAGCATGGAAGGTGAACAGGTTACAAAGTATGTCTTCAGGAAAAAGAATCAAGTGAAAGTAATGTCAAAGGTGATTTCTGATGGAGAGGTAGTAGCTGTCGATCCCCAGCTGCTTTTCCAGCGAATTCTTATAGTTGCCAACAACAGTTAATATATTGACCTGAATGAAGTTTTCAAATATGAGCTGTCTGTGTATCCACCATCACTCTTCACAAAAGATGGCCTGCTGAACTCTGCCACAAAACCCAAACTTGCAGATGCCATTGCCAAACGCTGTGAAGGTAACCCAGGTTCCTGAAGCAGAGTGCAATATTCTAGATGGTGGCTCCCTTCTTCAACGTTTGCCATGGACACAGAGACAAACATAACGACAGACAATCAACACAAACATCCGCATGGTGAAACTATATGCCAACCCTATCGTAGTTTTTGATGGGTACCTGCAAGAAACCACCAAGACAGTAACTCATCAATGGCGAGGTCAATCTTCAGCCAAAGTCAGAATAGACCTTGATCTGCTACTCAAAATGGATAAAAAGGTGTTCATACAGAACAAATCGAACAAGCAGGCGTTTATTAATTTGCTTTCTGATGAGATGCAGGAACAACAACATCCCTGCAGAAGATGATGTCGATCTACTGATTGTCTAGGTAGCAGTCAATATGTCAGTCAATATATAATTAAGTACAAGACAACGCTCGTTATTGCAGAGGATACAGACGTCCTGTTCTTCTCTGCCACCATCATAAGCCAGGTACTTCTTTGTTCATGAAGTCGGAAAAAGCGCAATAAAGAGACCACTGTGGAACATCCAGGCAACATGGTGCAACTTTAGGAAATCGCTTATGCACGTATCTGCCATTTCTTCATGCACTATGTGGATGCGATACCACGTCTGCACTGCATGGGATCGGCAGAGGCAGTGTGTTGATCTGAAAAAATTCGTCGAGCTGATGCAAATTGGCGAATGTTTTATGTCAAGTTCAGCTAGCCACGACGAAATCAGGGATGCAGGGACCAAGGCATTGACATGTGTGTATGGTGGACGCAACACAACTTTAAATAGTCCGAGGAAAAAGTTGTTTGGTGATAAGGTTGCAAAGAGCCTCAAGAGTGATGTCGCCATCAAACGACTACCCCCAACAGATGTTGCTGCAAAGTACCACTCATACAGGGTATACTTGCAGACCCAAGTGTGGACCGGCAATGTACTTGTTGTCAATATTGTGCCTTTCCAAAAATCTGTCAGCAGTGACTGGCAGTAAGCTGATAAATCTGTAGTTTTGTACCTTGTCTTGAATATGACTTTCTTCCTCTGGCAATATTTGTTGAAAAATATGGTTTCCTTATCCCCTTGACTGAGGATATCTGATTCTTTGTGCCGTCTTGTACCTTATGACACCTTTGACATTGTCTTGAAAAATCATGACCCTACATTGACCTTTCGTTCCAGTCCAAACGGGAAGTTTACAAAAATCACATGTCAGAAAGTCAAAATCTTTATGCCATCTTGTATCTCAAGACACACTTGCATTTTATTCAAAACATGACCGCACATTGACCTTTCCTTCCGGTCCAAACGTGAAGCTCAAACCAAATTTCCAGAACCGCATGTCCTTTTAAGTCATAGTCTGTGTGCCATCTTTTAGTATACAGCACATGTAAAATATTGTATTTAAAAACATAACCGCACTTCAGTTTTATGGTTAGGGTTTTGGACACAGAGTCAAATGTAGGGTCTACAGTTTCAGGGTCTGGTTCATAATAATCGTAAAATAAAATCGGAACAGCTTTGTGTTCGTCCAAAGGACAAACACTTTATGTTTAATCTATAATGTTAAGGACAAACACCTGATGACTACTTTATATTGTTTTGGTTCTGTCAATTAACAAGATTAATGTGTTTGAAACTCAATGTGTAACCCTTGAATGATATCAAGTGTGGTGGGGTCTGAAGTTAATTCTTTCCACCTTGGAAGGAAAGACTTCCTCCTCGGCGCGTTGCATCTGTCCCTCCGATAGGGTGTTGCATCAATTTCATGGTTTGAATTTGCCATACGAGTCATGGTGTACATGGCCAGTTTTAACTCCTCTTATGAGTTTTCTTTTGTTAAAGATCAACTTGAACGAAATCACTAAAACAAATTTGACCCTTTATATTTGTTTATTGTGTGTTTAGTTATTATTTGGTCGTAAGTTAGAATTTTTCTGCGCTGCAATTTTGCTGAAATTTGATCGGAAAAAAATAGCCCCCTTTTCCAATTTTTTAACTAGTGTTTTATATCGCCGTTGGCGGCTTCCTCATATTTTCGGAACCAATACGTCACAATGCGGACTGGTGAAGATTGTTTGTACATGTATTTGACTATATGCATTTAATAATAATAATAACAAAAGCATTTGATAAAGCGCCTTTTCCAGTGGATACAAAGCGCTTACAACAAAACAAAACACATGAACAAAAAAGAAAATGACATCACACAACATAAAACAAAGTCATGGGAGAGTCATCAGTTTTGAGTTTCTGAACTAGCAGTAGTGAACAGATAAGTTTTCAAGTTCTTTCTGAAGCAAATGACAGATGAAGAGTTTCTCAAATCTCGAGGAGTAGCATTCCAGAACTTTGGCGCCACTGTGGAAAACGCCATATCGCCTGCACGTTTCTTGGTGATAGGTTGATTCAACTTGATTGCAGCAGAAGATCGAGTTATGCGAGTGGGAACAAGAATATCTAAACAGTCGGAGATATAACTTGGACTCACATCGGACAGAGACTTAAACACAAGCAGAAGGACCTTAAAAATGATTCGTTGGCGTATCGGCAGCCAGTGGAGTTCTTGAAGAAGTGGAGCAGCGTGTGTGCGAGTTGGAAGAGAAAAAACAAGTCTGGCAGCCTTGTTCTGTAGGCACTGGAGTTTAGTAATATCCTTTTTATGAAGTCCACTGTAGAGAGAGTTGCAATAATTTACTGATGTAAACTTGTGTAAGTTTGAGGAATGCCGAGCAAATGTGCTGTCGGTGGATTCCAGAATCAGCAAAAAGAGTCCTGATGTTATTTTTTCTTTCTTTTTCCGAGGAATCCGGCGATGTTTGTTAACAACTCTCGAAAGGATCTTGGTTCTTGGTTGGTTATCCTCCAAAATACTCCATGAAAGAGTTTTGACTGGAGGTGGCGGAGGGTGGACTAAGGACGAATAGTATTTTCATTGAGAACAGCGGCTTTAAATAATGTTGAACAGGATTGAGTAATGGTAGACTGCTGGAGGTTGTTCCAAGACTTAATGGTTCGGGGAAAAAAAGAGTTGGCATAAACTTGTGAGTTGGTAGCAGGAATTTGAAATTGGTTTGAATGTCCTCGTCTGCATCTGTCAGGTTTGGGGTTTGTATAGGTCTGGTAACTAATATCGAGATGCCCATTTATCATTTTATAAAGGCAATTTAATCTATGTGCCTCCCTTCTGTCTTTCAGTGTTCCCCAGTCCAGTGTTTGAAGAAGATCTGAGACGCTAGAATCCCACCCATAGGTGTTGGTAACAAAGCGAGCTGCTTGTCTTTGAACTTTTTCGATGGATGAGATGTTTTTACTTGTATATGGATCCCATGAAGCAGTAGCATAATCAAGATGTGGACGGACAAGTGTGACATAGAGTTTTTCTTTGATGGTTGAAGAGCAGTGATGAAAGTTTCTTCGCAGGAAATTTAGGACTCGGGTCGCCTTCCCAGAAGCATGATGTGTCTGGCTATTCCAACGCAGGTCATGTTGGATATTAATACCAAGATACTGGGTCTGGTTTGTTTCTTCCAAGGTAACGCCACAGATGTTATATGACATTTTACCTGGCACCCTCTTCCTTGTGACACGCTATAGTCTTACATTTGGATGGGTTGAATTGCATGCCCCAGACTTTAGACCATTTGACCATGGTATCAAGATCTTGTTGAAGTGCTCTTTCATCCTCCGTGGAATTGATGGCTCTATAAAGCAGGCAATCATCAGCAAATAGCCTGGTTGTGCTTGAGACCTTTTCATGAATGTCGTTTATATAAAGTAAAAACAGATGTGGACCCAGCACTGTACCCTGAGGTGTCCCACTAAGGACTGGGAGCCATTCAGATGTCTGCCCATTTATACATACACGTTGGAGTCTGTTTGTCAGGAACCCTGAGATCCATCTTTTTGTATTTGCACGGATGCCATAAAAGTCGAGTTTCATCAGAAGTTTTTGGTGGGGGATGACGTCAAAGGCCTTTGAGAAGTCCAAAGCTACCATGTCGGTTGTTTTCTTTTCGTCAAAGTTCTTTGCCAGGTCGTTTGTTGTGAGGATCAATTGTGATTCACATGATCTGTGTTTCCTAAAAGCATGTTGGTTCGCAGCCAGAATATTATGGCGAGATAAGTGGCGCATGAGATTACTGTCAACAATGTGCTCCAAAAGCTTGCAACAAGTGCATGTTAAAGAGATGGGACGATAATTTGCAGGATCGGTAGGACCTCCCTTCTTAAAAAGAGGAGTTATATTTGCATTTCTCCAGTCCAATGGTAGATCTCCCGTGTCCAGGGATTGTTGAAAAATGAACTGTAAGATCGGAGCAATTTCTTCTGCTGCAATTTTGAGAGCTTGGTTTTGAATTTGATCAGGACCAATTGATTTTGTGACATTTATATTGAGCAATAATTTCTTGACACCTTCAATCTCTATGGTAATGGGAGGCATATCTGAAAAAGTACTTGGAGGCAGATCCGGATAAGACAATAAAGCTGTATCCTCATGTGTGAATACACTTTGGAATTGATTTGCTAGAGCTTCAGCTTTGTCCTGATCTTCGGTGAGGAGTTGATTGTTTACTTTTAAGGTCTGGACCCCTGAATTTTCTGTCCGTCTAGACTTGACATATCTCCAGAAATCTTTTGGATGGCCGCTTTCAAGTACAGAAGAAACATGTGCTCTATGGGCACTCCTAATGGCACGGTCAACCTGTTTACGAACTCTGGTGAATTTTTCCCAATCAAGTTTTTTACCACTTTTCTTGGCCCTGATGTAGCACTTTTCCTTCTTACTGCATAGACATTTCAATTTCGTTGAAAACCAAGGAGCCCGCATTCGACCCTTGATGAGCTTGTGGGGAATGTGATTAGTGACAATGTCGTTTAGAGAGTCTCTAAACCATGTCCAGTTCTCCTCAACAGAGTTTTTCCCAGGCTGAAGATCAAAGAATGCACTGGCAAGCCTTGCCGCTAGAGCCTTGAATTCCGTGGAGCTAACTTTTCTCCAAAGGGGGATACTGCGAGGAGGCTTAGTAGAAACCTTGGCCTTGGTATAAAAATTAGCTTGAATAATACAATGATCACTGATTCCAGCATGAGATGAAACATCACCAATCAAATCTGGATGAGATGTCAAGAGTAAGTCGAGTGTGTTCTCAGTACCATTTAGATCTCTTCGGGTAGAAAATGTGACTTTCTGCGCAAGATGGTTATTCAAGATGAGATCAGCAAGGGCATCCTGGAGAACACCCCTCGGTTCACTCTGGTTACCATCAGACCAATCAACTCCAGGGATGTTGAAATCACCACCCAGGATGATTACAGGAGAACGAGACGAATTGTTAATTTTTGAGACATTGACATCGAGCTCTAACTGTGGTGAAGACCTAGCATCAGGAGGACGATAAAAGCTTCCAATATGAAGAGTTTGTCCAGATAATGAAGCCTGGCACCAAATCTGCTCACTGGAATCATTCGATAAGTCAGTTCTCTCAAAACAGGGAATATTGTTGTTGACCCCTATAAGGACGCCTCCTCCATGGGAGTTTCTATCTTTTCTGAAGATCTTAAGGTGAGGAGGAAAAATCTCAGCTGACTTTATTGATGGATCCAACCAAGACTCAGTTCCAATGAGGATGTCCGGGTTTTCAGTGTCAATAAAGGAATTAATGAGTGCAGTTTTCCCTTTGATGCTGCGAAAGTTTATTATTGCTATCTTAATATTCTCACATCTGGCAGGTTTCTTGGATTTAAATTGAGTATGGACCGAACGCACAGAGGATTTCTGCTGAACAGAGGGTTCTTGCTGAATCAAATATTGAGGGTCCACTTGCGACAAGCTTAAGAAGTTATCGTTGATAGGAGCATTACTGTTACCATCTTTCCCTACGATAGTCCAACCATCATTTGTCTTCACACACTTCAGTGGTGGAGGATTTCTCGCAATTTTGGCGGGTGATTTGTGATCACATGACCACCCGTTCACAGATTTTTTCAGAGTTATTTTAGGTATGACTCCAGCTCTTGTAGGGCTGGAAGTTCTTGAAAATACTTGGGCATTTACAATATCGAAGTCATCACTATTTAGTGAAGTAAGGCTTTCAAAAGAGTTACTTAACTGGAGCATCCTCGTTAGGTCACAACATGAATCAGAGTCAGATGGGTCAAAAAAGGAGCTTGCAAAATTTATTACATCGCAAGTTGGGCATAGCCAAACAGCATCAGTGTTGGTGGTATGAAAATCAAAGGTAGCATTTGACACGTCGGAACAATTCAGATGAAACATTGAGCACTGAATGCCAACGTCTTTTACAGCATACGAACAGATGCCGCAAGGATACTTTGGTTTACGTCCCCGGCTACGGCGTTGACCAGGTCTGGGGCCAGGGTTCAGGCTAATATCACCAGCTAACAAGTTGATAATAAAGAGTAAAGGTAGACAACCTCGTGGGTAACCCAAGAAGGGTGTAGAGCTATGTTTTAAACCTCTACCAGGGTATGGATTAACTGCAATAGAGTACGAAATCATATAGGCTGAGGGAAGTTCAATCTGGCTTACGGTAGTATTTAAAATACACATGTCCGGGTTTGGGTGCAAATAGGAGTCAAAAAAAGGAACGATCCTACCGTAAGACTTCATGGCTTTAAGATGCAGTGGACCAGGTGAACGATCACGGCATATTCTCAGTCCAATTTGGAGCAGGGCGATTGACAACAGCAACCGCAACACAGATGGTTTAGTGTTAAGATGACGATGCGATCCAAGTAACATGGCGTCCACAGCGTAGGCTCGTTCACCCACAAGTCAACTGGTCAAGTTAAGTTGAGATAATGCACAATTTCCACAAGGACACAAAAAATAATTGAGTAACAGTCATAAAACTTTAGAGTCATAAAACTTGTTTAAAAAAGTCAAAAACTTATTACAGTATGGCTGGTTGCAGAATTCTACAGCGTAAATTACAGCTTGCCGGGTGGCGCGAAAATGGTGAATACACTACAGTACACAGTACACAGTACAGACACTCAGTCAGTCACCAACCAACAGCCAAAACGAAGTAACAAGGTTAAAATAGCAGGAACCCTTCGCGAATATTACAAGGAATGGCCTTCTTGGCATGACCTAAAAGATCAAATTGTCCACACGAACTTAAAATAAAAAGGCAAAAGAAGAAAGGAGGTTAAAAAACGGTAAACAAAAACGAAGCAAAAATAAGAGCAATAAAAAGACACGTCCACCCTCTAGCGCCCACTATTGCAGCGCCCACTATCTCAAGTTGACAAAATGGTCTTTGAATGGTTTATACGAAGAAGGGATCACCCAAAAAATTATTTTATAAAATCTTAAATTACTGTTAACAAAGTTGATCAAGGGTACGTTGTTATTATACGGAGCACCAAAAAGGGACATAATGGTATGAAAACAATTAATGAAAACATAAATAATTCAATTTCACTTAAAATAATTTATATTGATCCAAAATTGCTTTTGAAATAATTTTGCTTGAAATCTTTTCGAATGCTCATCTTGAAATATAATTATTGCGAGAAGTAGAAATAAATTATTGCGAAAAAAATTGATTTCTCTATCATTCCGAACGCTTCAAATAATTTATGTTGTGCGCTTGGAATAGATTATTGCCAGTGCAAAAGCTAAATAAAATTATTGAGAAATCGATTCGTTCTCTCCACATTATTTCGAACGCTCAAAACAATTTGTTTTGTGCGATCGGAAAATAATTATTGTCAGAGCGGAAGCTAAAAAGAATTATGTGAAATCGATTCGTGCTCTTAAAACTATTTTGAACGCTCCAAATAATTTAGATTGTGCGCTCGGAATAAAGTATTGCCATTGCAAAAGGTAAAAATGTATTGCAAAAACGAGTCGTGCTCTCAAGAATCAAAATTATTTCTGTAGTGATTTTTTCTTCTTCAAATTTCCCTTTTTTTTTGGTTTGACTCCTAGTAGCCTCACTGGCATTTGACTATTTTATAGTTTCCATGATCTACTCATACCAACCGTGATACATTATAGCTACCATTCGAAATAAATAATTCACTTGCGACACAAATTCAGTCTTTAAAAAAAACCAATTGGGTCTCAAAAATGCATCATATTGAATCACTGTAAACATATTGTTGGGCGCAATCTTTGAAAAAGACCATTTTAAAAATTCGCGCAAGCCATTTTTGAAATTTGCGCGTTGCAACTTCTGAACTAAAAATCTGCCCACACACAAAATGCGCGGCTGAGGCACGAAATGGACACGAACTACATGGTTTGCATCCACTTGTGCCGCCAGTTGTTCGAACCGAGTGGCTCAGCTCCAAGAACGTTGGAGTTTTGTCATGTCCGATCCCTTTTTCAAAAACTCCACTGGTCACTTGAGCCATGAGCTGATATCACCCCCATCAGAAATGCTTGACAGAAAAAACCTCATTTAAATTCTTGTTGAGTTCCACTAATTTTATGTAATCATTACGCACTCATTTACCTTTCTACAACGAAACCATTAATATTAATTTCGTATGATTCCATTTTCATGGTTTATAAACCATATTTATAAGCTTTGATTGTAAATTTATGGTATGTAAACCACAAAATAAATTGACAGCACTTTCTATGGTTTACATCTAATTATTACAAACCATGGTAAAAACACGTCAAAAATACGCTAAACAATTAATTGACAAACGGCGCCCCATATGTTTCTGCCGCAACTGAGCTGGAAAAAAAATATCGCGGCCGGGTCTGAGCTATGACCAGATTTCTGGGTTTGTTTTTGTGAGATTTTTACAGTTTATTTAGCGGTCGAGAATACTTGTCTTGTTTAGTGGACAATTTTTCCTCTCAAAATGTTATCTGTTAAAGCCGCTAATTTGTTCTTTTTCGGACCTTTTTTGTCTTCATACTAGCTGAATGTCAATTAAGCAATCATCGTAGATGTTGCTAATGGATAGGGGATATTAAATCCTTAATTGTCTGGGGCAAAGAATAACCGATTTCGGTTGTGTCGCTGCGTTTGCCTTCAACATGCCCCGCTATCATGGCAGCAGGGGCTTCTGCGAATTTGTCAAAGCCCTCTTGCATATTGGCTATCAATTAGCTTTACTTGTTTTCAAACATGTCTGTAAAAGTTTGTGGGTGCGAATTATTGCCCCTCTCGGTTGGCACCGGAACATTGGCTCTAAGAGTGCCGTCTTTTCTTAGTTACCTTTAGATTTACCCTAAAGGGTCTGTATACGTTTGGTAATGACTTTGAAAATTAATGGCAATAAAAACTTACGTGGTAAGAAGTACAGCGCTTCCGTCGCGCTAGTCCCACCGAGCCACTCCGCCCACGATTGCCCCTGTGTTACGTGTAGCTAGCCCCACGCTGTGCACTGTAAAACACGCCTCCGTTGCTCGGACTCTCTGAAATACAATCTTACGTTCGATTTAAAAAAAATTATTTACAACTTGTATCCATAATTTGAATACGTATTTTCTTTTATATGGAAACGTTGTATCATCTGCTCAATCTGACTTGCGTGCATAGAACAAATGAGCATTTTTGCATGAAAAAGTGAAGTTTTCTAAAAAGTGCGTTGCTTTCCAGCATTGGGGTGCCCGGGAGTCACTTGGGAAACCTTTCATAAAGTATAATATAAAACAATAATAATTATGACACCTTCTCTGTACTTTGGTCGGAAAAAACATAGTAATCCAGCACAATGTCGTCCCTTTTTGCGTTGGAGAAGCGCAAAATAGCGAGTTTCAATTGCATTTCGGCCGCCCTCGCAAGCCCTCGCTCGTTCCATTGTGGTCAGGCGGCTTTGGGGTGAGCGGCTAATGAATATACTAATCTTTAGCTTTCTTCTGGTATAAAACTTGTTTTGATTGGTTGTATATTGTTGTCGGAATAAAGGAAACCTAAACGCTTGACCAATAACCTTCAGCGTCTGAATTGACTTTTTGACCTGGAAGTCCCGGATGCACGCGCACATAAACAGGTTCTAATGACGTCATCATCGCTAAATCGGCGTCTTTTATCGTAAAATGCTACACTTTCACAATGTTTATACATCTTTTTTAATTAGTAGTAAAATATAACATTATTTTGTCTGATACCACTGAAGTTTTGGGTTTTATTTAATGAGTAATTTTAGAATAAGAGCCATTTTACTGTTTTATTTTACTGGATCGTACCATTAAAGTTGCAGGGTAGGAAGATGCATTTTCCAACCGCGCCAAATTTCATTTACGTATCGACAGTGTGTTTTTTGTTTAATCTTTTTGAACCAAAGAGTTTTTATGTTAGTTAACTTATCTGCCAAATAAGATCATCAACTTATTGCTGCTGTTTTATTCATTATAATGCTAAAAACCAAATGTCCAAAAAGGCAGTTTTTGTTTTGTTTGATCAGCTTACAGTTTTATTTACTTGTATATTTACCATTTGAATACTTCGAAACGTTTTATAGTTTCATTCAATTTAAGTCAATAAAATACTATGTTCTGCACAACCAAAAACAATGTTTGTCCCTATTGTACATGTACTGTGCCTCTCCCCTCATTGTGTCATAGTTAATTTACCCATTCACATAATGGAACTACCTGCCCAATGAAGTCAGTGGCCCGTGACTCCTGTACACAACACTGTGTGGGAGTTAGTTTGTGGTCAATTTCTTTTATGAGACAAATCCACTCAAACGTTTCCATATACTCATGAATAATTGGGGAAAAAAACAGAGTTGAATTCGGTGCAGTAATTAATTTTTATATGGGTGGAAGTAAAACTAACTCCAAAGATCACGAGGGTTATCCGAACGAAAAATGTGGTTCGGATAACCCACGTGACCTTCGCTTTTTGAAAAATGCTCGATAACGGCCCAAATTTATGTTTTCTTTTAGGAACAGTTCTCCATTCCTTCTCGCATGCACTAAACAACACGAAAGGCGACGCTTTAAAAAAAACAGTTGCCGACTTAAAAAAGTCGCCCGTAGGCGTCCATTTTAGAACACCACACATCAGTCCAATATTTGCAATGTGGTTTAGCTTAATCAACCTAAAGTTACACAATTCCTAGTTAGATCGTGCTTTTTATACTGATGCACATAATCTGTGGCACAGATTTCAAGCTTGAAGACTTTTATTTAATGGTTTAAATCTCAGCTCGAAACATTTCCTTTGGAAAGGTATTACTCCCAAATTTCCTTCTAATTAATAAATATTTTTGTTGTCTATGTACATTGTTAGTTGTGATTTGTTCTAAAGCGTTTTGAGTTAAGTTTAACAATGAAAATTATGACGGTTTTGACTTTTTGTAACCATAAAAACTACTAATGACAGTTAGGAAAAACATGTTGCCGCGTCTTTGAACGGGCCAAGCGTTGTTCATCGATAACATTTTTTTCTAAGGGTCAAGTGTACATATAGCTGCAGAGTAACACACATTGCCCCAGACTATGAAAGTTATAGAAATGTATGAATTCGCTGTCGGTGCAAAACTTAAAAAAACGACTGTCTCGTTATTTATTCAGAAAAACACAATAAACATTTGAATGTTAACACAATGTACAACCTGGCTCGTTTAATGTACACAAGATCACATTGCATGTTTGACAGAAACCTGTACGAGACAATGATTTACTTTCTGTGTTTTCACAGGCAACTCAAACTTCAAGAAATATTTACAAACAAGAATGTATTTTAATTATATATAGTACAAAATCACTTGAAAAATAATTTATATTTCCAGTCCAAACATCAATTCCAAGAGACAGTATGATTCATGTATAAATTCAGGATAACAAATTGGTCATCGATTTCCAAACTGAAACGTTCACAGCTGATTAAGAGGGGCAATTTTGTACTGACAACAGCAGTTTGACATTTACAGATTTTCTCTCTTTGTGTATGTACATGTGTACACATATTCATGCCTGCTCACTTTTACTTCTCTTGATGATAAGCTCCAGCACAGACTAAAAGCCTAAAACAGTTTATTTTGACGTTCACTGGTAGTCAACATCACCGAACAAATAATTTACAAATTAATTGTCAGTAAACTTTTCCAACAGTTCGAAAAAATATTTTATATTTGTGACTCATCAACAAATTCATTTGAATCAAAATCCTGAAAATTGAACCATTAATTTTGTTAAATGTTGAAAAATTTGATAATCAGATTTACATCAATATTTTAGTTTCCACATAATAATTGTATTCAAGAACAATGTACAAAATAGAAGGTATACAATAATTGAAACATTCCTAAAGGCAAATCTTATTTACATAACATTCTATACAGCATCACATTAACAGATTAATGCCACCAGTTGTTTTGCTAAATTAGGCTGGAAACTCAGACCTCCAGTTCAACAAAACAACAGTATTTGATACAAAAACTGATCATTTCTAACTACTTTGTGATCATGAAAATGTCACACAGATATTTGATTGAAGATTAGTAAGTTCTTACAAACAAACAAACTTTTCCTTCAAATTAATTCCTCTAGTAAGCAATTACATGACCCTCTGAATATCTACACAGTAACTTTGATCATGCTGTTTTAGTTGCCACATCTCCCTCCCTCCCTTCCTTACAGCTGTAGGATTCTATCGAGACACTTCACTGAGACTGCGGGGTTCAATATCATGTGGAGCACTCTTCAATGATCCTGATGTTGTGCCGTTGCTTCTCTTGTTACCAACCCGAACACCAGGGACAGTAGAATGTGGAGGCTGTACTACCATTGTACTACTTGGTGGTAAAGCTATTAGGCGGGGACGGGCAGTTAGATTGATTCCACCACTGCTTGCTTCAGTTGTAATGTTGAAAATCGTATTCTCAAGTATGGATTCCAAAACAGTACCAAACTCAGGCAACCTGATAGATAAAAACAACTTATTGCAATTACTCAAAAAGTAAACAAATTATAAAGTGAAAGACATGCTTACTGAAAAAGAGACAAACAATATCAGATGAATGCACTTGGAAGACATGTAAATTGAGTTGTTAAAAAACAGGCTAAAGCTTAAAATAAATTCCATGTAGTTGATATACATATATACCTGTGGTCACTGTGATTGCCCAAGTCAGTTACTCATTTTATGTCAGTTGCAATGATAACAAATATTGACAGACTGATGATATCCCTATCAGCTTCCTACTAAAGGGACAACCTTCTCTGAAACAATGTTTTTGAAAAACTTCAGCTTTTCATGCATATTTCTGTGGCAATGAAGACTTACTTGTCACTATACGAAATGGTGCAAAATTGTTACTCTTCACTGTGTACGTGGATCACGCATTCTGGTTATGACAAAGTTGCTAACTAATAATATATTCAAAGTTATTACGGCAGCAGTTTTGCAAAAACTGTACTATAAATGATTCAATTCTTGTGATTCATTTTAATAGTTCAGCCTACATCTCCCTCAAACACTTTACCTCTTTAGAGTCTGTTGCTCAATTCTCTTGCGTTCCTCTCTCAAACTTTGCTGATAATCTGCTTCTGTGTGAATGATTCCAGATGACTGTGTCTGGGATCGATTTGGAACTAAATCTACTCCAAAAGGAGTGTCAGCTGATATCTCCACAGCATTTTCATCCGCTGTTGCAGCAAACACTTCTGACTTGCTAGAAGAAGGACGAGAGTCTGAAACAATGGCACTAGGGATATCATGAGAGTTGACCACAAATGCAGGAGATTGCTGTCCAAGTGTCTGTGGACGATCACCAAACTGAGTGAAGTAAGGTATTGGCTCATTGGAGATATCCTTCAATGCCTCATGAAAATCATGATCATCCAGCAGAGCCCTACAGAGAAACAAAAGAACCAACAAACTACTCTCATTTCTGGGAATTTAGCTTATTACCGAGTGGTAGTTTAATAATTTATCATATACTTCATCAAATCCTGCAACATTAGAAATGTAGTGTAGCATTTATTAATTCTTGATACATTGAAAAAACAAAAACAACAAAACAAAACAAAAATAATTTTGGGTAGAACAAAGAAAAAAATGACTTGAGTGGTATGTGAACCATCGACCTCAGGTTTAATGTGCCAGGGGTCGATTTCACCAAACCCTTCCTAACTTAGGACTAATCCTAGGCAATGCTAAGAGATAGAACTAGTCTTACTAACTTAGGACTAGTCCTATCTCTTAGCATTGCCTAGGATTAGTCCTAAGTTAGGAAGAGTTTGGTGAAATCGACCCCAGCACTCTACCACTTGAACTATCTATGTTGGCAGTCTCAAGGGGATCACCTTAAGGGGAATGCCGCTTCCCAGGTTTTATTGTAAACTTGAGTGTATTTAAAATTTACCCAGGCATTTTCCCATGTGATTTATAACTTGATGAATACTTTCTTGCAGGAGTAATGAAGAAGTTTCTTACAGTTACTGATATCAGTATTCATAATGCCTCACGTTTGACCAGCAGAGTCTTTCTCAGAGGCTTAAAATATATAATAAATATCTAGAAATCAAAGTATATAAAAATTCCTTAATATATTCAGCCTAGCAATACAGTTTCCTAACTCCTACCTAATTATATTTGCAGTGACACCGCATACTAATTCTTGATCTTCTTCAGTAGCTCTTAAAGACATTTCTCCTGTTGTCTTGCCTGGTTTCTGATGACTTCCTGGCAGGTTTAGTCTATCACTCATGCTCCTGTCAAACAAGATTAACATTGATAGCTACTTTAAGTTTTATAACTTTAATGAAGTTGTTGTGAAGACAAGTTTTTGGGGGTCATAATAACTTATATGACCTTCCAATGAAAGACAAATTTAAACAAAGTTGTACAATTTTAAGTAGCCCTCAAATATTTCAGTCAGAGATGCTAGTGTTTAAAAATGTAATGATTTCATTTCCCGTATGAATGTTACAATGAAAATGCAGATTTAATTTCCCTCCACATGTTATAAGTGGGGGTGTGTGAAACACTGATATGCAAAGCACATAAATAGTAATCAACAGTCACTACACATGTATTTCAACAAACAAACTAAAGAATGAGCTTGGTCAAAACCTTTCTGTGATGACATTTATCAATTTAAGAATTTGTTTATTTCAAAATATTAATCATGAAGATTTGATTCCTAACTATGAAACACAGAAAATTCAATTTAATTTTGCAGCAAGAGGGCAACATGGCTTTCAGTACTTGCAGTGCAACTGAACAGCTAATGTATTTACTTTTGTGCTAACTTTTCCATTGTTTTTGAAACTGTGTGTAAAAACCAATGTATAAGCTTGAATTGTTGTACAGCTGTTGTTCGCTTATTTCAAAATCTGATACACAATCTATACATGAATGCAAAAACAGTTTTTGCGTACTTTTGCATGTGCATGAGTTTCAATACAAAAGTAAGTTCATGTTTGTTCATATGAAAACCATATTTGATCCTCAGTCACACACAAGCCTCAAACATGTTTGTGCCCAGGACGCTTAAAAAGTGGGTCCATATTGAATCAAGAGTCAGCGTTGCAGTCAGTATATGTAGCTTTATGAAAACAAAAGTTTGTCAAACCAAATCCTTTAAATTTCCTCTGAGTGGAAACCTCAGAATATCTTATCTTAGATGGTGACATTAGATTTGTACACACTTTTGTAATTCATCTGCACACCGAGGACTAACATTTAATCTGTGCATGCAGAAGAGTGCTATATGGTGTTTGAGAAAGTATAGTTTAGGTCAAACTCCATAGCACTCTTCTGCAAATAACACCTCGTATGCAGCAGTTTGTCTGCAAGTGCATAGGTATGGGCATTGAGTTATAAATGTTTCAAATGGATAAACAGTTTCTAATTAAAAGTAGTTAGAGGCTTGCACAACTGGTCACTGCAGAAACACCTACTTCTCCAGAAGAAGAATCAGACAAATCAATAAATGCTTACCTGTCAATGAAGAAGTGTTGAACTTCATTTGGGAAGTTACTCTGGAATTCTGCAATGGTGTGTGTTCTTCCAGTAGCCCCTAAGTGCAGTAGGAACTTTTGAGGAGGTTGTGGTTTACTCCAAAGTGGTGTCCCTGTCTCAGATAGACCTTTGAGTATTTCACTTTCCTCTAACTCCTTGCTAGATTTGACATTTTTGATTGGTGGTAGGGTCTGATAATGCTGAAAGTCTGGGCTCTCCGTGCGCTTGGAGCTTACGGTGCGGCATAGTCTGGTGCTTGATTTAGCCTGCTATTTAATTTAAATAAATCAGTTGAAAATTAGAATAAATACGCTTAGTTTCTTTCCTGCAACAAATACAAAGAATAACATTTACCTTTTGTCAAAAAGTGTTAATAAGTGTGTCAAGGTCGATGTCAATTGATTTTATTTCATATTTTTCAACACAGCAGACTCAATGCAAAGCATTTGAATTTATTTCACCTGTACCTTATTTTGTGTATGTGTAAATCAGTGAGCCATGGTACGGGTATATAAATATTCATGAGAGATTATGCAAAATGAGAGACAGTGACGGGTGAGATGTGTTAAGCTTTGGCAAGTAGGTATGCCGCTATGCATTATTGGAAATTCTAGACATCTCAAGGCAAAGCGCAGTCGTAACCGAGATCAACCAGCAGCCAAATTGTTGGAGCGATTTCAAGGCCTTTGGAAACATACTGTAAGTATTGTCATATTTATATTTTGTTCAAGGTGTTTTTCTCTAAATCAATTCCTTTCCTGTTCATTAGTGGGCTTTCGTGCCTGTTCGGGGTTTCCCTTTTGCACTATGTTGTTTTTTTATGTTTGTGCAATAAAGGTAATTAAGTAGAAATCACATATAGAAACATTTAAGAGAAGCTTCTGATATGTATTTAAAGTTCGTTATGTGTAAGATGCTTTACTGCTGTAAATGCAAGGTCATAAAAGATTTGAAGTGATTTATTTTCCATTCAGAATGACATTTAAGTCTTACTTTAAGAAATTTGTATGGAAGCATACCGCTGATGACTTCACCGGTAAAAGACGTGTGTGCAGTTATTGTGTATATCATATTGTTTAAATTAATGTATTTTGTTTCACACCTCAATTAATTTTGGAATTAGGAAATTTAATAAGTAAACTTCAGAATTTCAGATGGCTTTGAGGCCAGGCTTTTAGCCTTTGAAATGCAGCCAAAATGCAGCCAATTGATGGTTATAGACATCCCCCACAACAACCCCTGAATGGAAGCACCTGACAGAGGTCTTCCACAGGCTACTTGAGCTGGTGGCAACAACCAACTTCTGACATACTGATGGGCCAAGACCAACCGAGAGGTGATCACCGATCAAAGACGGTGAAAATAACTGAGAAGACAGACTTGCTGTAGCTTCAGCCAGGAACTAATAATTATCGCATGATGCGATAAAACATGGTGGGCCCATCATTTTAGTAACTGTTCTTTTTGTATTGAGTATATTGTATAATCAGTACACTGAGATTTAAGCCTGGACGTTTTGGCCAGACATCCAGTTAACGAGGTTGTCTTCAAACTTGAGTCTTGAGTTAAGATAGACGACACACCCAGAAAGAGATAAATATTATAAGTTATCACACAAGCGCGAGTGGAATACAGAAAAATATTGCGCTTCTGCGTCCCATATCCAACGAGGCCGAAGCCATGAGGCCGAAGGCCGAGTTGGATATGGGACGCAGAAGCGCTATATTTTTCCATATTCCACGAGCGCGCGTGTGATAACATATTTATCTTCAAGCAAACTTGACGCGCAGTTAGAACACACAATACGCAGGGTGTGATACGGGCCGTGCAATATAAGTTTATATCACACTCCTTGTTGCTATGGATCGACCAATTAGAATCGAATATTCAGGCCTACTTGAAGATAAATATATTTATACATAAATATCTGGGTAGAAATACTCACAGACAGTTGATGAGAAATAGTTTTCCAAGGAGAGCTTGTTAGAAGTGGGGGTTGGCTTGTTCAACTCAAAGGAGCACATTTTCTGGTATAGTTACTTTTGATAGAGAGTTTTACTTTAACTAAGTATAGAGAAGTCGAGTAGACATCGCATCACAACATATCAAGATTCAAGTATTGTAAGTGATAACTAATTTTCTTGTTTGTTTAATTAAATTATATATCAGAGTATTTTGAGAAAGTTTTTGTTATTGTTTCCATAACTCATCCCGATAGGGTGACAAAAGGCCCAGATCTTTATTGTTTCGCTTTGCAACTCAGGTGCGCGTGACAAAGTGAACAATGTTGTATGCTAATCCAATTTAGAACCCAGTTTGGACATTTATAATTGTTAATTTGTCCACATAATATACATATTTTCTTTGCAATATCCTTTTTCATGAAAGCATCCAAAAGCACAGAAACTATAGTTAACATACCTCTTTAAGAGTGTCACTCTCTGTGATTGTAAACTCATATTTCTGCCTGTCTTTTTCTTTCTCCCAGTTGGAAAGCTTCTCTTGATATTCTGCCATCTCAGTCTCATCAGTCACCTACAAATAATCAAAACAGATTCTAAGATCTTGTGGTCATTCTTACTTTCCATTTATTTTGCCTTTAACATGCTTAAAGAAAACCGAATAAACTGGAAAAGTGCACTATGACTTTTGACAGTACCGTAATTTCCTGCGGATAAGGCGCTCAGTGTATAAGGCACAGTACCCTTAAATTATCAAAATAAGATTCAAGTGTTAACGTACAAGGGCACCGCCATATAAGACGCATTATGACATTCATGCACACGTTCGCAAGGTCCCATTCACTGCTGGTACATCAACACATACAGGGGTCATTGTGATGGTATAAAAACACTTACCATTACGCAAAGGGATCGTGATTTTTCAATCACTAAGATGAGTAAAACATTGATTCTTTTTTTTTATTTTTATTTTTTTTATTTTCGTTTTAAAGATTTTTTCTAAAGACATAGCTTTATGGTTATTCTTTTAACACAACGAGCGGGCACACACAAACATTGTCCCAACATTTCCCAATGAATGGGCAGCTAGTCTTTGTTATCTCGCTTTTTTGCACGCTACATAACATTACATACAAGAACCAGCAAGTGCTAGAGGGCGCATTCTTAATAATGCTTTCACCATAAGAGCGTACGGTATACTATTATTGTGGGCAGCAGCATGGTCAGTGACATAGTTCTTCGGTAAGTTTCGTCAATGTGAACGGTGTAGGTTTTATTTATAAAAAAATTATAACAAGTAGAATTGCCCTGGACGAAATAAAAGAACTATTTTGCAGTATAAATGTAAGATTTCACATAGTAGTCATCACAATGAACCATGACGAATCCGGCCCTTTAAAAATCTTGGCAGTTTTCACACATCCTTTTCAACCTCTGTGGGGAGTCTTTAAGTAAACAAACTTCCTCTTCCCCACTGAGATAATCCCCCTAATCCAGTAAATAAACATTCACTCACCCAGCTTCATTATTGCTGGAACTATTTCAATGCATTTTCATGTACACATAAAGTGCACTATTGTTTTAACATGGTTTCTAGACCTCCCCTGTTATATTTAACATGATTGATAATACAACATGTAGCTTGTAGAAAAAGGCAACCCTGATAAGAAAAAAACAATAAGAACAAGCTTGTGAAGTTTTTTATTTGTATCTTCTCTCAATAGTGACAATTTAGTCATTTTTCACAATTAAGTTCCACTTTCAAGCTGCGTTTCTCAAAGCTTTGTTAAACTTTTGTTGACTTTATCGAAGTACAAATACCGATTTCGCAGAGAAGAGATTGCGTTGGCAAACGGAACGTTGACGCGTTTGAGGTCATACAGGGTTCTCCCCACGTACAAGCTAGCGTATCGGCCCGATACACAATTTTCTTTGGCCGATACGCCGGCAAAAAGGCCGAGCTCATTTTTTTCCGCCCGAAACGCTTTTCAATTTTTGAATACCTTTCTTTCATTGACCGTAACAAACGGTCATACTATCAGTATCACAGTCTCTGTCCAGTGCCTTGGCCAACGTAATTTATAATCCATCAGTAATGCTTTCTTCGTGTGTGTCTTTGATCTACGTCGTCCCGGCCGCTGATATCAATCACGATCACATACAGAAAACAACACATTCCTTTCTTGTGTGCCACGAACGATTGAGAAAAGCGCACATGGCCACTGAAGTCAGTTAACTGTTTCCCTTCGATGCCACGTGCACCTTTTTCCGAAGACGGGTACCAGCGAAACCATGCTCATTCTCGACCCCAAAAGAGCAAGCACGTTGATCGCTCGCTCAATCCCACATGCGTAATCAATGAACATCTTCCTTTTGACCTCTAGGTGAGGGCGCCCTATTCAAATGACGTCATATGCATAAGGTCTAATATTGGGGCTACTTGAGGAAATTTAATTGACAAACAATATATCACGTATGCAAACAAATTATTTTGACTTCTTTTTAATTTACAGAGAATCTTATTTTCTGTGTAAACTGAAAATAAATCGGAATAAATCAGTTGAAATGGGTTCACCACCCAAAGGGGAACCCCTGGCCAATTTTGTTTTCCCTTATAAAATTTAGCAACGCATTTCTGGCGTGTCGTGGCCGAGTGGATAAGAGCACCGAACTCAAGCTTTGGTGTTTCTGATCAGGAGAGTGTGGGTTCGAATCCCAGTCGTGACACGTGTGTCCTTAAGCAAGACACTTAACCACATGCTTCGTCCTTCGGATGGGACGTAAAGCCGTAGGTCCCGTGTGTTGTGTAATGCACGTAAAAGAACCCAGTGCACTTATCGTAAAGAGAAGGGGTTCGCCCCGGTGTTCCTGGTTTGATTGGCTGCATATTGCGCCACAGCACCTTGTAAACCATTACATGGTGCTATGCAAAGGAATAGGTCTCATACTTCAACACGTAACCCCACATACCTTGTAGGAAAAATACTGCTAGCGCCATGATCTAGATGGAATGGCGCTATATAAAATCCCGCTATTATTATTATTATTATTATTATTCTGTTTTACTGTCCTTACGATAGTAGAAAAACGAAGAAAGTGTATAAAGCGCCGATAAACAGGATGTCTTATGACTGGAGTACGCGCTCGAGACTAATCACACCAATAAAAATCCGCCACTGTGATCGTTGCTGTATACTGTCTAGCCAAAACAACGAATCAACAATAGTAACATTTCAAACTTAAAAGATGGTAATTTCTGTCAACCACTTTGTTTTCGTGTATTTTTACTATAAAGTTTGAAGTCTACCAACAGTTAACAGTTGGTAACACTTCTAAATTAACCATTGGAGCAGAGAACAAGGTCCTACATGGTTAGCTAGACGGACTACAGTTAAAGCCGATAGTTATCAATGCGCACGTATAAGACTTGCACCGGACATCAAAACAAACTAACTCCAGGTAAAAGATCGTTCTCGGCCGTTTTGGGGTTAATTTTCACGGTTCAAAAAAGAAAATAAGGTAACAGTTTTCGCAGGATATTATTTTAACAATGTTTTTTACTCAGATTGTGAAACTTTGCTTTACAAAATATGACTGAATTCTTTAGGCAGGGCTACTGTCCACCTTCCCAAGATGATTATAATAGGATTAGCGGTGATAAGAATCTTAATCTCCCAGGCCTTCTTTCTGAAAAGGATGTATTCCAACCCGAGTGAACAGAAGGCTCACTCGGGTTGAGTTTTAAAAGGCGGATCCGTAATGCTCAATCGAAATCAGATAAGGGGAACCGTTAGATAAGACGCAGTGATGTTTTTGGACCTTTGAAAGTCAGATGAGACACGTCTTATACGCAAGAAATTTTGGTAATAGTCGCAACGTTACTGTAGAGAGATTAATAAGGATGGACATGGTTTGACAATGAAAACTGAGAACCAATGGTTGGAGTAAGTTTATGAAAAGTGTTATTACCTCGCAAACAATGTCTAGATCATAGAATGAAGGCTCCCCATTTGCAATAAATGTGCCTTTACACATGCAGCTTTGTCCAGGTTGTAATACACCAGTAACAGGTTGAATATCAATGACTTGGCTGGCACTCTCACTTGTTACAAACCACTCAAAAGATGTGCTGTAAACAAATATATAAAAAACATTTACAACAAATGTACACACTGTTGGGTTGACAATTTCTTGATAGAAAGTTAACAATGGTTAATATTATTCAAAGTGTCATTCTTGTTGGACTTAATTTGTGTCATAATTTTGATTTCAGTCACATTGGAAAATGACTTTGTCTTGACTATCCTGACTCAGGCTTTACATTGAGTCACATAATTATAATTTCAACACTGTTTTAAAACTTTAGTAAAATCACAATTCAAACACTAAATCATGACTACAACATATTTCTACGCCCAAAATACTAAAATCCACTGGAGTGTCTGTCCATAAGACTGAAGTAATTAATTTTTTTTTATACTAATACATCAATGCGCACTATTACGCACTGTATACTCAGTACTTCCCAAAGTCCTGTTAAAAACAAATCTACAGAAATAATCTGCCGCATTACTGTTTCCATTCTAGATCAGATATCTTATATCTTACTAGGTAACTGAGCTTACCCAGTAGTCAGTTTGAACATTATATTTTAGCAGCGGGTACCGCAACAATTTTAATGGATGTTGAACTTGCGATGGGGATAAAGAATATTATTTGTGTTTGTATTCATGGATTTGAATCTGTTCCCCACAGGACGTGGGAAGCACTGAATATACAGAGCTATAAACAGCATTGATGTATGAGTAAAAAAACAAATAATAATCTTTATCCCTGATGCAAGTTTAAAATCTATTAAAAACTGAAGTTCATTTAAATGTCTGTCCAAAAGACTGGACTTCACGTAAGTCTCTGTCAAGAGACTGGACTTCACTTAAATCTCTGTCCAGGTCTCCCCCCCAGAGACTAGACTTCACTTAAATCTCTGTCCAGGTCTCCCCCCCAGAGACTGGACTTCACTTAAATCTCTGTCCAGGTCTCCCCCCAGAGACTGGACTTCACTTAAATCTCTGTCCAGGTCTCCCCCCAGAGACTGGACTTCACTTAAATCTCTGTCCAGGTCTCCCCCCAGAGACTGGACTTCACTTAAATCTCTGTCCAGGTCTCCCCCCAGAGACTGGACTTCACTTAAATCTCTGTCCAGGTCTCCCCCCAGAGACTGGACTTCACTTAAATCTCTGTCCAGGTCTCCCCCCAGAGACTGGACTTCACTTAAATCTCTGTCCAGGTCTCCCCCCAGAGACTGGACTTCACTTAAATCTCTGTCCAGGTCTCCCCCCAGAGACTGGACTTCACTTAAATCTCTGTCCAGGTCTCCCCCCAGAGACTGGACTTCACTTAAATCTCTGTCCAGGTCTCCCCCCAGAGACTGGACTTCACTTAAATCTCTGTCCAGGTCTCCCCCCAGAGACTGGACTTCACTTAAATCTCTATCCAAAAGACTGGACTTAACTAAAGTTTCTGTCTAAAAGATTGCACTAAAGGATCTTAACTTGTCTCAAAACACTGATTTTGATTTGGGACTACCACAGCTCTCTTCCATGGAGGTGGCACAGTACCTTCATTTTAAGATAGATTAAGAGTATTTGTAAGAGATTTACTAAGTTAGTGTGCAAACTCTCTGATCACCCTGGCAGATATACGGCAGATATACCATCTAGGTCAGGAGTTTTCCCAGCATTGTCTTCCTCAGAATCTGACGAATTTCTTAGTCAAGAACAATGGGACACTACAGTATCTGTCCCATTTACTTACCTCTGCTTGCATTGCTGCTGCTTAGACTCTGCTGGCTTTATTTTTGATTTCATTTTTACTTTATTTTTAATTTTAATTTTTAATTTTAATTGTTTTATTTATTTATATATTTTTGGGTGTGTGTGCTTTTTCCGTCACACTTAAATGACACTCAAGGTTGGGCTTACATAGTTCTGTTTGTAGTGAGCACTATCAGCTAGAAATATTGCTAGGTAAAGCACTCACACGCTCTGTTTCCCAATACAGTGTAATTCCCTAAGCACGTTCTAAAAAATAACAACTTACCTGTGACTAGATGATTGGTTGGTCATCTTAATGACCCGGCGTGATTGACAAAATAATGGCATATTGCCAAAAGCAATGCGCTCTTCACTCAGATACAGCAGCTGTCCTTGAACAGGAATGCTTTGTACAGCTGGAACATGACTGACTTCAGTGCCATCTGTCATTGGCATTGTCTCTCCCATAATCCTTTTATCATAACCAACCCCTGAGAAGGTGATCAGGGCAGTATCCCCACCAATTATATGGATCGGCACATCCACCTAATTGAAAAAAGAAATAAAAATAGTTATAGAGCAAATGTGGCATACCATGAAGCACTTGGTTACATATTAAAAGAAACCTGCAAGGGTAGAGGTTGATTTTAGGTGTGAAAAAGCCTTTGGGAGCACCATGGCAGCCCAGGCTGTATAATCCCCAGGGGGCTGAGAAAGATTAAAGGAATGTTATTGGCCCAATGTTCCATGTAATTCTGTAATTTAGCGCCCTTACAGGCTGGCCACAGACACATCTCTTTTTCACCAAAATTGTATATAGTCACACAGGTCTTGATCTACTTTGGGTGCAGATTGTTATTTTAAGTTCGAAATCGCACAGGATTGCATTTTGCACAGTGAATGATGCAAGTAAGTAACATCATCAAATATAGCTGTTTCCTAAAAACATTGTCTCCTTATGTTATTACAATCACTGCACCTGCCATTGAAATTTGTATAAAATGTATCTTCATTTTGAGTTATTAGTGCATTTGGCCAATAGCAAACAGTCATACTTAAAAGAGGCTCAAGCATTTGAACCATATGTAGACTGATAGACATAGTGGAATTACCTTATTAACCTGTCATTTATATTTTCAAGGTTTATTAATTTATAATTTTACAAACTTATTATGATAACTTACAAAAACTCTATAAATGTGTTAACACAGTTCTTGAAGGGTTTGTTTGCAATTTAATGTGCTTACCTTGTATTGCTTTGCTTCCAGCGGAGAAAACACCCATTCAACATTTGCAGTTCTACCTGCAGCAATCTCACCACTTGGATTCAGGCATTCAAAAATCTTATGATTGTAGTTTTCCTGGAAATAAAGTAGTTATTAAATTGTAAAGGTTTATTGTGCAATGAAACCTTAAATTAAAATTTCACTTATTTTTACAAATATACATCTTTGATGACAATATGCTGTATGCCTGGTAGAAAATTTGCCATACCTTTTTAAAATCATTTAATTTATGAGTTTAACAGGTAGGGAGAAGAGGGAAAAACAAGTAAACAAAAACATTGCACCAATATTGATTGTGTTCTGGTTCAGAACCAAGAGTCTTAGAAGAAATTGAGACACTCTGGTGAACAATGCAAACATTGGTCAATCTCATGCAAATCTATAAACCAAAATGAGTAGAGTAAACTTTTGATGTATAAACAAGTAGATGGATCATCACATAGTTATCATGTACCTGCAATACATACTCCAAAGCTGTAAGATCTAGTTGGTACATAACAGGTACAGCACCACCGTTGTACAACTCATACACCTGTTTAGGATGGCTAGCTACACCAACTGGCACTGGGGCAAACATGTGATTGTTACTTGGAAAGTGCACATATTTGCACACTGGATCCACAGTCACACCTACAAAATTTAACTGTAAAAAGAGAGCATAGTTATCATTCTCTAAATGCACGAAGTATTACTCAATCACTTTGTTAAACATACAGCTGGATAGTGCTTGTATAAATAAGTACACC
This sequence comes from Leptasterias polaris, assembly GCA_037783415.1. Classification (NCBI taxonomy): domain Eukaryota; kingdom Metazoa; phylum Echinodermata; class Asteroidea; order Forcipulatida; family Asteriidae; genus Leptasterias; species Leptasterias polaris. The sequence goes on from JAZGTN010000131.1 coordinate 942,516, forward strand.
AATCCAGATATCATGAGCAAATTACAAATAAAGTTACTTACACAGAAACCCATCCACAAAAGTATATTTTTGCTTTTTGTTTATGTAATTCAAGATGAGGGACATCTACTTGTGAATGACACATATGTACATACCAGGATTTCTCTGCCTCTTGTCAGTTTAAACAAAACAGGCAAACGATCTGTACCAGCGAAGTCATGGTTATAAGTGAAGGTGATGGTCTGACATTGACCTGGTCTGAGCTTGCCTCGACTTGGCTCTATATTAAACAACTTGTTGTCCATAATCCTCATCTGTAATAAGCAAGAAATATGACAGTCAAAACAATGTTTAATCACACAATCAGTAATATTGATTATTTTCCCTTTATGTAATTTTTTTAAACATCAACAGAATTGAAAAAAAACCAGGCACATTTTTAGATGATGGCTTCCTAGTATTGATGAACATGCATTTCAAGACCATTTATTGTATAGAGCTTGAAATTAACATTCACAATGAAATAGTCTTTGGGTATGTTCACACGAGTAGCTAACTTCGCTGCTAACTTCACTCCAAAAGTTAGCAGTTAAAATTTTCGCTGCCAACTCAACTTAGTAGTCAAATTTGGTACTTTAGCCAGAGAGAAAGGAATTTAGCAGTTTTTCTTTTCTCATGTGAGCGTAACTGACCTCAGCTAGCTGTAAACACGATATTCAACATGATATTCAACATGATATTCAACATGATATTCAACATGATATTCAACATGATATTCAACATGATATTCAACATGATATTCAACATGATATTCAACATGATATTCAACATGATATTCAACATGATATTCAACATGATATTCAACATGATATTCAACATGATATTCAACATGATATTCAACATGATATTCAACATGATATTCAACATGATATTCAACACGATATTCAACACGATATTCAACACGATATTCAACATGATATTCAACATGATATTCAACATGATATTCAACATGATATTCAACATGATATTCAACATGATATTCAACATGATATTCAACATGATATTCAACATGATATTCAACATGATATTCAACATGATATTCAACATGATATTCAACATGATATTCAACATGATATTCAACATGATATTCAACATGATATTCAACATGATATTCAACATGATATTCAACATGATATTCAACACGATATTCAACACGATATTCAACACGATATTCAACACGATATTCAACACGATATTCAACATGATATTCAACATGATATTCAACATGATATTCAACATGATATTCAACATGATATTCAACATGATATTCAACATGATATTCAACATGATATTCAACATGATATTCAACATGATATTCAACATGATATTCAACATGATATTCAACATGATATTCAACATGATATTCAACATGATATTCAACATGATATTCAACATGATATTCAACATGATATTCAACATGATATTCAACATGATATTCAACATGATATTCAACATGATATTCAACATGATATTCAACATGATATTCAACATGATATTCAACATGATATTCAACATGATATTCAACATGATATTCAACATGATATTCAACATGATATTCAACATGATATTCAACACGATATTCAACATGATATTCAACATGATATTCAACATGATATTCAACATGATATTCAACATGATATTCAACACGATATTCAACATGATATTCAACATGATATTCAACATGATATTCAACATGATATTCAACATGATATTCAACATGATATTCAACATGATATTCAACATGATATTCAACATGATATTCAACATGATATTCAACACGATGTTCAACATGATATTCAACATGATATTCAACATGATATTCAACATGATATTCAACATGATATTCAACATGATATTCAACATGATATTCAACATGATATTCAACATGATATTCAACATGATATTCAACATGATATTCAACATGATATTCAACATGATATTCAACATGATATTCAACATGATATTCAACACGATATTCAACACGATATTCAACATGATATTCAACATGATATTCAACATGATATTCAACATGATATTCAACATGATATTCAACACGATATTCAACATGATATTCAACATGATATTCAACATGATATTCAACATGATATTCAACATGATATTCAACATGATATTCAACATGATATTCAACATGATATTCAACATGATATTCAACACGATATTCAACATGATATTCAACATGATATTCAACATGATATTCAACATGATATTCAACATGATATTCAACATGATATTCAACACGATATTCAACATGATATTCAACATGATATTCAACATGATATTCAACATGATATTCAACATGATATTCAACATGATATTCAACATGATATTCAACATGATATTCAACATGATATTCAACATGATATTCAACATGATATTCAACATGATATTCAACATGATATTCAACATGATATTCAACATGATATTCAACATGATATTCAACATGATATTCAACATGATATTCAACATGATATTCAACATGATATTCAACATGATATTCAACATGATATTCAACATGATATTCAACACGATATTCAACACGATATTCAACATGATATTCAACATGATATTCAACATGATATTCAACATGATATTCAACACGATATTCAACACGATATTCAACATGATATTCAACATGATATTCAACATGATATTCAACATGATATTCAACATGATATTCAACATGATATTCAACATGATATTCAACACGATATTCAACACGATGTTCAACATGATATTCAACATGATATTCAACATGATATTCAACATGATATTCAACATGATATTCAACATGATATTCAACATGATATTCAACATGATATTCAACATGATATTCAACATGATATTCAACATGATATTCAACATGATATTCAACATGATATTCAACATGATATTCAACATGATATTCAACACGATATTCAACATGATATTCAACATGATATTCAACATGATATTCAACATGATATTCAACATGATATTCAACATGATATTCAACACGATATTCAACATGATATTCAACATGATATTCAACATGATATTCAACATGATATTCAACATGATATTCAACATGATATTCAACATGATATTCAACATGATATTCAACATGATATTCAACATGATATTCAACATGATATTCAACATGATATTCAACATGATATTCAACATGATATTCAACATGATATTCAACATGATATTCAACATGATATTCAACATGATATTCAACATGATATTCAACATGATATTCAACATGATATTCAACATGATATTCAACATGATATTCAACATGATATTCAACATGATATTCAACACGATATTCAACACGATATTCAACATGATATTCAACATGATATTCAACATGATATTCAACATGATATTCAACATGATATTCAACATGATATTCAACATGATATTCAACATGATATTCAACATGATATTCAACATGATATTCAACATGATATTCAACATGATATTCAACATGATATTCAACATGATATTCAACATGATATTCAACATGATATTCAACATGATATTCAACACGATATTCAACATGATATTCAACATGATATTCAACATGATATTCAACATGATATTCAACATGATATTCAACACGATATTCAACACGATATTCAACATGATATTCAACATGATATTCAACATGATATTCAACATGATATTCAACATGATATTCAACATGATATTCAACATGATATTCAACATGATATTCAACATGATATTCAACATGATATTCAACATGATATTCAACATGATATTCAACATGATATTCAACATGATATTCAACATGATATTCAACATGATATTCAACATGATATTCAACATGATATTCAACATGATATTCAACATGATATTCAACACGATATTCAACATGATATTCAACATGATATTCAACATGATATTCAACATGATATTCAACATGATATTCAACACGATATTCAACATGATATTCAACATGATATTCAACATGATATTCAACATGATATTCAACACGATATTCAACATGATATTCAACACGATATTCAACATGATATTCAACATGATATTCAACATGATATTCAACATGATATTCAACATGATATTCAACATGATATTCAACATGATATTCAACATGATATTCAACATGATATTCAACATGATATTCAACATGATATTCAACATGATATTCAACATGATATTCAACATGATATTCAACATGATATTCAACATGATATTCAACACGATATTCAACATGATATTCAACATGATATTCAACATGATATTCAACATGATATTCAACATGATATTCAACATGATATTCAACATGATATTCAACATGATATTCAACATGATATTCAACATGATATTCAACATGATATTCAACACGATATTCAACATGATATTCAACATGATATTCAACATGATATTCAACACGATATTCAACATGATATTCAACACGATGTTACAACGCTATTTATTTGTTCTCGTTGCACGTAGGCCTACACATTTTTCTCCTCACTTGCCGCCGAAATCCTTTAAGTTTTACAATTAAGTTTAGGTTATCTATATTTCTTACGGCAGCTAAATCATATTCATAACATATATATAACATAGAAAGTGAATAAAGATGAAAGAATAGGCTACTTTTAGGATCCATGTTTGTAAACATTCTCAATTTCAGAACGATCCAAAAACTAGCTACTCGTGTGAACATACCCTTTGTTTACATGACTGATCAGTTTTTGAACATAAATTTCATGAACAAGATCAACTGAACAAAAATGACTTGATTGAAAATCTATCCATTGTGTTCAATATACCTCGTGTAGTTCATCAACATCATAATCACCAGTTTCTGCCCAGTATTCCAGCTCCAGTTGCAGATCCGTAGGAAACAAAAAACACCTATAAAAAAAAAAAAAAGTATTACCATCACGAGTTTTGTTTATAGAAAAAAAAAAAACTTTTGTCGTTACAAAAAGAGTGTTTCAAAGCTAAGGCTCATGTACAATTATTGCCACCAATTACAATAGTTGGCCTTTTAAATTGTTATTATTTATATTATCTTTCTTTACCATTCTGTTGGTACAGTTCCAGTATTTTCAAGCATGAGATGAACAACACATGGGTCACTGCCCTGAGGAGCCCCACTGAAGTTAAAGTCCATGATAGCACGAGTGTGGACATCTGCTTTACGTGTTGTACTATGGCGTGTCACTGTTGTATATGTAAGCTCTTCTGGGGATGGATTGGACTCCAAACATACGTTTAGGCTGAAAACCAACAATAAGAATTAACCATCAATACATGTAATAGTGTAAGAGGTAAATTACATCACAATTAAACTGTAAATACATTATGGGTATAGCTGCCTTATACTTGCCTTGATTACTGGTTCATATAATATTTAAAAAGAAAGTCCTGACCAATGCTTAACACTTTGACTGCTGCAAATGTTTACACGGTCCCTCCCCATGGTGCTGCAGATGTTTTACAAAACTACAAAAAAACTTAATGTTTTAGTTTTACACTGTCCCTCCCCACGATTCTGCAGGTTTTATTTGGAGAACTACATCAAAGATTTATAAATAAAAACATTCAAATAAATGACACTGTTGCTTTTATTTTCTATTACACCCCATATCTTTTTTGGAGTGGTATACATCGTAGCAAGGGGTCTGGTGAAGTGGAATTTTACACTGTTACTAAAAATGTTAGCAGAAGTTCACCGTCTGCAAATCACCGTCATCATCGGACGATTCCTGTCGATCAAATTCACTTTCAACGTCACTGGCATTACTTTTAGACTCTATATTATCAGAATGATCATTTCCATCAAACTCACTTACTTCAGAGTCACTATCTGCGAATATTTCAACAACAGCTCTGCTACACTCACTAACCACTTCACGCGTTTCCTGGGCGCCGCCATTTTTTAACTCCAAAAGTATAAACTTCCGGGTTATTATACCACCGCTGGTGCCCGGGCCCGATGAGTAAAACCATCGAAAACAACTCCATTGGTTCCCCTAACGTATGTCAATACGTTTTATACATGAAAAGCATCTCAATCCTTGATCTACAGAGGGCAGTACAATGTTGTACCGCTATCCCGAGTATTCTCGGGCTCAGCACTTACTGGGGGGTAAGTCTATCCCGAGAATACTCGAGCTCAGCAGTCAAGGTGTTAATGGTTTTATATTCCCCTTTTTCAATAATAAAATCTGTATTGTAAGATAATGGAGGTTTTTTGGGCGAAGTAAGTTTATCTATTTTGTTACAAACTTTTCATTTGGATACCTAGTTAGGGAACCAAGTAGATTTGAAGATCAATAGACCACCATGACACTGGCCTTATAAATGACTTCAAACTGGATTTGGTTCATTTAAATTGTAAATAATTTTTTTTAGAACAAGGGTTTAAGTGAAGCAGTCAATTGAGAAAAAGAAGGGGGGAAACAAAAACCTGGCTTGGTTTATGACAAGCAAGTTTCTGCTTTAAGTAATAAGGCTTTTTCACTTTATCAACCATTGCATAAAATTTCTTATGGATGATGCCACGCACAGGTTCAAAATGAACACAGGGGTGTTTATACTAGGCTTGTTGGAATTTTCGTACACATCTACCAACCTCCCAAGCAGGGTTGGTTTCGACACGGATCGAGCGCTCTACACGGGTAAACACTGTCTTGAAATGTTGTAGAGTTAAAAGGCCAGTCCAGATTACACGGGTTGGAACCGTGTCCAACATGGAGATTTCTGTAGTTTGAAAAGGCCTATAGATTTCACACCCCTAATTGGACAAAGACTGCCATCAGTAATCACAAAGTCCCACAGTTTTGTCCCCTGAAAGTGCATGTAGGTCCTGAAGGCAAACCATCTAAAAGGTCATTACATGCAAAGCATGTATGGTGCTATAGTTTCTCAACTTGTTCTTGTCACATAACATAACTTAAAAGAACAAGCGAAAATATATCACTGTATTCCTTTTGAAACATGTTTCAACATGTGTTTCATTAAGTACTTCTTATGTAAAATTGTTTTCCAGTTGACTTTTTTTTTTGGCCTAAAATTGGCAACAAAAATCTAACCAGTTGACCAACCTCACCATCTGACATAATATTTGTAGTTTTTTGTACTGATAGAATCCTGTAAGTTCATGTACACTGTAGATTGTATTGTTACTGTTCATAAAAGTAAGTAGTCATGACTCACTTGTCCAATGAAAACAAGTTCCACAAGCTAGCCTTACTGATGCCACTAGCACTGCCATAACATCTGGCATCGGTCACCTTCAAAGTAGGATACACACCCACTGCAGTCAGAGTAGTCAACTTATGTTTCTCTTCACAAAGAGGATGACAATTTTCTTCAGTTGTTGGAGTCCAAAGCTGATAGGAAATGTCAAAAGTGTAGGAAAGACGACGTAATGGACGGACAGTAGCATGGATGATCCGACGAGAACAAGCTGGAACAGTATCATCAGTCATATCTAACTCAAGTGCTGAAAATTTCAATTTGAGAAAAACTTTAAATTATAATTTGTGTTAAGTATTAATGACTTCCATCAAACTAAGGAAACAAAATAATGTGTACTTTGAAAATGAGAAGAATCAAGCGAGCTTTAATCCGGCAATGATTAAACAACTAAATGCTAAATCATCTATATGCCCACACAAACTAGACAACTTTAGTGCGACTAGGAAGCTAAAACTGAATTTTCAACTACTTGACCTTTACAAATAGTAGGAACCTTTTAGGTCAATGTAGGAATTACAGGGTCATCTACATTGCACACATTTCTTTAACAAATAAAGACAATTTGTTTGATAGGAAATTATAATATTCAATCTAATAAACAGTTTAGTGTAGTCAATGTTATTCATCAGCTCAAATCAAGCACTGTTTGCAAGAGAACGGTATGTCCTATTTCTAACAATTCATATAAAATGATTCCTTGAGAGCAACCCCTTGAGTGCCAAGAAAGTTAGTGTCTATTGGGAAATGCATCTAAATGTGACAACCATCATCAATTCAATTCAATTCAATTCAATAAACATTTATTTCGGTATTGCCCTCACATGATATAATACATCATTGGTTTATCATAAATATTAACAGTGGCAGTTATAAACAGTAGCCAAAATTATTAACAAGTCAGAAGGGCAAAACTTAGGATTGGGTGAAGCCTTGGCTTTTGTACCCTAACCTATTGACAGACTAACAAAACAATAAGACTCACAAAGACAAGGGACTACAAGGACAGACGAACAAATGTAGGTGTATCAACAATATACCAAAAGTAAGCCATGAAATAATTATAATGAATATGCATTGAGTAGTAATTGTTTTAATTTTTTTGAGAATATAGGTAGAGTGATTGCAAATTTAACAGAACCATCCAAATTATTCCAGTATGTAACACCGCGTTGAACAAGGCTGTTTTTATACATTGAGGTTCGGTTGCGAGAAACAAAAAGATTTTTCTTTGAAGTGCTTCGAGTTTTGTATGAATGAATGCCAGTAGTTAGAGTAAAAAATGAGCTAAAACAAGGTGGTAATGCATTACTCATGTACTTGTACATAAATTTACCTAATTTCAAATGATAAAGATCATTAAATTTTAACAATTTAAGATTACAAAATAATGCAGCAGTATGATCAAGAAAACCAGCGTTAGAAATGATCCTAACAGCTCGCTTTTGTAAAGTAAGAAGCCTATTACATTGTGTAGGTAAACCACCCCAAGTAAGAACTGAGTAACTTAAATAGGGAAGAACAAAACAATTATATAGAGTTAATAAGACATGGCTTGGTAAAAATTTCTTTAGACGATTAATTATACCAATATTCTTTGATATTTTACTCGCAACATCATTAATATGACTTTTCCAAGACAATTTTTCATCAATTCTTATACCAAGGAATTTAGTACTTGTTACTCTTTGTAGGTCAGTTCCATTTAAGATTAAAGGCACAGATTGGATATATTTACGTTGTCTTGGACAAAATATCATATAATTTGTTTTGAGTAGATTAATACACAGTTTATTAGCAACAAGCCACGTACTTATTTTTACCATTTCAACGTTAAGGTTAAGAATAGCTGTATCTACATTTCTGTGGCTGTACACTAAACTTGTATCATCGGCAAAAAGACAAAATGATATAATTTCGGATGTGTTACAGATATCATTAATATAAATAATAAAAAGAAGAGGACCCAAAACAGAACCCTGAGGTACTCCACAAGAAATATGTTTTTCAGATGAATGGACAGAATTATATGAAACAAACTGTTTTCTATTAGATAAATAGCTTTTGAACCACTCCAAGGTTACTCCACGGATTCCATAATGCTCTAGTTTACATATCAAAATATCATGGTTAATCGTGTCAAAAGCTTTAGATAGGTCTAAAAATACACCAATAGAAATGTTGTTTTCTTCAACGGCATTTAGCAAATTATTCATTACATAAGACGTTGCTAGCTCAGTAGAGCGATTTGCCCTGAAACCAAACTGTGAATCAGAAAGAATGTTATGTTTATTTATGAATGCAATGAGGCGACTATATATCAACTTTTCAAATACCTTGGAAAAAGTAGATAAAACAGAGATAGGTCTGAAATTACCAATGACATGTTTATCCCCTCCTTTGTGAACCGGAATGACTTTAGCTATTTTAAGACCGTCTGGAAAAACCCCAGAACTTATAGACCTATTGAAAATCTTGGCTAGTGGTTTTGCTAAGGAGTACCTGGCTTTCTTGATAACAAAAGAATTTAAAGAATCACAACCTGGCGATTTGCCAGAAGGGAGATTATTTAAAACATCTGCAATTTCTTCTTGTAAAATAGGACTAAGGAACAGAGAATGGGAACATTTATCGTCAAGAAAGGATTGAAAAGTAGTGTTACATAAGGGAAGCTTACTAGCAAGTGAAGCGCCAATGTTAACAAAGTACTCATTAAATGCCTCACTAATTTCTTTGTTTCCTTCGATTGACGCACCATCTTTGACAAAATAAGAGGGATTGGGCTTGTGGTTGCCCTTGTTCAACACAGAATTGATCACTTTCCAAGTACCTTTAATATTGCCCTTATTTTTTTCAAATTTCGAACAAAAATACTGTTTCTTTGAAGCCTTTATTAAATAATTTAGCTTATTTTTATACGTAGTATAATTAGATTTATTTTGCAGAGTTGGATTATTAAGAACTTTTTTATACAGATAGTTTTTTCTCCGCATTGAGTTGTAAACACCATCAGATAACCATGGTGACTTACATTTATCGTATCTACATTTAACCTCTTGTAAAGGAAAGTGTTTATCATAAAGTTTAAGGACATGATCTAAAAAGGTAGTATACATGTCATGCATGGTATCTTGCAATGTTATTACATCCCAGTCAGTTGCATTTAAATCATTAATAAAACATTGGATATTATTATCAGTAAAATAACGTTTATTATAGTTTTTCTTATTTTGCACTCTATCTTTTAAAGCATCAATAATCAGAAACACAGGTAAATGATCACTTATGTCAGTTAGCAAAACACCAGCAATATGATTCAGCAAGTCATTTGTTAAAATATTGTCAATCAGAGTTGAACTACCTGCAGCTATTCTTGTAGGCTTAGATTTTATGGTTGGATAAAAGGACTGAGAAGACAAAGTATCTATGAAGTTTTGTACTGCAACATCCACATCATAATTTAATAAATTAATATTGAAATCACCCATAATGTAGCATTTTTTATTTTCATTACTAATTTTCCCTAATAATTCATTTATATGGTCTGTGAAGTTATTACATGAAGCACTAGGTGGTTTGTATACAACTCCAGTTAGTATATTACTTTGAGAGGAGTTGATTATCTCAATAATGCAAGATTCTATTTCAGAGTTATTTATACACAGATCTTTACGAATTTTATACACAACATCATTTTTAATGTAAAGTGCAACTCCGCCTCCTTTCTTATTTTGTCTACAAAAACCTTCAATAGAATAATTTGGAATTTGAATGAGTGGATCCTGAATATCCTTTAACCATGATTCAGATACACCAATGACAGAAAAACAATTATTTAGAAGGTTGACATAGTTGATAATATGTGACACATTCTTATATAAGCTACGTGCATTTATATGTAGTAGTTTAACATTAGTGTTTTTATTAAAGTAATTCATGAATTCAGTTTGATCATAGTAGTCACAACTTACATCAGGTGCCTCAAAGTTTAAATCTGGATCTATACTAGAATTAACGTCATTATGTGTTACATTATTTGTCATTATTCAAGATAGTGATTTAATCATTACAGGCGAGTTAATATCAAACACATTCGATAAGTCAAGTATGGGCTGATAACTTGTCTTACACCTACACAAATAACCAAACACAAAATAACACAGAACAATGACATAATTATAAATGGGTTAACAATTAGGCAAATTACGGTACTCATGTTAAGGTGATCAATAACACGAGGAAGCCTAACAGTTAAAAGGAAAATTGAGTAGAGAACAGACAGCAGAGGACAAAACAAGAAAACACCAGTAAGCACATGTATGAGCTTACACCAGATCCAACCAGATCCTCCAGCTGTAACAAATATATGTGCATGTACAGGAGTATCACAATTTCAGAATGAGAATTATATTTATATAATGTTCATGATGTAATAATCCTGGAGGTATTTACCGAAGAGATCTCTCTATTCAGCTTCACGGAATGTGAAAGGCTGGCCGTTCCTACGCCATTTCCCAGCAGAGAATTTGAGTTTTTTCCCTTGATCGTACAGTTCCTTGACTTGTTTGGACCACTTCTTTTTTTCGGTCAGGTCAGCTTTGGTTAGGTCGTCAAGGATAAAGTAGCCAGTATCCTTTAGGGAAGATTTAGCTTGTTTCATTATCTCGATTTTGTCACGATATGATAACAATTTTACCAGGATGTGTGGTGATCTCCCATGAGGGGCGCGTCCGTCCCGGTGGGCACGTTCAACCGCAACATTGTGCATATCGAAGTGTCGGGAAAGGACGTCTTCTTCGACGATACGGACACAGTTTTCCCCAGCCCCAGCTGTAAGAGGAATACCGGCGATCCTGAAGTTATTTCTCCGGGAGAATCTCTCATGACGATTGATGAGGCTGCTGATCAGCTCTGTCTGATCCCGGAGCTGAATAATTTCATGTTTAAGTTCTGCATTTTCTTTCACAAGAGGATCAACTTGGGCTTGGATGTCATCGATTCGGGAGCTTTGAAACTCGATAGATTGGTTTAGGTCAGATTCAAGTTTTTTCATATCACTGAAGAGACCATCCAGGGTGCGCTTCACCTGTGTTTGAAACTCGGAGATTGAGGTTTGGATGTGGCTTTTCAACTCTTTGGGAGTTTTGGCACCGGGTGAAGATGAGGAGTACGGTGGGGTGGAGCTCCCCGGCGAGTCAGCTGCCAGACAGGGTCCAGATTCACTGTCATCATCACCATGTTCGGGTACCAGTGAAGACATCATGGCCGCCGTTGGAGGTGAAGCCTGGGGTGAGGATTTAGATCTTGTTTTCACTCCTCCTCTCTTGCCTTTGCGCTGAGTATTCATTGTATGAGGTCCAGAAGATTCACCAAGCTTTATTTAATAACTTGTTAAGATAAGGGAAGTGAGATCTTCGGAAAAGAGTGTAAGCTGGGGGATTTTGGTTGGAGCTGGCGCAGCGTGATGTGACACTCAGCACATACTACGCGTGAATAAACTACCAGCTGGTATTTATAAACATGTTCAATTGAATCAATATAACAAAATGTACGTCATTTGCAATTGGTAAGAATACGCTTGGTTGGAAATTGGCTAATCTATACACTGTTTTTGTATAATTCCAAGACCTGTAGAAAAAACTATAGATGCTAAAGACACTACAATGCCAAAGTTACTAATTAATAGTTTCAAGATAGTTTACAAATAATGAGAGCTGAAATTACCAAGATTGTCCTCCTTGCTAGCCTCCTCTGCATAACTCCCCTGCAATGATTGATCTACAAGCAGCTTGTAGTGAAGACTACAGTTACTGTTATTGTAGATAGTAATATCATGACTGACTGCTGTACCAACGACAACATCTGACATGTCAAATAAGGTATCTTCAGCCTAAAAAACATAAACAAATAATTAAAATTTTTATTACCTTTTTTCATAATATTTTTAAATTCAAGTGATGAAAGATCCAAAATTGGCCATAATCATTTCCTAGGACCTAAACAATACCAATACATTAAAAGCTTATATGCATGTATTGATTCAAACAGGGAGAGGTGACCAAAAGCATCAGTTTTTGCAAACGTTTTACAAACTTTAACAAGTTTGACCCTTTTTGTTCTCCAGTCCCCTCCATCCCCCACCCCTGGAAAATTTTGTGAGGAAAATCCTCTCCAAACACAATTACAAACCTTAATTTCTCCAGTTGCTCCTTCCCCTACAACTCTCAGGTTAAACTGCTTTCTTCGCTTGAAATCACTATTAAACAAAGTGAGCATAATTATCTTTACAATCCATTTGTAGTGACGAGGCAAAATAAAGGAAAAGAGTTTTGGCGCACCTCACTCAGAATTCAAAACATTGCAAACACTTTTTTCTTTTTACATTCTGTTGTTTGAGGGGTAAAAATAAACTGAAAAAAGGTTCAATTAAATAAACACTAAAAACTGTTGTACGTTTCTTTTCAATATAAAAAGTTAACAAATTTGTAAAGGAAAGTGTAATAAACAATGAGACCTATCAACTTCAATTGGATATGTTTGCAGTATCCATGAACTTTTATAAAATATCTGAGAAACTAGAGGAAAATTAGTAGAGCAAATAGAATAGAACAAACAATTCCATTATTCATACATAGTCAATGCTGACCAGGATGTAAGGTCCTGTATATGAACTGATTTGTCATGTGATGAGTCAATGTGACTTACCCTTCATGTTTGATGTCTTCTACATACACAAACGGTTTCAGAACAAACTTTTTGTCCTCTTGCGGTGTAAATGTCCATACATGAGCCTATATGAAAAACAATATATAAACATATGATATACATCTTTGCTGTTTGGAAGAGATAATTTATTCAAATCCTCTGAATTTCAAAGAGAGTATACAACAGTCGACTCCCGTTATTACAAGCTCGCATGTTACGAGGTACCGGTTAATACGAGGGTTTTTGCCGGTCCCGAACTGCCCCGTGCGTGTTTCAATGCATTTAAATACGGCTTATACGAGCACGGCAGTAAGGAGAACATGTCCGGTTACAACGAGGTACTTTTGTCGGCCCGTTACGAGCAAAACATTGTTTTCAACCCTTTTGAAACGAGAATAATAAAAACCCCAACAAAGGAAATACCTTTAACAGCCTGAAAATCGTTATTTATGGCTTGTAAGACAATCAATAGAGGTGCTAACTGGACACTATCACAAGCATGCAATGACTCATGACTGCAGTCGCGAGTCAGCGAGTAGGTTGTTAATTCCAAACTCCGGACAATGGTACGGGATTAGGAGGCTTGCATGTTTCAAACAACTGAACAGATTCCATACTAAGTCAGCATTCATCAATTCATGTGAAATCTTCACAAAACATACTGATCCATTGAGTTTTACAAGTGCTTGATGTGCATTTCTAGCAGAAAAAGCCCCACCGCAACTGAAAACTAAAATATTTGCGCGATCAATATTTAATGCAACAGCAAGATTTCCCTGGTATCCCGCGTTAGCAATGAACCATCTAGCATTTTGCACGGAAACTTCGCTAAACAAGAACAGCAAGTTAAAATCTCAGACATTTGTTCAAGCATGCAAAATGTAAATTGATTTTATTAATTAATTTTCAAGCTAAACTAACTAAATTAAAACAGTTTTATTCGCCCAATTTTGTGCTTGTTTGTGCGGTACATGCACACAGTTATCCACTGTATTGCATGCAGCAGCGATGTGTACACGTGCGGCCATAATGTCATGCACTTTGTGCATAGTGCATTGAGATTACCGCGATCGGATATTGCGAGCTTCGGATATTACGAGGAAAACGGGCTTGTCCGGTGGACCTCGTATTAACGAGAGTCAACTGTATGAACCTTCTAAATTTCACCAAATAAGGTGCTCACATTTTCGGATAGTGGTTTATGTTTTATCCATATTTTTGTCAACATTCACATGTGATGTTTTTGTTAGGCAAATGTTTTGAATTTTTTTAATGTTTGCAAAACATAATATTACTTGAAAATATCTCATAAATACCAGTATGCTTGCTTTACAACTACAAGGCACCATTATATTTCAGCCTAAAGCAATAGTTTTGAAGAGAAAATGTGAAATCACCAAGAGCAAAAATATTAACTGCCTTGCCAAACAAAGATATGATATTTATTTTTGTTAACAAAAGTCTTTGTGTACTTGTGATTATTTAATGTTTTTAGACACGAAAAACCAAAATGCATTTCACTGTATATATATTTATGTGTATATGTGACAATAAAATACTATACTATACTATACTATACTATACTTTGTTTTTGACTTGCATGCTTATTGCATAGCCCACATCTGGGCCAGTCTAGAATCCATACCTGAAGTTCATTAGGTAGTATCACTCCACTTGCTGGTTCCACATTGATAACTGACTTCCCATCCCCAGGTATTTTCCAGGTATATTTAAGTGGAATGCGTGAAATATTCCTGATCTTGTAGCTATGCTGAGATGAAGTACCGATACAGGTAGGTTTGAAGTACAGTACTCCCTTCAAACAAAATAATACATTTAAATGTTCAGTTTTCTAACATAATACTTATTTCTTATTTCAAAATTGTTTTGTTTTGAAATAAAAAGTAAGCCCAATGACATGAATGAAAAAAATTTTACTTGAAAAAAATTATCTTACAAATTATTGTGAAGGTTTACACAGTTGTCCAGTTAAATAACAAACTTGTGGTTCAGAGAAAAACTAGTGGGAGGGAATTAAGCAACTCATGTTTACTCATGTTCAAAATAACCTAATTTACATAGTAATTGGTTCCTCTCAGAACCTTAGACTTTAATACAAGAGATTATTTCCAAGGTTTATTATTTAAAAAAATTGTCAGAGACAATGAGTGGAAAGTATGCAAAAGGTACTACTTTCAAATGATTAATAATTGCGGAGCTGTTTGTAACTATTAAATTATGTTATGTGAATACAACAGTTTTGACCACATATTAAATTCTAACAGATACTAACCTCTGAATCCAGCAGTATATTGGGTTGTTCTGATGACCCAAGAAGCTCAATGTTTTTGTCATGTTTGCTGTCATCATTAAACCTGCACCGAAGTTCATGTCTTAATCGGACATTGTCAATCTTTGGAGTCAGCTTGACTACAAACAGCTCATACTTATCTCGAACAAGGCCTTTATTTGGTTTCACTTGAAATGTGCTGGCAGGAAAAACAAACATTATGAGTTGCTCAAAAAGTAGCTGAATACTTTTCCATTTTGATTAGCAGGACCATTGATTTTACACTAACAAGGACTTCTACTGTTTATTAAGCTATGCATTCACTTTTCGTCTTAAACACTCACACACAAAAACAGTTTAAAAAGACAGGTTAGAAACCATTTAACATTACAGTGTGAAAAAGTACAATTTATTTTGGGTTTTCTAAGGAGTATTGCAATAACCAGTCTGAAACCATACACTGATAGCAATTAGCAGGAGACTAGCTTAGATGGTCTTTGTCACTGATAGATTGCAATATCATTAGTCTTAGAATCGTCTTTAGTTTTTTTCCCATTTTTAAAGCATCTTTTTGTATTGATGATTTCATACAACTTGCATTACAAAGAGACCATTGGGGACATCTGTTCATACTGTGATACTTCTTGCTGCCTCAGGTAACACCGGCTCGTCAATATGGGCTTAACTTGTGGTGAAACTAACTTTCACAGTCTGTTTTAGAAGAATGGCTAGACTGTTTTATTGTTATCTGTGATCAGAAATAAATAAATAACAACTTACCCAGATGGGTCATCTTGTAATGCATAGTGGATTGGTGTAGACCCTTCATTGGTCAACAAAATTGTTTTGTAAATCGAGTCACCTGAATCAGCAGCTGGCAAAATCTATCAATGAAAAGAGAAGGCAAAGCCAAATGAATTCTTACTTATGATGAGTATTAAAATAGTCTATGACTCACCCAAACTGGTTCAAATGACTGTATGTATCCACAGGGTATTAACATGAGAACAACATAAACAATGCGTAGTGCATACAATGATGTACAAAGGATTTATCATTTTGCAGACGGGAACACATCTTTGGTTTTGAATAAATGAGAAGACTTTATAGACAATCCAGAAACAATAGGTATTAATGAGTTCTATCATTGACTTTATGTGACTTTTCTGCCATTGTATTAGATCAAATCTGTTTTGTTTTTATTTTTGTCTTAACTTGTTAAAGTAAAATATACCTTAATGTTTCATGTTTATGCATCATCTTTTGTTTTGGGGAATGATAACCTTTTTAAATGTGGTCATCATATAGACATGATGAATAGTTACAACTTATATCAAGTCTTTTGTTACACAGGCAAGGATTTGCCTCAACCTTAAATCCAAATAACCTCACAATTGATCTATGAGAGTTGTCTAACAAATATTGAATAGTTTTTCCTGTTTGATGAGCATTTGTTTGTATTACCTACAGCTACCCTAAACCATTTTAAACACTACATCATATGTCTTTGAAGCTGTCAAATAAGAAATGTTATCTTACCACTCTGTTGGTATCAAAGGACATCTTGGGTAGGAAGGTTTGATTTCCTGGTTGGAAGGTATGTCCAACAGTAGATACAGTCAAGCACCATGGTGGGCTAAAGGTCTCATCTTGTACTAATCGAAAATCACGCATACTCTATTCATAAAATCCACAACAATTGAGTAGATTAGCAATGAATACATTAAATAAACTCTGCTGGGAAAACATGCGGTAATTTAAGACAAACAGTTTTACTAAAAAAACATACTTATAAGGTAATAAGACAAATCAATACTTGTATTATGTCCAAAAAAATCACTTGACATATTTTTAGCTGTTCAAATAAATACAAAATATCAATATCCTACCATCATTTAAAAACATCAGATGTGATAAACTGCTATTCATGTTGAAACTATCTTTAAAAACAAGACCATGCTAAGGATTACCTTGTAGAATGCAAATCCTTCAAGTTCTGCAGCAAAAAACTGATTTGGAACTCCCTGCAAAAAAGTATTTATAGTCAGCAATACAAAAACTAAAGTACAAGTTTAGAAAATTCTATGTATATGGTGGCTTCTGGTCTAAATACTCATTTTTGAACAGTCATCTGGTCATGAAGAATGATTTTAAAGAATCACAGTACAGCTGCATTTGTTCTCTCAATTTTTTCATTTTGCTTGAAATTATAAAGTACATAGTTTTATAAGAGTCGCGGAATGACGTATTATCTGCTACTCTTGGTTACAACAGATCAAATTTTAAAATGCATCACTTAAAAACACAGCACTTAATTTTATGGAATACCACTAGAGAAGGGTTAGAAAGCTTCATTGAAGACAACACATGTTATCTTTCACCATTACATTTTATCCTTTAGGAAGCTGAACACGAACTATAACAACATTTTGTTGGTTTTGTTGATTCTGTTAAAATCTTTTTACTTTCATATATTTCATGGTTATATTTATCTTTTCCCAATATACGGTACAATTATTATAGCCATGAACAACGCTAAACTAATAAAGTATTTGAAAAAACAAAATCGCGCACAAGTAAAACTTGATATGGTTGTCCAATGAAAAGTTTGAATATGCGCGAGACTTGTACAGTCTATACCATCATAAACCAAGCCCATTCCACAAAGACTGGCTCCTACATGTATGTATCTGATCCCATAGGAACCCACAAGAAATTCACTGAACTAGTTTTTTTGTTGAGATTTATGCGAATCAGAAACTATAATGCTCTTGGCTGGTCTGTCAATATGTCTGGCAAATAAGTCCTATTGGAAATAACTATATATTTTGTAAGAATAGCCAATAAATAGTTCAATTGGAAATCTATACTAAATGGCAAATCTAGTAGTAAACAGGATCAATTCATGCAGTATTCCATTTTTTTGATACCCAAATTAAAACTACATGCAAGCATCGCTAAATTATCTATTTGAATTTTAAAGAGTGAAACATACAAACAGTACACTGATAAGTCCTTTTTTACAATATGCCTTACTGGTTTAAATGTGACTCTGAATGACATCATCTTGAGAGGTGGAATGTCACATGTCAACGGTGTGATAGAGTACACATGACTTTCATCAGTCATCCATGTCACTGTTATTTTACCCTTGGTATGATTGGTAACATTCACTGTTTTAGTCTCAATGTGCTTCAAGTTGACACAACAACCAAAGTCAACCTGGACAGTGTCAATACTGACGTGCTGCGTTTTCTGTTACAAGAGACAAAGGGGAAGAGAAATGCAAGCTGCTTAAAGACTTAGCACATTGGTTGGAAGGGAGACCTTTTTACCAATAACAATGTTTTCCAATCAAATACTAATTGATCATCTATGTAAAGGATGCAATGCCATTTCATTTTTTCTCTCTCTCCTTTTTATATAAAAAACTAAGATTCATATCTATTGGACCTATCCACAGTTACCTATCATAAATAAACAATCTTTTGCATGGTGAGCAACAGGAAATTCATTTTCATAATAGATCTCTGGACATGCATAACATTTGCAGTTATACCAATTAACAATTTCAGATATATTCTCTGATAAATTAATTGAGAAATGTAGGTCTAATCTTTGATTTGTCAAAGATCACTAGACTCTATTGGACCTATCCACAGTTACCTATCATAAATAAACAATCTTTTGCATGGTGAGCAACAGGAAATTCATTTTCATAATAGATCTCTGGACATGCATAACATTTGCAGTTATACCAATTAACAATTTCAGATATATTCTCTGATAAATTAATTGAGAAATGTAGGTCTAATCTTTGATTTGTCAAAGATCACTAGACAATCTTTTCCATCATTCGTTAATCAGGTTGTTTAAATTGTTTCTTCACAAAATGTAATGTTTTCATTTGACAAAATAGTATTTTTCTGTTAAAAATTAAAGGGACTTGACTAAGAAAAAAAGCTTTGATTTGTTAAAGTGTTATTAAACTTACATTGGTTAGACCATAGTATCCATCATTGAAATATTGAGCCATTGGTAGTTGTAAAGATTGGGGCTTTAAGTATCTCTCCATGGATTCTGCCTGTTTGTGAATCAGGCATCCTTTGTCATCTAACTGTAGTTTGCCTTCCTTTACCATCTCATTCAGTTGCTAAGAAACAAGCAAAGTCATAGCCATGATAACACTTCTACTCAGATCATCATATCATACAACTTGAAATACTGTACTGACTGTAATGTTTATCAACAATGCTTTTGTATCTGTGCCATACCTCACAATATTCAGCATATAATATTGGATATTTATTTGCTTCTGGCTAAACTTAACATATTAATAAAAACATGTGTTAGTAAGAGAGGTAGTCCAAACTCTTTAGAAATAAAAAACGACTGTAGACAAAAATTAACTACATGTATAGTTTGAAATACCTCAATGGTTTATAATGGGCTTGCTAGTTCTAAAATCCTTCCAGCCTATATTTTGGCTCTTCAAGGAAGCAGAGATGCAACTGGCTATCAAAAAAAAACACCTGAAAAATCTAACGGTAAAAATCAGGAGTTTGGGCAACATGTACGAAATATGGGCAAGGTGACCCAGGTGCCAGCGCCGCACCAAGTGTGAACCCTACTGGGGTAGTGGGACTGGGGGTTGAGTAAATGGGAGGAAATTCCTCACTTAAAATTATGATCTAATAACAACGCTGGACAAATCTTTATTTAAAAATCTCACAATAAAATGATCTTGCAAATTAATCCACTTATCACTTTATACATTTTGATCTTTTTCTTTACCTCTGAATTGATTGCATTAAATGTTGCCACCCTTTTGTAATTGAAATTTGTTCTTCAACCACATTTTAGAGTCTTCAAGATTAATCTGATAAAATTTGGCAGCATGGGCAATGTACAATGACTGAACAAAGCTTGGCACACTCAATTCGCTGGCGCCATGTCGCCTCAATCCTGCTGCTGTATTTTCTATATCTCCATGGTTCGTTAAGCGCCTTGCGTAAGAAAAAGGTAGGAGTGGGTGCCTTTGGTAAGAAAATGTTTTGTTATAAATTTCATACAAGTTATAGCATTTGTCAATGGCGTCCATTGCAGTGCGTACTTCACATTTCAGCAAGAATTTTACCATCTTGCACCTGCGGTGATAAATATACCGCAATGCATCTTGGGAAAAAAAAAATAGTCCTGACTAGTGTCAAAGTCATGACTATTTGAAGCGCGACTTGTCGAGTAGTCAATTTCACTAGCTGCCCAGGCCTAATAAGATCACCTCAGTCTTTTCTTCGTTCAGTTTGAGAAAACTTCACACTAGCAATGGCATAGATCAGATGTTTTTGGCAAATTTTTAATGAAAGGTAGATCTGGAAATCAACAGGGGAATGAGTAAAAACTCAACCCTTTGATTACTGATGACATTAGAAATTGGAGCTGTATAGATAATAATAATATAATAATAACTAGTTCTTGTGTAGCGCATTTCAAAATAACGCATCAATGCGCTTTACATTAGTGCCCTGGTCATTGGGCCAATAACATTCCTTTAGATAGGGAATAGCTGTGGCCCGAATACAGAGCACAATTAAAGACTTGAACACAATAATGTTGATCTGATTAAAAAACAACAAATCCAAATTGTCTTGGATGTTTATTAAATTTAAAAATTCATGATAAAAAAATCCTTTTCCCGAATGACTATTTTCGTTGTCTGTCAAAACTACCATCTTACCATTTTGGTTTTTACCTTAATTATTGTTCTGTCCTTAAAGATACTTATTTAGATCCTGTTTCTCTACCTCAATTTTACCTCAAAAACAAAAATAATGCATGGCACCTAAATAAGGACAAAATACTAAATCAAAATATTGGCAAGTTTTGTAAAGTGCCCACTCAGTATTTTAAGATCTCCATTATGAATGGACTAGTAAACAATTGAGTACATGTGTCTAAACAAATTTGGGCCATTGTAAAGAAATGATTAAAGATCTCAATATTTTCATTTGCTGGGAAGTGAACATTTGCCTGAGATTAAGTATTTTATCTTTTCATTAGGTTTAGCTCATTACTGTTGAGTAAATTACTTTACATGCCATTGAAAAAACCCTTTCTGATAAATGTGATAATATACGACACACCTGCAATGGTACATCACATGCATGCACACTTTACAAAACATTATGTATGACTTTCATAAACTGAGCACTAACCTCAGGTGGGAAGACTGAGAACCCTCTAGCCTCATGTTCCATGTACTTCTTCAAATGCTTGGGCTGTAAAACAGCTGGCTTGATGAGTTCTGTATGACAGGTTCCGATCAGGTCTAGAAACAGGGGATCCTGCACAAACATGCATCAAACAGTATTCTAATAATGGAATCGTTTTGAAAGGAAATCGTTTGAAAAGGTGACACTTTTATTAGTAAATACCACCAACTCCTCAAAAAACAGCTGCGTTAACTTAGGACAGTGTCTGCATCAGTGTTATTATCAGAACAAGTTTTGTTTTGAATTTTTCTCTCCGGTAATTGCAATAGTTTTTTCAAAGTTCATAAAGGTCTTCTCTTTGTAGAAATTAGGAGAGACAAAAAAGTTGTCAACTTTGAATTCTAAGGCACATCTGAAATCCCTGATGCAATAATTACATGTACATCAATCAGTCAAACCTAATTACAAAGTGACAGGAGTTTCACATGACCAGACCAATGAACATTGGTCAACCATGTGCACTTGGTAAACATCAAATTGAAGGTGACAAGTAAAAGTAACCAACACTAAGCAAATACATTTGTTAATGATTAAAATGTAAGATCTTCTTATCAAAATATTAACTAGGTAGTTTGATTTCCACAAATTAGTAATTTTGGCAAATTCCTGGGTAATGAAGATCTGTCCTTTTTAATTCCATTCAACATTGAATTTTTAACATTTTGTCAATAATCCATTTGATTGTCCAGGTACTTTGAATTTCCTCAGTGAAAGGAAATAAATTTGTATTATAATCTATTATTATTTACAATTTGTTTTTGATGTAACCTTTATTATTATAGCTACATATATGTAGACTTGAAAACTACATACATGTACACTTGAGTGTTAAATCTTCATTCTAAACGCCAGTTGTTTTAAGCATTATGTTTTAAACATGTATGACAGAGAATTACTTTGATGGTACAAAAAGTGATGTTTAAAGCTTTGCATGGTGTGAAAATAAGAAGTAACTATAAATATAAATAAATAAATAAATAAATAAATAGTAAACTTGCGGTTACAACCAAGTATTAAATCTCTTTTGTGGGAGTGGTGGCTCTGAAAAGAGCCGGTGTGGTCTCAAAGTTTCGAGCAGTATACTCTGCTCGACTTCAGGAGACAAAAAAGTTGTCAACTATTTATTTATTTATTTATATTTATAGTTACTTCTTTGATTGTACACTTGTCAACAATTATTCAGCAAATCTTGTGTGTGTATTAAAGATAACTCACATGTTAATACATACAAGCAACTTTGCCTTCTGTTTGATTTCAAATAATGCACTTTATTATACGAGTATGATTAGAATTTTAAGACACTTTGCTTTGAGGTTAAAATCAGGTAAACAGTCATCCTTGAAAAAAATGTTGTTTGATTTAAATTCTGTAGGTCACTGTAGCTTGCAGTTTACATCTAATGATTTGCCATTGAAATAAGTCAAACTTGCAGTTTAAATACAGGGTAAAAAACAGTCAACTGACCTGGTTTTGAACAACACATGTAACTCTGCGGTAGTAGTTTATGGGGTAGGTTGGTGTGAAGAGTACAATGATGGTCTGGGTGGTATTGGGTTCCAACTTGCCGCTCTCAATACCAAACTTAAAGATACTCTCACTGCTATCAATCATAAACTAAGAAACAAAAAATATTGTCAATTAATAGCTCAGCCACGTAGACACTTGGAGTTAAACTACCAGATGATACAGTTCTACAATGTAAGGTGAAAACAAATTGGTGTTTTAAAAAAAATATTGAAAACACACAAATAGTGGGAAATATTAAGGTTTTTCTTTAAAAGGTATGTGTCTCGCTTCTCCGAACAATACTATAATAATATGTATTCAGTTTGCGGTAGCACCATGTATATATATATCTACTTTGCTGTGTATAAATGTTTTTGAGAACTTGTCATGCTATTTATTATACTGCCACAGAGTAGATTTCTTAGTTCTGAAAAGAACTGTCCTGCTTATTAAGTACTCCCTGGGGAGGTAGGAAATCAGCCAGGGCTACTACTTTGGCTTAGTGGATCCCGGGGACTTCTTGTTGTTAACTTCCGCGGAGTGAATTATTAATTCTATAATAAATGGACACTGATAAAGTGTGACCTTGCTTACCTTAAACACTGCTGCTACATCAGACTTGTTGATGATATCTACAGTCCTTGTAGCTGATTGGCCAGCACTAATCAAACCATAATTCAAAACTTCACTACCAAGAGAAATCTCAGGACCTGTAACATCAATTTATTCACGGGTCAAAAACAATGTATGGTATGTTTAAATATACGAGTTATTTTTTAAAACTAACCAAAATCAAATGAACTACAAACTGTATGGAAATAGCAATTATGGATAAAATCATCAAGTATCCAGACATTTATTGTATCTGCACTACAACCAATTCTAGGGAGGAGTAAACTTAGACAAGCAATGAATGCACAAACCCATGATTTAAACAATATTCAATTAGTTTTTGTCTACCTTCAATTACTTACACCAGCTTGAAAAATCATCAATCTACACAACATTTTAAAACACTTTGGCTTTACTACACTGTATGTACATGTTTATACATGCATTAAGAGGTTTCTTCAGCAGCAACTAAACAATACTATGAGTCCCCTCAAAACAGGAAAACCTGATAAGGCTTTATATCAAGTTTTATATACAAGACTCTTTGATTTTAAACACTTTTTATCCCATTTTTCTCCAAAAATTGTTTTTGACATTTAATTTATTGAAACTTTTAAACATAATTCACAACAAAAGTTTTTTTGTTTTTTTGGTTTTTTTTAATGCAAGTTCGCCCCAAACAAGGCTTAAAGATCAACTTGAACGAAATCACTAAAACAAATTTGACCCTTTATATTTGTTTATTATGTGTTTAGTTATTATTTGGTGGTAAGTTTGAAATTTTGCTGAAATTTGATCGGAAAAACTAGCACCCTCTTCTTCGATTTTTTTACTGGTGTTATTTTCTGCTGTTGGCAGCTCCCTTGCATGATACGTCATACTGCGGAGTGAGTGAATATTGTTTATGTTCGTCTGTATGCATTAACATTCCCGATTTTGTCAAGCTTTTTATCAACAACGTGTGAAAGTTTTTATCATGCCTAGCTCATGTGCTGTCGGCGGATGTACCAGAAACAGCAAAAACAATCCGGAGGTTCGTTATGTTTATTTTCCGAGGAATCTGGCGATCTCAAAATAGTGGGTGAAATTTGTAAAAAACACTCGAAAGAATTTCACGTTGTTGAAATGGGCCATGATTTGTTCAGCACTCTTCACGGAAGACTGCAGAGAATTGTCCAGTCAAATGATGGCAAACATGAGTTTACAGTCTTAAATCAGTTGACGCAGGGCTCGGTGCCAAACTTGAAAGCACCGAATATCGAGGGTAGTTGTGCGAGTACTCGTGGGAGGTGGGGCTGCAAGATTGACAGATTTGTAATTTTGCAGAAATAGTTAGTATCTATTTACACATTTTTGAAAAGGGCTTGCTGTACTACATGTTTTTGAAAGGGGTGATATTTCGAGAGGCATTTATTATTACATATTATGTAAGCAAATTCAAAATCAAACTGGAATTAAGAAGCTGATGCTAGAGAAGGAGGAAGAGAATGGGGTTTGGGAGAGACGGGGGGGGGGGGTGTAATAAATTAATTTGTTGCTGAATAACATGACTAATAATACAGGTTTCATTTATTTCTGTTTTTGACAATTTATTTGCCTTATCTTGGAACAAGTTGATTCCTGTCCACTCTTTATATACATTTTTAAACAATGATAATACACAAATATATGTATTTTTATAAGTTACACACTTTCTACAAATGTGTTAACTTTATTTAATTTTTACTTGGAGTATTCATTTTTTGGCAAGTGAAAATACATGTACTCCACCCATATTATAGACCATGCCATGTACATTTATATACACGTATACCTGGCCACTTTCTGCAAGCGAGATTCTTTGCTGATATGTCAAGAAACAATAACAAATAAAAACTGCCAACTGCACAAAATAATTAGGATTTTTTTTTCATTGCTTGTACATGTGTATACACCAACTACCTGCCAGTAATTGAACTGTGGGGGCTCTTTGTCAGGTCAAAGGTGACATGGTCTTATTTGCAACAATGAAGACCCTGGGTACAAAATAATTCAAATTGAAAATTACAATGTATGAGAAAAGGGAAGTTGAAATTGGTGTGATTTGAGGTTCTAAGTGAAGATGGTAACAAACAGTAGGGCCTACATGAAGTCTGCAGTGTAACCTTCATAGTAAAACAATAAAGTGGCAAGTTTTATTCAAGTATGTATTTTTTGTATTACTCTATTATTACATTTTAAAAAAGGCTTTAAAAATTTTGTTTTAAACCCATAAACCCAACTGCTAATGACAAACATTTAATGCTGTTTATAAAAAAAAAAATTAAGGTTGTTTGTTGTTTGCATATTCACATTCAAACATGTGCACTTAAACAGCTAAACCAGAGTGGTTGATTTTGTCACAAAAACCATTGCTGCAAAAATTAAAATTAAAATAAAACAAAAAGCACTTGAGAAAAGAATGTTGATGGCCATATACCATCTTGCAAAATCATGTTACATTATTTCTTACATAAAAAATACCATTAAAAATGTATTATTAAAAGTGATTCCCCCCTTCAACTGTGGCTTCATGATGACAGACCATTATGCACACAATTACTAGTATACAATTTGGCCTAGTCCTGTGGTGGATATAAAAATCCCTTATACTGTCCATTAGGTTTTGGGTAGGTCCTACGGATTGCCTCTGTGACACAGGAGGGTAGAGGTACTCGATTGAAACGCCC
Organism: Leptasterias polaris; assembly: GCA_037783415.1. Lineage (NCBI taxonomy): Eukaryota > Metazoa > Echinodermata > Asteroidea > Forcipulatida > Asteriidae > Leptasterias > Leptasterias polaris. The sequence goes on from JAZGTN010000131.1 coordinate 969,914, forward strand.
AACATAACCCCATCAGCACCACCTCACAACTTGTCGATATGCAACATGTCGATATTTTCTGTAAAGAAAAAAGAGAGAATGCAGACCATTGTAGATTGACAATGAATGACAAAGTTTTCAAGTCTTGTTGAAATGGATGTTTTTATTGGGTTTATCTTGTTTTCATGAGAGCATTCATTGATATTCCTTGGGATTGAGCCAACTTTGTACCAACACAATATTTTCAGTGACTCAAATTTCTAGCCAGTGTTTTCAACAACCATCCCCACACCAATAAATTATCCAGTGGCCTCACACAGACACCACAACTTGGAAGTTTAGAAAACATCATCTATCAAGTCTATACAAGTACCTGTATATAATGCACAAGTTTACAGTTAAAATACTTACTGGTCAATTGTACCTTCAACTGCATCTCTACCATAGTAAGCTCAGTACTGAAGGTATGCAGACTGCAAGTACACCTGGGTGGAGGCAGACTGCTTCAAACCAATTGTGGGTGGAAATACATTGGTTTGGGTCATCCATGTCAATGTTTAGTTGTAGCATCATGCTTTCTGTTTTTGCGACTTCCTTGCAGCAGATGCAATTCACCAGCAATGGCAGCAATGGCTGAACAACACAGTTTCCAAACGAACACCTGTTCAAAAAATAATTGGGGGCCTACTAGCTTATTATACTCAGCTTAAAAAGTAATTATGGAATGTGGCGGTACAAACAGTAGAGAATAGGACCTAATTTCATGGCAACACTAAGTTGCTGCAAACCAATCTTTACTCACTTGGTTGGACAGCTGTGCTAGTTTTTTAAATTGAGTCAAAACCACAGCTTCGGCTTCATTCAGCCTCTATCAGCCTTTTTGAAGCCATATCATCGTGTAACTTGGGGGGGGGAGCACGTGCCCCCACAATTGATGTCGGTGTACCCCCTTGAGCCCCTTAAAATGTTACCCTAGTAGCACACATTTTCCAAAATGTGACGGAGCCCAAGCCGGAGCCCAAGTGAAGCCATGTACAGTTTCACAAAGTCCACGCAAGTCAACAGTAAACCAACTGTGCAATACATTTAAGCGATGAATTTTCTAATAAGATTTTTCACTTACGTTAAGCAGTGCCATGAAATTGGGCCCAGGGACTAAACAGTTCTGGAGTGATGGTGGTTCCAAAATTAACTAGCCTGGCATTAATAAAATTCTGATTGGACCATAGATAAACTGTGACAGAACGAGATTCTTGATTCTATTTCGTCGGCATAAATGATGGTCCCAGTAGTACTGGGACGATAACAATCAAAAGTTAAATTGTGTATTTTCAAAACACAATCAGATTGCTTGACTGTAGGTTAGCGTAAAACACTTCACATAAGTACACATTGATGGTAGTGTAAAAAAAATGGTATGTCATGTACAACTTGAACTAGTGTACTGATTTGTAATACACACCTCACACCTGACGTACATGTACATCCATCCATACACACTCTATGTACAAAGTGTATGTGAATAATCATGTGTATCGTGCAATGCGGAAACGTGTACAAATCATAAATGTACAACTTGTGATTTACTACTTAGTACTTGATAATTTATGTAAAATTGCAACTTATAATATAATAATAGGCATACATATCATATAGGAAAAAATTATTTCAATAATGTGCCTGTTTTGTAGGCTTACCATGCAGTGTTGAGAAGCCTATCATCAGTATTGGGATTGGGTTTGTCTTGATCTGCTTCCTGCAGATCGCCGATGGGATTTTCTTGTGCTGCCAATAAATGGTTCAAAACGGTACGGCTCAGCTCTGCCAACCTCGACATGGTCTGAGTTTTCGTCCTGTCCCTCTTCCGGAGAGCTCCCCTTGTCACTTGAGCTGATATTACTTCAATCAGAAGTGCTTGATGGACAAGTCTCTTCTTCTTCGACACTGTATTGTTCCCACGAATCGCTGCTTTCCGACATTTTGGTAGCCGAGTTTCATTCATAGATGCTTTTTTGCATGTAAACTGTATACGATTGTGTGTGGGGGTAAACAAACCCGTCCGCAGTATGACGTCACAGTGCTGTTTTGATTCCTAGGTGCTTTAGGGGCTTTTCGTGAAACTCGGCGTCTTTGCCCAGTGTAACACTGATCAAAATGTGTTTTTTATTACATTATGACAACATTTTTATTGAGTTGCAATCATGAGTATGTCATCATTATACACTCATTTACCATTTTACAACAACAAAACAACATTGTCAATTTCGTTCAAGTTGAACTTTAAAGCCATTCAAAAAAAAGAGAGGTAAAAATCATTCTGATAATCAACACTAACGCTTCCTTACCTGTACACTTGCCTACAAGCTTAACCACCATTTTGCTGACCTTTCCCACTGGATGCACATGAAGGTAATCAACACTTTCTTCATTAACAGTTTGTGGTTGAAAAGATACCTGATTAATTAAATATATATATATATATACATAAATTTCATTTATTTTGAGGAAGAGTGCTCAAGTTGTACTTGAGTCTGGACCCAAATAAAGTGGTTTGGAGAAGTTTCAAATTGAGATCGTGTTATTGTTTTCACTTCAATTGCCAGTTGAATACCAATTCAGTCTGATAAAGCATGCATTAGATGAAATGGTGAAGAATTAACCCAATATCTTCTAAGTTTTATTCTATAAAATCCACCCATCAGTATTGACAAAGAAAGCCTCTATGAGGATAAGTTTCATTAAAAGCAAATACAAAAAAAACCACATAAAACTAGTAACTAATAGTGATATAGGACATATTTTGTGAAAGCCATTTTTGCATTATAGACGCCCTGTTAGTCAAAGCTTCACAATGCCAAAGTCTGTTCACCTTAATATCTTGTCAGTTATGATTCGTACATGTTTTTGTAACGAACATTTACTATGGCAACATTTTTATTTTTGGACAAAATTCTAGAGAAAATCCAAAATAAAGAGATCCAGAAACGATATAATTTGATGCTCTTTTCGCAGGCGGGTGTTAATATGAATCTAGGTAACTGTTCCCCTTCCTATTAATGGATGTGATTAATCTCATGCCCCCGCCGTATCACCTCTCCAGAAACTATACAATTGAACAATGTTTAGGTAGGAAAAAAGAGGTATTCACATGTCAATGAAAAGAAGTTAACTTAAAATGGCAGTGTGGAGTGTATGTAGCAGTAGCAGGCAAATTCTGAGCAGACAATTAAGAGAATTGTGACCTTTCAATTTTTGATTGGTGCTTATAAGACAAATGCGTAGAAAATACATAGAAACAGAGATACACATCTTTTCATGAGTCTCTGGTGTGATACAGCAAAGTAATTAAACACTGGTTTACTGGAGGCACTGATACTTCAATCTTGACTTCATGCTACATTTTTATGGATCTTTGCTAGGAACCATGGGGGCAGCATTGGCGGGGAAAAATCAGGGCAAATTTTGTCTGATACAATTTCAACAAAATTACAGGAAGAAAAACTGAATAACTGTTCTTTCTTTGTAAAACCAAGAAAATTCAGATGTGATGAGAAAAGTTATGAAATAACACTTATGATAAAATGCAGTTTCCATGAGAAAATTACAGGAAGAAAAACTGAATAACTGTTCTTTCTCTGTAAAACCAAGAAAATTCAGATGTGATGAGAAAAGTTATGAAATAACACTTATGATAAAATGCAGTTTCCATGAGAAAATTACAGGAAGAAAAACTGAATAACTGTTCTTTCTCTGTAAAACCAAGAAAATTCAGATGTGATGAGAAAAGTTATGAAATAACACTTATGATAAAATGCAGTTTCCATGAGATTTTGAATTAGCGGCCATCTTACTCTTGACATTTATTGGTACCACAATAAATTTTATTTTAGTTCAGAGAGGTGAAGGAGACTTTAAATATTATCTGAAAATCATCATTGCCTAAGAAACTCAAAGGCTATTTCAAATATTTGCCAAAAATTCAAACCACCCTAATTTGAAATTTGGTAAACATACTTTTCTACCGCAAGCATCATTCTGAGCCAAATTTTGGTATAGACTAGGCAGTTTGGCTACTGTGTGGACTAATTCCTCATATCTTCTCCTCCTGTGTCACACCAAATTGTTTGGTCTTAAATAAGATTGGTATGCCAGACCCAGTAATATGACAGACCCTGTTTAGGTCTACTGGTCCCAGGGGCCGATTTCACTAACGCGTTTTGATCATCGCAAACGCCGAAACCGATCGCTAAATCCAAAAACCATCGCAACTTAGCGATGGATTTTGGATAACGATTTCACTAAATCTTTGCGACGAACTTACTCATCGCAAAACAATTATTAGCGATGACAAACTTGTGATGACTCGTTAGTATCCGCAAAGTATATGTTCATCGCAAATTTATGATAAATTGCGCCGTTTTGTGCTTAGATTTTATTAGTGGTGTACGTCTTGACGGTTGTTTGTCCGTGAATTAAAGAGTAAAACTGCGTTATTTTTACTCTTCCCTGTCTTTTACTGGGAGACTCGGGAAATCTTTAATGCAGTTGGCTGATGACACCTTTCAGCGACGCGACTATTGCCGAGAGAGCTTAAAATTGGTAAACAGGAGATCTCCATCTATTGGGTTCAATTATTTTAGCCACCATTTTGGCCTACAATTAGTGTAGGTCTATTGATATTGCATCAACAAATTGTCCTTCCCAATTTATTATCATGTACCAATTTTCGGTGACAACACTTTTGACGTCATTCTCATATATAGATGATTTAACCAGTTTTGTCAAATGTTCATAAATTTCAACGTTACATTTTTATTATTTACAATATTAATTATACTAATAGGCCTACAAATGAAACAAGTTGAATTTGATTTCATGTGAACCTTTTTTAAATGAATGCTTAGAGTTTAAACATTAATATAGTCCACCCGTTGTTAATTTTGATGCACCAGCATGAAAACGATTTACATTTAAACTGCAATTTATGCATTTCGTTTTTAATCGAACCGCGGCAACAAAATTTTGACATTAAGACGTCCACCATGCGAGGACCGACAATTTTCTGGCGGGTTATGTCAAAGGTCACTACTTTTAGCCTCGTACAAAACGTTAATTTTCCTTTTTAATATCATCGCAACTGCGATGACTTTAGTGAAACGCAAAATCATCGGCGTCGCAAGTGCGATGGATTTGCGGTTTGCGATCTCATCGCAAGTGTGATAGCGATGATCGCAAATGGGTACTTTAGTGAAATGGGCCCCAGGCCTTTTGAAGCCTTCATTAAATGAAGGCTTCAAAAGGCCTGGGGCAATTGGATATAGAAGATAGAAGGATTTGAGACTGTAAGGGTTAATCGGTTGATTTATTTGGAAGTTACATGTATGTATGCAATAATTCATATTATTGATGATTTTCATGAAAGTTGCATCTCTAATGGTTGATAGTGAAAAATAATGTATAACAATATTGCATGCATAAGTGTACTTTATGTCACAGATGGTACAAACCACAACTTACTGGAATCTGTAGGAGACTTTCTGGTGAAGCACTTCCACTCATCTGACTGCAACTGAAAACAGTATCAATGCGTGTTTCCGATGTAGGATGCTCTATTGTGAAGGGTGCAATCACCTGAAAACACATCACAATTTAAAGTAACTTTGGTTGAAGAGTTGTATAATATCTACAACAACACGCATTTAGATCAGGGCCTACCCTACTACAGTAAAGCAATTTACAAACCAGGCTTCAATGTAAAATAGAAATGATGAAGAGATTAAAACCAAAAATTTTAAGAGTAAAATTGAAAATAAATATGAGCATGCTCGCAATGTGTAACTAGAGCTACATACTTACAGGTGATAGATTATACAGTTGTAGCACTCTCTGAACAGTTGAACCAATTTGAGTGGCACCAAATGATATGACGCTCTCCATAATGAGACTATCACTGGCTTGAGGAACAGAACCTGCTGCACTCACCAGCAGATGAGGATATTTACCTACAAATAGATTATTTGATAGGCTTTTAATTTAATAAGCTTGAAATTGCATTGAATTCTCACTCTTCAGCTGCTTACATAAGGTTTTTCATAAGTTTTTCAAAAATGACCCAGTTTCGAATCCAACCAAAGATTGGAGCCTTGCATGTGGATTGGGTTTTCAGTCCCTACCTGATTGCATGGGTTTCCCCTATTGGGACTTTCCTCCCACATCTAAAACTGAACATTTCTTCATCGTCTCCTACTCCTAGAACTACGAGGTTCGTTCCGCTATCGTCTCCATGAACCTCATAGAGTGACATGTACAAAATCCTATTTGAAACTTTTTGCCCTTCACGTTTACATGCCTACAGTTCTTTTTTGAAATCAGATCTTGCCAAAATTAGGCTCTATATCTCTCATTAAGCGTTGCGCGGGTCCAGAAATCCACTCCGCAAAACATTTTTGCAAAAATTGATAAATTCTCACCATTTTTCAGAATCCTCACCTTACGGTAACAAATATGGCTGCCGCCGTTGTAGATAAATGGTAAGCTGCGCGCAACGCTGGTCCACGGTAACCATGTACATTGTATACCGTATGAAATATGCACCAATGGTTAATGTGAACCAGCGCTGCACGCAGCATACTATTGATTACCAGCATACGGCTTGCATATTGGAAAGACCAAACTGGTGTGCTACGCGCCACACTGGTTCACGATAACCAACAGTAAATGTACAAAAACATGTACCACTGGTTATTGTGGACCAGCGCTGCGGGCAGCTTACCATTTTTTTACGACAGCGGCAGCCGTATTTGTTACCGTTAGGCGAGGATTCTGAAAAATTGTGAGAATTTATCAATTTTTGAAAAATGTTCTAGAGAGTGGATTTTCTCGACCTGCGCAACGCTTAATGAAAGTACAAAGAACATAGATTGCCTAATTTTGGCAAGATCTGATTTCAAAAAAGAACTGTAGGCATGTAAACGTGAAGGGCAAAAAGTTTCAAATAGGATTTTGTACATGTCACTCTATGAGGGTAGTGCGAGACGATAGCGGAACGAACTTTGTAGTTCTAGGAGTAATCGTCTCCTATTCATCAGGTTATTGGCGCTAATTGTAATGTTGGATGTGTAATGAAATCAATAAAAAATAAAACAAATAAAAGCCTATGTGAGGGGTGTCATAGATCGCAAAAGTGAATAAAATGTTGATATTTATACAAAAATGTATTGCACACTTTCACAAGTGTTTTTTCCCCAATAAATCAATTTAAAGTGGATTGCTCTCGGGTCTTATGCATACAGCATTACAATTGTTGGCTCGTTGACTAAGCCACATCCTGCTGGCTGCCTTGGCAAAATTTGTTCAATTACCATGACAGTTTTTTCCCTATTTGAGCGCAAAGATAAGTTCTCAAATTGACCGAAGCTTTATATCCATTTAAAAAATACATCCCAAGTTCTTGATGTTTGAAGTTATCAAAGTGAGTAACAGTAGCACTTACCAATACCCTCCAATCGCAGTAATTTCTTGTGTGATAAATCCTCACCAAAGTGACACTCAGCTACCATTTCATATACCAGAGCAGCAGTTGGTTTGAATGTAGCTAAGATACTGCACTTAGATTTTGGGGAAAGAGTTCCTGCTGGTGGTTCAAGCACAAACGGATGGGACACTAACCAGATAAAGCGAGTTTCCAATTCACTGGATTAAGACAAAAATTAAAATAACGTTATTTTAAAGGCAGCTTCAAAATGGCATGTAGCTTGACTGGTACTAATCATCATATAGGCCTCTTGCACTTACACACGGCCGGCTGCAGTCTGTCCATGGCCTCGGGGAGTAACATTGCCTGTAAAAAGTTGGTGCATATCTCACCACCATGCCTTGCCTAAAATACACATAGCACAGTAAGCGCACAGAGAATCTGAACAAAATGGTCAAAGAACTATACCTTGAGTAAATATTTTAGGTGAATTGAGTCAATAGACAAAGTTGTTATTGAGAATTATCACGGAGAACTTTTATATTTTTTACCAGAATTAATTTGAATATAGTTGGGAAGCACTTAAGAACAATTACTTGCTGCAGAAGAGCTGTTGAACATACTACCAAGACTCTAAAGTTTAAGATTAAACTTAGTAGAGTTCAATGAGGGTCAAAACAAAATAGCACAAAACATAAACAAAACTGTACAGAGTGAAAATCCAATTTCACTGGAAGGGTGAAAGTTAAATTCTAATCAATTTCTATAAATCATTAAAAGACAACTATCAGTAAAAGATTAAATTGAAACATCCAAAAACACCAGTAATGCTGCAGGGATTTTACAGGGGAAAATTGTAAACGAAAGCAATGTTCTTTGCATGACAAATGAACTTGGAAGTATATAGTGGCCATTCACTTTTTCAAAATTATCCTGACCTATCCACCCAACCCAAATTTTTATTTTCAAATATTAACTGGCTGTTCATAATACCCAATACACTGACGAACAAAGTGATGCCTAAAATGGAGCAGCTAATTTATTTTAGATCAATTAATGCTTTCCCAGCTCAGGAGTTTTCAATGGCTTTTCTTGGCTTCCAGCTTGCAACTTTGTAGTTGAAACTGATGAAATAGCTAAAACCACAAAACTTTTTGATTATCAGCTATTTCATTTGACCCAAGCACCAACAATTAAAAAAATATTAATAATAACACAAGTATGTTAAACATTGATTATTACAAACTTTGTAGTTAAAACTTACCTTGTGTTAATAAGTTCAAACGTCATTTGGACATTGAACATTGACGTGCACATACCAAAATTAAGGTGTTGTGGCAATGACAGATCATGTTGAGGCAATACAGCACGGATTGGGATATCAAACACACCATCCTAAAACATAACAACAAGAAGTTCATTTTAGTATCTATTTAATTTTAAAAAAATCAACTGGGTGGCCTATTTAAAGCCTTCAAAAGTTTATTTTTAACCAGTCTTTAACTCTTGCACATTGGAATCTTATTGTGGATGAGTGTACAGATATGTATGTACATGTACTTATATGATCTAAACTTGTAATACATTGCTGACCGGAAATGGATGGTCCCTCTGTGGATCTTCGCCTACATTGCCTGTTTTGATGCATGTAATTTTCTCGGTGGTTTCGGTCGATACTTTACTTGTTGATCTGCAAGGCCGTTGTGTAAGTCTTAGTCCACTGTTTTCTTTTTGTCCTCCATCTATTTGTTTTAAAGTGTCAACTATTTCATTTTGGAGTATTCGAGTATTCGAGCATTGTGCATTCAGACCTATTATTAAATTTTGTTCATTACTGGCCCGACTCGACCATGGACCTCCACGGTTCACTAAATATTCTCCTTTTTTCTCTGTCTCAATGCATATGCATTTCTTTATAGACCATTGTCTACAAGCTCTGCTTCTGAATGGTTCTCTACAGTGTCGTATTTGATTCATGCAGTTCTTGAAATCTATACTGTAAAGATGTATTCTTTGTTTTGATCTATTTTGAGTGAAAACATCATTTTTGTTTTGATACTGTGGGAAAAACAACAACATTGAATTTTGAAACTTGAACCACTGGCCTCCCACAGTTCTAGCATGGACAGAGACACAATAAAAACTTGAACAATCTGAAATGACACAAACTTTTTACCTTAAAAATGCTGGGTAAAAAACATAGTCATCATATTCCAGGCTCCAGAATGCCCCCAAAAAGATTTGTCCCTTTATCATCTACTCCACTTAATTCCTTCATTTTGTATTTTGTATTAATTTGTTCTAATTTAGAAATGTTGACGGTGTAGATTTTTCAGCCCGGCGAAAATGTTATTTTTTAACAAGTTTCAAGTGAACTGGGGCTGGGCCAATAGTTGTTGCGTTGCTGTTTCTGTTTTGGTTTTCTAGTTCTTTGACTTGCTTTGTATTGTATTTCTTGTTCTTGTATTGTTAAGGTTGAATAAATAATAATAATAATAGTAATAAAACTTGTTTATTTGACATAATAAATAACATAACATTATATATTTTAACTGGGGTCGCTGTTGGGGTGCTACAATTATAAGTTTATCCCATTAGAGGGAAAATGTTTAGTATTTTTCAGTTTTTCCACTTCAAAATTGATAATACTGCAACCTTTGATGACACGTATTTCTTGGCCTGTAAAGTTTGTTATTGGCATGTTAAAAATATTCTTTTGACAAAAAAACATTGATAAAGTTTGAACCCCTAAATACGGGCTGAAACACAAAATCCAAAATGGCCACCGGACAAGGCAGCCATTTTAAATTCCCGTTAAAAAGGGTCAACCAATTTAACGGTTGCTATGGTAACAGCAGACTCCGATAACAACTGTTTTTTTTTTTTAATATAGCTCTGGATAAATATTGGGAAAATTTGGTAAAGATCAAACGATTAAAAAGTTACAGGCAAAAATATGGTAGGGGCACATTGGGCGATAAAGCCTCCCACCAACTGTATAATCATGCCACAATGTATGTTGTTCCTTATAATTAACATGTTTATTCGATTTACAAAAATGTTTAGTATTTTTCTCATTTTGTGACTAAAAATATAAATATTGCATCTTACTTTTGTCTGAAACTCAATTTTGTCTTCGTAGAGACTTTTCTCTAATGGACGGAAAGTGATTGGTAGACTGTAGCTGGTTCCAGCACTCAGAACAATTGGTTCAGGATACAGGGTGGAGAAAAATCGTGTGCAAGGAGAACTGGCAAAGGAATAAAACAATGACATACATCAAATACTACAATAACATTGCTCTCTGATTTTACAAGCACAAAGAAAAACTCTTTGCAGTCAAAATTTAAATATACTTATGGTTACAGTCCAGTTTAAATGTTATTTCAAAATATATGGGGTCCGCAAGTACATCAATAACTATAAAACTAGTGTTCTCAATACATTTCTCTTAATGAAACCAATGTATCATAATCAACAGTAGTTTTAATAACTGCAGCTCAAGGATATCTGTACACAAGTGTCCTTACAGGCTTGAAATACTTTAATAAGACCAGTCATTTTGATAAAGGATAGGCCTATTTTGTCACACAAAACAGCCATAAACATACTAAAAGAACTAGATGTGTAGTGTTTGAAGAAACAAACACTCGGTGTTCGGGTGTTGTGAATAGCAGGTAAATATTTCAAGATCAAATGAGCATAAAAACCATTAAATACAGGTTCATAATGTTCATTCTAACTTTCGGTTTGGATAAGAAGTGAGGTCAAATTTGGTCACTGATAAAGAACTTTCATGCTACCAAGTTTTCACAGATAATGCAAAGATTCAAATCATAACAGATGTGGTTCTCAATTTTAGAAATAATAAACTTTGATGATGCATAATTTGAAAACAGATGACATCATCATGACGTCATTGCATATTTGTTATCTAGGCAATGAGATTTAAGTACAGTTTGAAGTAAGTTTTAAACTATTTTGAACTTGCAACGGGTTTTGCAACCAAAAAATTCATTTTTTAAAATTTGTCATGGGATGGCGCTGTTGAGAATGATGACGTCATTGAAAGGCCTAGTGGTCAAACATTATTTCATACACAACCACGGTATTATTTTTCGAAGCTTCTGGAGTTTCCTCTTAAAATACCATTACCACAAAATACCACTGCCAACAGAAGGTTTTCACCAGGATTTTATGTTGCTTTGTGAGAAAATATGAGTAGGCACTTGCAATAGGTCAATAACAAAATGTCTTTATATGGGTGCCCAAACAAAGTTTCATTGATGGAAAAAAATAATAATAATGGCTAGGAAAAAAAGTAGCTTTTTGATTGAACATATTCCCGCCGTAACATGAAAAGGATTCTTCATCCCGAAGCGAAGTGGTTAACAAGAGGTATTCATAGTTACCTATATTTCAGCTTCTGTGTCTTAACATGGACATTTTTTAGAACAACATTTTTTGTGTACTCTCCACCAGGTTCCCAACCTCTCCATGTCAGACCTTTGACTACCTCAATTCCACACTGTTTCATTTTGTGTTTGTTGTGCTTATGTTGATGAACTGACCCACTACGATGGCCTGAAGAGAGTCCATGGCTAGAGTAGTTGCGAGATGAAACAGCAACTGGCATGGTGACAACCAAACTTCCAATTAATGTCTCTGATGATCTGATATAGAAGAATACAACCTATTGAATAATAAATTAAAAAAATAATATGTATAAGTTTCACTGGTGAGCAACAATGCTTCATGCAACAGCATAAGTTATCAGATGGAAAGTAAGTATGCACAAGATGGCCATAGGATGACAAAAACAATTGAGAGCAAAAGCTTCAAAACAGTTAATGTACCTCCAGTTTGGTGGTGATCTAAATAAGTAGCTACATGTACGACAACAGCTACGGTTCGATCAGCACATCATCGTGCGTTGAATCATACACTGCCCTAAGCAACACCTCTGGCAAAAGCAGTAGCATTAATACTTTAAATATTAATTTGATACCTCCGAAAGTTTATGCACTCTGATTGGTCGAAAACTAGTAACGTCGGAGTGTATCAACATAATTTATGTGATATAAAGACCAGCTCTGTGTATATGCCAATAATAAATGGCCCCTAAACTAGCACATTGATGTGTAAAAGTTTTGTATGCACTGTGCTTGTGCGTGAACAATCAAATCAACTGTTTTCTTTGTGCATAATGTTTTTGTCTTTTTTGCAAGGACAAATGGTGCCATGTGCACGGGCATACCACGCGTAGGCATGAAAGCGCAGACATTGTATCAATTTAAGTAGCTGGTATGCGCATGAAACCAACATACATGTAATGCAAAGCATAAAGCCGTCACCAACCAAAGTATTTTTATTTATGGTGATGCTTATTTTCAAAGCTCATAGTCTGGTTCTTGCAAATATGCATTACTAGTATACATGTAAGAGATACATGTAGGTCCCATGCGAAAATTGAACAGCCTAAACAATGGCCCTTAAACATGAATGAAACACTTCTACAAATATTTCGGCGAAAGAAAAACCACAAACTATGATGTCCCATTTTCTTCGTAGAAGGTATTTATTAATGGCAATAATGTGTGTGAAAAGCCGGTCTTCCCTGCATACAGGGATGAGATTACGACAAAATTAAAAAGTCAGAAATTTGAAAATCACTTGCCGACCGGACAAGTTTTTGCACTAGCCCGCACATATGCATGCACACAATTTTTGAAACGTCAAGAAAAAAAACTAAATAAAACACGGAAGCGAAGTTCGCAAAAATTGCGTGTTTAGAAAATCTTAATGCCTAATTTCTGCCTAAATATTGGTAATTTCTTCAACACAAATGTCTATAGATTCGTGATTTGAGGATAGGTTCTGTAGAGCTTCTTTTTCACTGACATCTTCGTGATTCAGCGATCGGTGTTTGACGTCGCACATCGGGAAAACCCAATAACTTTACCCCGCATCAATCACACGCAAGGCCCTCCATCGGCAAAAGTTGTCGATGTTTAAATAGCCTTAATCCAAGGCTGTGTACAGTCCAGAATCCATAGGCCTGCGCCACACAGTGCAGATATGTTTTACTTGGCTCGTGAACGTGTATTAAGTTGGAGTCTAGCCAAGCTACCGACGGCCGGCCGTGCACATAGCCGCGGTGCCGCGTGCAGAGAGACAGCATGCACGTACGCAAGGCATATTACAAAATTTAAGAAAGACGTCCACAAAAATAGTAATCAAAAACCGTTCATTTCATTTCAAAATCTTCAAAAACTTCATATTAAAATGTTGGAAAGTGAAAGGTTCAAAAGTCAATTTGCCAAAGTCAGATATTTTAAAATGTCGGTACTGAAAAGAAAAGACAGTTTTTCAAAGTCTGAAAGTGGGAATTCCGCCAAAAGGCGGAAGAATCTCATCACTGTCCATAGTAATGACCTAGGTTGGTGACTGGCTGCTGTTATGGACCTCACCTTCCACTCGTTAACAACAGCCAACAACCTGGTAGACTCCATGCAGTGAAGACCGGCTCCTCACACTGTTACTGCCTAATTAAAACTAATAATTTAGTCAACCTTTTTGCTTAAACTCTTTAATTTACTTCTTCTTTTTTGTATTTTTCAGATGCCAGGCCTGTAACAGACTCGGAACGATAAAGCATGTCAAACGAAGAACATATTTTTTTTCTGAAATCAAATCTTTGTTTTAAATTATATTTATGAACAAGACTGAACAACAACAAGACTCATAACAATTTTATTTCAACTCGCGAAAAGGCCGCCTTCGGCGGCCTTTCGTGAGGCTGTTAGTTCCCTGTTTCAGTAAAGTTTTCGTGTTTTGAATGCAGGGAAAAAAATAGAGAGAAGTTTATGGGAAAATGAATATATCCTGGATTTTCCGATACCCCGGGGAGGTAATATGGACTGTCCAACCCCAAACCATGTTACATCTGTACACTGGTTGTTGGAAATTGTAAGTTTGTGACTCGAGTCTGTCAAACACGTTGGATGGATGAAAGTGCAGCCCAGATTTTGACCGAAAATTACTGCTTTGCTCAAAATAGTAACAAACACAATCAAACCTTTTTATGAACCGTGCGCATCCCTGGTGTATTTAAGGCGAGTTTGAAGTATTTTGTACAGGTATTTGATAGTTTTTACCAGTCAATGCCCCAGGTAAGAAAGTGCTTCCTTTCATTTGCTGCGATGACCGTCATGGTTGTGCATAAACAATGAGCTCGGAGGATACGTTTTTAAAAATTCATTTTGGGAAAATTAACAATTTTATCAAAACAAAAACATCACCTAACGAAGCAATAATGCTTCGTTTTACCTTCAAAAATTATGACATAATTTTCTGTGTTCAAAATAAAGAAATACGAGGCAAAAACATAAGCATCCGTGCTTCATAAGGGTCTCCAGAAAAGTAATTTGCCTAATAGTTAACGGAATTGGGCAGAAGAATTTTACTATTAATGGGATGTTAGCTACACTATTGAACTAGTCTTTTGCTGTATTCTTTATTTCCTAAGGATTCTCGAAACAGTCAATAACACTTAAAGAATCCGTCTTCGTCAGCGTTACCGTTCAGAATCGAAATGTCCGCCATATCTCGTTTGTAAAATGAGGGCCCTAACTTGATTGGTCAAACCGTGAACTGATTGTATCTGGCCTATGTAACCAATCAACTGCTGCGTAAGGAAACGCTATAGGCAAAATGGTCATGTATGGCTCCTGACTTACTACACAAAACTGAATGCGGTGTTGGGTAAACATTGAGGTGCCTATAACTATCTCGTGAGAACACTATGTACACGAGTTATTGCTAGTAAATTATTTCATCGTTGTTGAAAAGGTTTTGTTTGTTTTGTTTGAAAACAGTCATCTAATTACTGAGAGGGAAAAACCAACATTGGTACATTTTTTGGTCTTACAAACTTTTCACTTTGGCAAGCAGTCCTAGCGCCAATTATAACAAAAAATAAATAATAATAAACAAATATTTTTAAAGCATTATTCCATTCCTCCGAAGGTATAAGCATTCTACCTCCATAAGTAGATCACTATATTTTACACTTCTACTGAGGGAACCTATGGTCAGATAATTAATTTTAATAACTGTTTACCACCAAAATGACAACTCTTTCATATTTGATTTTCTTGTTTTACGGAAACATTTATTTAAATCTAAGTTTCTTCTTTCAGCTGCATGAATTTCTTGCACACATTTTTCTTTATATTAAATCCACAATGAACATTGCGTTTTCTTTTAATATCTTAAAGTTATTATACAGAACTGAAAACTTTATGAAGTTCACACTTGACATATGGAAAACTAGCGCGCATCTGCTCCGCGATCACCCACACTGCCCAATTTACACACGAAGTGATCACGAAATAGCGCCATCCATGATTTATTTTCATTCCCTTCGGCTGGTACATCAAGTTTCCCAACACCTTCGCCCCAGGTTTTAATAACGACAGTGTCTGCTTCAAAATGAGACCAAATTTAACTCTTTCCTTTAATGGGATAGGCCCGCGTTTTTTGAAGGTAAAACTAAAATTTTGGCTGAAATTGCAAGTTTCTATGATGATTGAGCACAGTTTCCACCACTTCTACGAGACCCACCGCACTAAATTCAACAGCAAATTCGATGACAGGGTTTTTGTAAACACCTTCGGACGGAATATTAAACTACGAGAAATATCCTTTCTGTCGATATAAGACATGACACGATTGGTTGAGAGGAAAGATCCGCGTTTTTTGGTCCAATCATATGTAAGTTTTCTCAGAAGCTGGCCGACCGGATGATGAGGTCATACAAATCGATCAGCTGGTAGCGTGCGTTCTGAACTTTGCTTTAATTGGTACAGCACACGTCGTTGCGTTAGAATTTCATCGTTATTGGCGTTTCTACACATGTTTATACAATTTTGAAGTAATGTTATAATACATATACATCTCTTAGTGAAATCTAGCGTAGTTTGATTGAAAAAATACCACGATAGCGTTGCAAAATCGTCAGATTTTTTTGAGGAATTTTACTGGCTTGTGTGTGACTGATATTTCGGACCATAGTACTACACTCACAGGGGTGAACCAGTGTGTAACATTTGTATACCTATATTTGTTGTACCTATTGTTCATTACCTTTAGTTTATATTTGGTACATGAACTGTTTTGTATTGTAATATATTTGTGACTATGAGTGTGCTTGTGAAAATGCCATAGAAACAATACAATGATGATACAGTACTGAATATTTCACTTGTCTTTGCTGGTTGACTTCTCTTGTATTGTCATCCCCTTAATGTGCAATGGAAGAGTCCACTCCTGCAGTACCCTAGTAGTGGTTATAGCAACCTGGCCTTTTTTCTGTGAAATATAAATTCATAATCAAGACAACTGTATCTGAAAACCTTAAAACAAACGTACTTCAGCTGATTTCGGTTGTTAGAACCCAAAATAATGACAATGTATTGACGTGTTGAAATCTGGGGCAGATTGTTCACTATTTTTCTCCTGACTCACACAAGGGGTTGAGCAAAAAATTTCACAGATTTGTTATTTCAAGTCAGTTGATCACACAAAACATCAATCATGTCTACGACTATTTTTGTCGGCTGTACCAATCCTCCATAACACCAACTAACATTCACAATTCTAACAGTACTTTGTTACAACATTAGTAATAAATTACCTAAAAGGTAGGGTCATAGATTGATTTTTGTCTATGTAAGGTTTATTTATAGGCAAAATTATATGGAAAGATACAATGAAGTCACAAGTGAAAGTTCAAGCTGAATACAGTGTCTATATGCTGAGAAAACAGCAAAAAAAAAACTGTCACAGTATTTTCACAAGAATGTTGAATCCATCCACGTTTAGCGAAGTGACAGATAGATCGCATCTCTGGCTGCAGCATTCTTACGGGACACCATTACACAACCCACAGAAATCTGGCCGGGTTACAACATCAGGAAGATACCGCAAGATACCAGTCACTGTACCTCCTGATGTAATTGGAATCCTCCAAAACTTTTACTTGAAACAACGGTAGGTCACAGAGAGGTAAAAAAAAAAGAACCAAAACGTCATATTTTAATAATGCCAAATTACTTTTTCTTGTTCAACCAGATCCAATCAGTTACTAAAAGGGGACTCAAAATATAAGTTTATTGAAATAACCAGGCTTACTGTCTGGACCTGAACGTAAACGGTCAAGCTATTTAAATACTAAAATTTTGCATCTGTGCATAGGCCTATATCAAAATAAAAAAATTAAAAAAATTAAAAAACGGAGTATAGCGACCCAGTTGGGACAACTCAATGCAATAAAACAAAGTGCAAGTTGGAATAAAAAGATTTGTATGACACATAATACCCTAAAATAAAAAGAAAAAAGATGGCTAAATCACTTTGGGTATGATCATCATACATCATGTACATAAAGCAAGAACAAATGATTCATTCATTGTGTCGGGATCGCCTGGGTAGTGACGATATCACGAGCCAGTCCCTGAGTCCTCATCCTCCAGCTGTCTCGATCTACCATGCAGGTGCGCAGCTCCTCTGCAGAGGTGAGATCAGTGTCCCTCTTGAGCTGGTCCACAAAGGTCAGCCTTCTTCTCCCTCTTGAGGCAGTGCCCTGGGTGGGCTCCCACATATGGTTGGGTGGGCAGCAAGCTCAGGGTGGCGGACGCAGTGGCCAGCGAGATTAAGACGACGCTGTCTGATCTTGTGAGTCACTCTCTGAATGCCGTTGTAGAGGTCATCATTCCTCATACGATCCTGCCATGATACGTTGAGGGCTATACGTAGCATGCGAGTGTAGCATCCATCCAGTGACTTCTCCTCCTTGGTTGTGAGGGTCCACGTCTCTGCACCATAGAGTAGGACGGACTCAATCGTGGAGATGAAGAGCGACCTTTTCAGCTTTGTACTGATGGCTGACGACCATACACTTTTCATGCTGTGAAGTGCTGACCATGCCAATCCTCGTCTGGTCTTGATGTCTTTTCCGCTTGAGTCGACATACGCTCCAAGATATTTGAAATCGGACACGATCTTCAGCAGCGTGCCGTCTCTGGTGTGGACGGTAGCGCCAGTTGTGTTGTATGCCAGCACTTTGGTCTTCCCAGAGTTGAGATGTAATCCCGTCTTCAAACATTCTTCCTCCACCGATAGGAGAAGGGTACGAGCCTGTTCCACAGTGTTTGAGATCAGAACTATGTCATCGGCGAAATCCAGATCGGTGACTGTTACTGGATGCACTCGCCGGCTCTTGCGCTGTGTCAAGGTGAAACCTAACTCCTCCTCTCTCCCGTCAATGGCCCTCCTCAAAGCATAATCCAGCACAATGATGAAGAGATAAGGTAGTTCCGTCAGGTGTGGTGACCCTGGCCCATGTGCAAGAGTAGGATGCTGCCACAGATTCCACAAGCTTCTTTGGTATCCCATATGCACTAAGGATATCGAGCATCTTCCCCCTGTGGATTGAGTCAAAAGCCTTTTTGAAGTCTATGAACGTCATCACAGCAGGAAGATTCTTGCTCTTGACGCCCTCGATGATCCTCCGAAGTGCAATGATTTGACCCACAGTTGTCCTTTTTTGGCGAAAACCATTTTGAGCTGTTCTTAGGAGAGGGTCTAGAGCAGGGTAGATACGGTTGAGAACCATCCGGTTAAATGTTTTTGCCATGACAGAGCTCAGGCTGATGCCCCGGTAGTTGTCGGTGGATGTGAGGTCCCCGGATTTTGGAACAGGAATGATGTTGAGGGTGCTCCATTGATCCGGAAGTTCCCCATTCTCATAAGCACTATTTATGAAGCCGAGCACGATGTCGTCAATGGGGACATACTTGAGTATTTCCGGGACAACTCCATCCACACCACTGCTCTTTCCTCCCTTCAGTGACTTTTTTGCATTGTCAAACTCTTCCCTTGTGAATGGCCCGTCCTTGATATCTAGGTCTTCAAAAGCGCGCTCAACTTCAGACTGTACGTCCAGCACCACTGGTTCAGCCCCAAGAAGGTTTTTGAAATGGTTGTACCATGCCTTAACTCGCTCTTCATCGGACTCGCCCTTGATTTGAGAAGGTCTGGCGGAACTTCTACCAGTGATCTCTTTGATCAGCTTCCAGCTCTTGCTGTGCTTGTGGTTGAGATGAGCTTCCTCCACTTTTTTGATCTTGTTGGCAAGCTCCTCCTCTTCGATGGCATTATAGGTTAGGTATAAAACCTTCTTCTTGTTGTTGTACTCTTCCCGATTGGTTTCACAGCGGTGCTTGAGTAGCTTACTGTACGCTACTACCATGTCTTCCCTGGATCTGTTGACTCGCGGGTCCGCTGCAACCCTAGACTTCTTCCCCCTCTTGGGCACCTTGTCCATACACTCCTCTACTGCATCCTCATTAGCTTTCACGAACTTTCCATAGCGATCTGTTGTTGACTCCCCCTCTTCGATCAGAGCCTGGAACCGGTTGCTGACCTCCACAGCGTACCTCTCCTGTAGCTCACTGTTACCCCTCAGCCTCCACCACTCGTACTGGACCTTTCTCTTGGTTGCCTTTTGAGGCGCTCGTAGGCAAAGGCGCACCTTTATCACCACCACACGATGATCAGACCCCACAGATGCAAAGGTGTTGTAGGCACCTGAGTCGACCACGCTGCTCCGCCACTTTCGCCTCGTCAGGATGAAGTCTATCTGAGCCTTCGATTCGCTTGGTGATAGCCACGACCACAGACGACCCCTTCTCTTCTCGAACATCGTGTTGCTTGCGAGGAGGGAGTAGTCCTCCATCAGCTCTAGCATCCGAGCCCCATTGTCGTTAGTTTTTCCCAGATGATAGGTGAATGTAGCGTCCTTCTGTCCGATTCTAGCGTTGAAATCGCCAAGAAATCACAGGAAGTTGTGGACTGGGACTGCCTCTACTGCGTGCCTGAGGTCGCTGTAGAAGTTATCCTTCTCCTCGCTCTTCGCATCAAGTGTTGGCGCGTAGGCAACCACGATGGTCAGGATTGGATTGCTTCTGAAAGAAGCAAGGATGACCCTGTTGGATGTCCGAGTTGCACAGATGATCGACTTCTGTGCCTCCTTGTTAAGCATGAGTCCAACCCCACCGGTTGCCACCTGAGCCTCATTCCACCATGCTGATGCCGTGATGAGTTGGTACTCATCTACCATTGTAATGTCCAAACCCCCCTTCGTGTCTTCTTTATGCACCCTCCTGTGCTCCTGCACTCCACACACGGCGACTCTCTGCTTCCTCATCGCCTCTGCTAGTTCCTTTGCTCTCGAAACCTCCCTGATTGTTCGAACGTTCATGGTGGCGAGAGTCAAGCTCTTCTTGCTCCTTAGTAGCGCTTCAGATCTCCTGCACTTGTCAGCCGCCCCCCTCCTCGAAGAATCCTCAGGGTTTAAGGGGACGCCGTCATACTGCTCGCAAGACGAGCGTGCACGTGTCACTTCCACTGTTCTCCTGCTGACTCCGGCTGCTGGCAGTATACGATTTGCTGTAGTTTTCATACTCGTGTTTCTGGCTATTCAATGCGAATGTAGGATCTGGGTGGTCGCAACTCCTCTCCCAGAAACGTCGGGTTTTAATTTGGAGTGACCTTCTCCTAGGTAGGTTGCCGACCAAAGCTTCGGAGCCCTACCTGCCCCTAGTTGTACAACCCATTACCCTGTAATGGAGGTTTGAAATCAGAGTTTTCCTTCTCCTACATGTAGGTGGGCTACCTCCCATGGATAACGAGCCCCACCTGCCCGGAGCGATCTGGTTTTCAGGCGCCAGAAACTCGCCTTCCACACCTCTACCTTCGGTTTGAAACAGGGATCGGCGCATGAAGCCAAGCAGTAGGAGTTTGGTTAGGAGAGGCTTTTTGTGACGCAGGCCATGTGGGATACTTCATGGGGAAGAGGTGGCTCAGTCCCCCCTACCCATCCCGACCATCCTAACCCTTTGACCCCCAAGTTGGAATAAAAATATTTGTATGACACATAATACCCTAAAATAAAAAGTAAAAAGATGGCTAAATCACTTTGGGTATGATCATCATACATCATGTACATAAAGCAAGAACAAATGATTAGTGAACTTCATTGGTGCTTCATGCATTTTTGATGAAGGAAATGTTTTACTAACTCTTGACTAACAAATACTAAGTTTTGTCCTTTGCAAGAGACTTGGTGTTGTAATGCAAAAATTCAGCATGAACATACCACCAAGACATAACGAATAAAAAGCAGCCACATTATTGTATTCACAAGGAATGTTTTGGCCCTTATATTACTAAAGTATTGTTACGACATTACGCAATAATGAGTGCCACGCAGCGGCGATATTTCAGATTTTTTCCTGAATTTCCCAGGGTGAAAAAAACGACAACGGTTTTAATAATGGGCAGAAGTGAATGTGGCATCAATGGCACCGATCATCCTTCGTCTAACGAACGTAACGTATAATCGACCTCAAATGTTTCCTTCCTGCTCGAATCAGTCAGGTTCACCAAAAGTATGAATCTGTTCATCGAAAATTGTCAAAACCTAAGTACACTTCAGGTGAAAATTTAAATGTCTTTGAGTGGTTAAATTGAGGTGGAAAGGGGTTTTTATACTACGTTAATTGTCAAGAAATCTACTTACCACTCGAAAGCGGCCGGGTTCGCGGGTGGCCAGGTTTTGGTGCCGCACATGATTCGTGCCGCACGTGAACGTTGTTTTTGTTGCGCATGTTTTCGTATTTCATCAGCCACGCTTTCGTACCTTGCGTTCGTTCATCCTCTTTCGATAAAATTATGTGAAATAAATCAATTTTTGAAATACGAAGGAAATAAAAAAATCGTACCCCCTTAGTATGATCACCGGACCGAAAAGGGGCCTTCTGAAAATTTGCAGCCCGATTCATATAGGCACCTGGGAGTTTTTCTTACACAAACAGACACCTTACTCGCATTAGTATATAGATTAGTTTTAGCTTTTATAACAAATACACAAACAATTTGTTAATTTTCATTTAACAAAAATTAAAACTGTGTGACAAGGATGCTTATTTGATCTTAACTTTTTATAAACCCCTTTTGTAAATCCGCGCCCGAATATGTGCAACCGCTAAAAGCTGGTTAATATGCAGACGCGAGATGGTCGCACGAGTGTAATATTGACGCGCGACACGTTTATAGAGGAAGTTGCTGCCTCAACGACCATAGATTGCAATGAAAGGGCTTAGTGTGTGGCAATCAAAGTGTTTGGTAATTATCATTGCGCAACCAAAACAAGCGTTTACATTATAGTTTCGTCATCGGATGGTGGTGGGCACAGATTCTTAACCTTTTGCAAGCAACAGGAAGCTGAGGTCAAGTTTAATTCTCAGGTTTTCTTTTTATAAATATTGTTGAACTGATTTTTCTTTCATATTTTTCATCAGTCAGTATAACATTCCCAACAACTTACATAATTTTCATGGTTATAAACTACATTAAACTAAAATAATTGACAAAACAATATCTCGCCCACGCAAAACTCCATATGGTTAAGTTCGAATAAGCGCCAGACTTGCACAGTCTAATTGCAACTTTGAGAGGGCAAGGTCATTTTCATTTTGCAAAAGGCACTTCCATTGGCATAAAGTCTATGGGAAACTTTTCTAGGAGGCACCAAGGCCAAGACCAGGACAACATAAGCAATGTCTCAGTGGCCACTGGTAATTCTAGGCCTGGGTTTCAATTGTCAGTTTGACTGGAGTAGTGAATTTTAAAAGCAAATTATACAAAAAACGCACCATTAATAACTTTTTGAATTGCAAGTAAGGAACCAAAGAACACATTTTAAAGGTTTTGACAAACCAATTTTGCATATTTTCTCTTTTTGCATGTGGGCAATTCCAAGCAAACAGGGACATAGACCCCAAAAATCAAATTCATCCCTGAACTTCCTTTTCATTTTTAAGTTATTGCTATTGGATGTAAGGACCAGGAAATAAACTTTTTTAGTCAAATCGTTATTGTTTTCTATGAAATATGTCACGTTTCTTCCTTGTTATGTTTGGGGTTTTTTTTTTTTTTTTTATGTGCATTTTTTTCATTTGTTTGCATTTTTCCCATAAAAAAGCAGTGTTACAAAATTTGTATGCAATTTAGTAGTATGACTTTATACCTTTAAACAAATTTTAAAAAAAATCTGCCCATGACTTTTCTTTAAGATTTGTAGGTGCACAGTTGTGGATGCAGAGAGATATGAAATGCGAGTGACGGAAAGCTCCCTTTTTTTTTTTTTTTACAACTGGTTGTGATTGTATTGTTGGCAATTGAAAATTTGCTTCTCCCACCAATACCAAGTATAAAAGCACCAAGTATTAAAACAAAATACCAACCACATTATAATAGAAGGCCCTTGAAATTTGAAATGCGAGTGACGAAATGCGAGTGACGAAATGTAATGCGACTAACGGTACCATTTTCCATTATAAGAATGTGTACAAAGATAGTTTTGAGGGAAGTAATAATTATATGGGCAATTCCATGAAAAGGTGGAATTTTCTCAAAAAAATGAAATTGCTACCAGAACTGAATTTTTATCTGTATATCATTCCAAACACATGCAAGTGTCAGGGGGAAAAAACAAAATCTGTTTGGGTATTGTTAACTGTGAAAAATTTTTACTTTTCCAATAGTGCACTTTGATGGGGAAAAAGTAGTGTTTTTTATGATTTTACCAATTTGCCCTATTTTAAGGGTCAGGATCAATCTTCTTAACAAATATATCAATGTAAATAAGTATGGGTAGTGTTCTTTTAGAAACAACATGTAAAATTTTAATACAACTCAATGTACACTTGTATCAATACTTGGTTTGAGGTACTCTCAGAGAGTGTAACGCGTGTTAACAAAATACACTTTTTAAAATATAATTACAATAACCTGGTCTCAATTGCTGCAACTTATAATTTTCCTCCTACTAGTAGGGGCTCATGTAAAAATAGTAAAAATTTAGATACATTCTTAACCAACACTTCACAATGAGCCTTCAAAAATTGTAACGCGTGTTACTAGTAACGCGTGTTACCAATGAAACGCGTGTTACCATGCCCAATACACTGTATACAATGGTAATTGTAGACTGTGAACACAGCCCATTCCTTTTCAAGTCAAAAGAGGGCAGATATAACTCTTCTAAAAGCACAAGTTTCTAAAGAGGGCAGGCTTTAATAGTTACTTTTACTCCCACAATGCATCAGGGTTCATCATTAGCACATGTATTGTTTTAAGGTGTAATTCAGCTTTAAGCCCGGTTCATACTTCCTGCGAATGCGAAGCGAATTTTGACGTCACAAATTTGCAAGGAATAATTCGCAGCAGTTGAGCTGTGCTCAACTCTTGCGAATTATTCGCAGCGAAAACAGAGTTGTGATGTCAATATTCGCTTCGCATTCGCAGGAAGTACATGTATGAACCGGGCTTAAGTGAAGGGTGAAAGTGAATAATTTTCATCCATCTCAATCCAACCTGAAAGAAGACAGGTAAGACTCATTTTTACATATTACTTACAAAACATTGTAAGCAGCCATTTAAATGCAGTATATGAGACTTAAAGCCAAGGCTAAAAAAGCATAAAATGTATCATGATTTGGGTGCAAAAACATGCCGTTCTGTTTCTGTCTTGCATGTGCAATATCTGATAACGCAACGGCTGTTGCATGTTTCTAACTTGTTTTGATCTCTTGCACTGATCTCTATAACATTGGATCAGTGCAGTGCAGAATTTTTTTTGGAAATTGCCAACTCCGGAACTGAATCGGCCGTTGATTAATAGAGAGTTTTTTAACATGAAACGGATTTTTAATGTCTGAAACGGAAAACGTGTTTTTCAAAAACGGAATTTGCACTTTTCTGAAACGGAAAATCATTGGCCCTAGTGAAGTAATGGAAGTAAGTGAAGAAAATTACTTTCGTGTTTCAGTGATGCATCCTGCCGGAAGGAATTAGAAGTGGCCAAGTCCTAAAGACGACAAAACATTTTATTTTAGGAATCAGATCATTATAGGGAACTTGGAGAACCAGTGGTAGTAAACAATCGCATGCACTACAAATTTTGTGATCTGTAGAGAAACTAAAAAAATAAATAAATAAGAAGGTCTGCTTACTGTTTTGCTCTTCAAATATAATGTGCAACTGATATTGGTTGATAATTTTGAGAATTTGTAACTCAACAATTGAAATAACTTATCAACAATGTAGCAGGAAAAAGTGAAACGCGTGTTACCGTAACGCGTGTTACCGACTATTTTGCAATACTTACTAAAAAAGTAACACTTGGATTATTGTTATTATTCCGGTATAATAAACCTTAGCATAGTACTTGATGACAATAGAAACCAATTTGTTGTAGACTGGTTAATTTTAGGACAAAGTTGAAATGAAGTTTGGTATTTTTTTGGCCTTTCCATCCAGCGAAACGCGTGTTACCGATTTTCGCAGAGCTCTCTCAGCTACACCAGTTGATCTTTCACTTTTGTGTGAACATGGGGATCTAGCCTAGAGTTTCAGGTTTTAAAATACAAAAGATGAACACCCTAAAACGTAACGCATGTGACCGCGGAATCGCCCATATGTATACTACATGCATTACTTAAGCCTATTGTTTTAGGCCTATAGAGGGCAGGCATCATTTGTGGTACCCAGGATGCATTGCAATTTGCATCTCCATAGGAACGTCATCGCAAAGCCGCATGTAGCACTAGCACAGTGAAGAGATTCAAGTTGGCAACTGGTTTGTTGTTGAATACGATAGGGAGAATTTCCCTGGTGAAGTGAAGGAGATTGGCGAGGAAGATGATTTCTGTGTTTCTGTCATGCACTCTGCTGGAAAGAACTGAAATGGCCACGCTTAGAAGATGACAAGACATTCTATCGCAGAAAACAAAAACTGGAGAAGCCAATCGTTGCAAACAATCGCGGACATTTTAAATTTACAACTCAGTTCTAGATTTATTCTAGTTTCATCATTTCTATGAACAGTCTGAACCAACATGTATAAAGTTTGAACATGTACATGTAGGTAAATTGTTAATAAAAATGTTTGAAATAATTCATGATCCTGTTGCTACATGTAAAGACTAGGTCACACATTCACGATTTTTACGAGAATTGTGCTCGATTTTATAAATCTTGGTAATTCCTTTCGATGCATGGGCAGATACTAGAGGGATTCGCATGATTCTGGGAGAATCTTTGGTCGTCCTCCTAAGTCGGAGGTGCCATTTTGCCAAAGTCATCCTGATTAAATTTTCCTTGGTCGATTGTGAACAAAAAAAGTGAATGTGTGACCTATGTCATGCTCATATTGTTTAATTTTCCTAATACCATTGGGTTAATGCCTTATGAGTAATGCCAAACCAAAAATAAAAGAGTAATTCCTTGTATGCATAAGTTCCTGTGTTATGAGGTAATTCAGATTGATGTACAGGTATGTATTTAAACATCAACTACATTTTGTATGGGACTGCAAAAACTAGAGAGCTAGTGCCTGTGTTGCTCGGATAATTAAATTACAGTTCATTGTTTTGTAAATATTGCAGAAAATACATTTTGTTTATTGTAATTAGTATTTTGAGCACTCAGCTTCCTTAAAATGTTTAGAAAGGTTGTTTTAAAAAGACTTGGCCAAGATTTGATCAGAATTGTGGAGGAAAAGCTTCATTTTGTGCACAACTCAATGAGCGGACAAAGTGAAATGCGAGTGACGGAAATGCGAGTGACGGCCCTTTTCCCCTCTAACTTAAATACAGTTTATTGTTTTAGATTCTTGTTACCCTCATTTATACTTCAGTAGGGTAGGTGTTTAGTACATATAACAATTTGGTTGTAGTAAATTTGGTTTGAGGAAACTTTTCAAATAAAACCAAGAAATTTTTTGGCATGTCCTTTTCATGAAATGCGAGTGACGGTTTTGTCCAACAGTGTCATGCTCAAATTTAGTATCAGGTTATTTTGTTGATACCATTAGGTTAATGCCTTAGATACTGAGTATATCCATACCCAAAATGAAAGAGTAATTCCCCGTATTTAAAAAAATACATCACTAAGCTTGTAAAAGGATGCCAAAAAGTGAAATGCGAGTGACGCTGGAATGGCCCATATGTTTCTCTTTTTGTGTTTGAATTGGAGAGTTTCCTGATACAAAAAACCTTAATAATTCCATATGTCGAAATGTTTCTTGATATGGAAACTCAAGGTTTACATGGGAAACATTTATATTTTGGGAGTTTGTGCCATCTTTTCTGACAGCTAGTCCTCATGACACACGCATAGCGGATGACATCAATACTGACCAATCAATCTTCGAAGACTGCCTCATGGAGGAGGGCTACCTCCATCATAAGGGTTCTGCCAGGAATTCTTTTTTTAGAGGCAAACAAAAACACCAGCAGGGGAGGGGTTTCTCCTTTTTAATTGTTTGCAATTTTTTCTAGAGCCTAGCATTCTTGACCCCAACAAATGGATGTTTTGTTTTTTTAAAGTATGGATATTAATTAATTGCATCCAACGTTATAGTGTTTTTGTTAATTAATTTGAATTTGATCATGTCAGATAGTGTGTGAGATTTATTTGTATCTAAATTCACGTTTGCTGAAAAATGCACCATGCTCCGACTTACTGTGTAGGCATAGTACAAGTATTAACTGACAGTGTAAAAGACAAATTCATTTGATGCTAATAATAATAAATTACATCCCCAATACTCTGTGTTTTGGACTTCACCTGGAACATGGGAAAAGGACCACTGAAGAAGGACCATGGGTTAAGCGCTTGCAACTGCCCCTCCAGGATGCTACCTAATAAAAATAATTATTATTGTTTCCGGTAACATGATCTGATGAACTTTTTTTTTTTTTTTTACAATTTAATTTTAATCTGGAAAAACAAAATAATCAGTTTTAAAATGCAGTATCATAAAGTACATTTGTACCAGGATGCTGGATACAAATTCTTATAAAAAACCGACAAGTTTCAGCTGCCTTCTTGACATTCAATTTTGGATTTGTAGCTGTTCCATTCGGATGTAGATCATTGTAAATTTCTGCTACGTTGCTGAATTAGCACTTCAGTTTCAAAAGTTTATGGACTTTCACACAAATGATCGTCACATTGATCGAACTAGTAATAGTATGCTCCGCCATGTTTTCTTGACTAAAACTTTTTCGCTGGTCCCGTTTACTTTCGTTTCTCCATATGGTCTATCAACACGAGTCTTCTTTGCCTAAGCATGAGACCAGGGGTGTGTTTTCGCGGCTGTAACCTAACCAGTAACTGTTTCAGTCACTGACCAGTGATTAACAAATGGCCAAGTCAACCGAAATGGTTATTGGTTACGACCATGAAAATGCACCCAGCAGAAGCTGTGGTTTTGTATTTTTTTCTTCAAAATATTTTGTCATTTCACCTCCTCCCTGTAGGTACATGGGCGTAGGGCCAAGGATCGGAGGAAGTCCATAGTATTGGCACTAATAATGGGGCTAACTAGTGCCGAGATTGCTTGGTGCCGACTTCCAAAATAGGCCGGTGCGAAGTTCGTACGCTACGTGCCGAGTTTGCCAGGCTAGGTGCCGAAGTGAATCTGACACTTGCGTCGTTCCTAAATTCCATCTAAAACTAGATAAACATAGTTTATTTCAAGGTATAATGGCAGTGACCTCAAAGATACATTATGTTTATATCTTACATTTTTCTGACGATTTGATGTTTCAACTTAAAATTCTGTGGCATCTGGTGGGTGGTTGTCTCGAAAGCAATTTCAGTTATCCGCCATCTTGTTGTTCATTCATTATTTCTGATGGCCCAACCTCGTTGCTAGGTAGCATGCGCATAATTATGAGCTTGCGCTGAACAGAATGAACAGGCGCGCGCCCCCGCGCGGCGGCGGCCGTCGAAGGATTTTTAGAAAAGTAAACAGATGATAATGTGCAGGAGGGAGGCTAGGCTAGGGCTAACCCACGCCAATTTGAGGGGAGGTCTTCATGCTATTTTCTTTGACTAAGTATTTTGGACGGAAATATTTCTCTGGCCGGAGGATATAACCAGAGGGCTTTACAGATTGAAACTTATTCAAGATGCTATAGGTTTAATTTGGGCTGATTTGACCAGACAGATTTAAATTATCAAGTTTTGCCTTGGAAACTGAGCTATTTTTGTAGATTCGAGAAAGTTAGTAAGTTTTCTTTTAGGTAAATTTTGCACGAAAAACTCCGCCAATGATAAGTGGTAGATTGAAAAAAATATATTTACTGTCGGGATCCGAACATAAGCGCAGGCCTTTCTCATGTCCACAATGTACAATCAATTTTGCATACTGATGGCCCGGGGCGCTATTTGTAAATGGAGCCTTATCGATCGACCGGGAGAAGTTTGAGAAATTTGTGAAGAGAAGACCCGCCTAAATCCAGATCGACGCATCATCTAAAATAGTGGTGCCTGGGTAAAAGCATCTGTCTTCTTCATCTTTCAAGATAAATATGCCTTTGGATATTGCACAGAATGTACCCCCTCGATGTCTAAAGGCAACCACAGACGTCCTGTGCGTCTCTAAACAAATTGTCCAAACTTTAATCCTCCAATAGAAACTAACTCCAATCATAGCTGAACTTTTTTAATAGCCATAACAATATTGGTGGCGTAAGGGACAGAAGCACTTACAGTGACTATTGGTAAACAAAATCTTGTTTTGTGCAGAGTTTTTACTCTTTGTGCTTAATTAAAAACCTTCCCATGAAATACGCCATTCCCGTGGGCACTAACACAACTCATTTGTTTCGACTTTTATGATCAAATGCTTTATACTCAGTATAAGTTGTACATGTATCACATTTCTCCGTAAAGTGCGTTCTATCACCCCCCCCCCCCCCCCCCCCCCCACCCCCAAAAGCGACGCGTGAAAAAACTTATGCGTGGTGGGCCGGGCTTGGTTTATGTTCATGTGTAGGCCTACTGTTATTGTGTTGACAGTTAGACCATGGAGGTTAGACGTACGTGCTGGCTCATTCTGACAATTTTGATGTGTGAAGCTATTTTTTGGTGGATCCACAGAATTTGGCCGACTACCAATCAGCAAAAGCAAGTGGGAAAAGTGATATGATTGCTAAATCATGGGGTCTGGTGTTAGATATTTCAGCCAATGAGAGCACATTATTTGCTAGGCGTTTGTTATATTTTGTAGGAACTTTTCTTGCTCTTAGCTTCACTTTGTCACAGTTTGTGATTTAAGTCAACTTTATAACCCATCTTTCCTGGAGCTCCCTCTTGGGACAGGCGTTTTTTCTTGTTTTTGGGGGGGTTGCAGAATGTGCACATGTGAGTGGTTCAGGCAAGGTGCGCAACATGTTAAAAAAAATGTATTTTGGGTCACTGGACCCATGTGTGGATATATACACCTGTCCTCTGGGTTTTATTTTGGTAAGGACAAGGTAGGCCTACCCCCTTGGAGAGGAGGTCACTTTGGTAAGGCTGTGGTAGTCTGGTGTTGCCACTTTGGTAAAAGGGCTCGGTAGCCCTTGATGTGGTCACTCTGGTAAGGGCATGTAGTCATTGGTGTGGTCACGTTGGTAAGAGCTTGGTAATCTGGTGTGGCCACTTTGGTAAAAGGGTGTGCTAGTCCTTGATGTGGCAACTTATATGTTGGGCGGGTATGGTTGTCCATCGGTTACATGTATGTTCTGTCCGTCTGTCTAAGCCAGTCTGGCTCCTTGCCATTTTACAAATTGTTGTTCTTTTTCAAGGGTTATTATTTGGCGTTTAATTGCAGGTATTAAAAGCACTTAAATAAATTGCAGTGTCAAGCTGTGGCGGAAAGTCACATATTTGGCTAATCTTATTGCATTTTTGTTGTCGTTTGAGTATTATACGGTTGCGGTTACTTAACCCTGGTACTACGCATACTGCAAAATTTGTGATTTAGTGCCATTCCTCAAGCTGAAAATCATTCCAAAGGTGTATAACTTGCTTTAAAAATTGAAATTATATAAAAAAATAATGATTTAGCATGACTGGTAACCATGCTGCAAGTCGCAACCTATTTTGAATAAAACAATGGGCTGTAATTTGCATGCACACAAGCACATGGTCTTGTTTCAGTCATAGTTTCCAATCCCAATCCACACACATCAGGTAGGGTGTGCTTATTGGTCAATCTCAACTGGACACTGTCAAGAATGATTGATCACCTGTCATGCCAGAGCCAGACCCAACCAATCTTGTGTGCAATACTATTCTGGCTGCAATACTATGGTGGCCCTGAAGGGACATTACAAATCGCAAATATGTGTGCATACGTATGTGATGTCGTAAAATTAATCGCATATATTTGCACAGACGTGTGCAATGTCATGAACTTATTTACAAATATTTGTGCAGACATGTGCGACGTTGTGAAATTACATATGCCAATATAATTGCAATGTCATGAAGGCTACTTCATTGAAATTAATCAGTGAATAATAAAATATTGATATTATTCAATTTCATAAGTTTTTGACAGCCAATGAAACAATGTGGAGATACAGTGTATACATTCCAAACAAGTTTTATTCCAGAGTTGCTTATGAGAAACCTTTCTCTCAATTTATACAAATATAATTACATCCCAAATCAGGAACAAAAGAAATTACAGATAATGAACTACCACCAGACCAGCCTTGGTACCCAAGACCTTTGGGGCAAAGCTTCTGGGTCAGCAGTTGCGACACTTTAAAATGAAATCAGCTCATTTTTATCCCTGTTATACATTTGTGTTAAGAATTCTGAAAATGTTTTTTGACATAAAACCCTTATGCCGATCATAAAGTAACATTATGCATAAACATGAGACAAGTCTGACCAAATAAATACAGTTGTTTTTGACAAAAGTTAAATTGTTATAATATATGGCACACACATTATTGGACCCAAAGGTTGTTTGTTAAAAAGGAAATATAACCTTAACTAAAACAATAAACTCGTTATATAATTGCCACCAACTGTGATGGGATTCTTAAAGGCCTTAAAGTATTGGAAACCTTAGCAACACCCTTAACAACAGTCGTAGCCAAAACCATATTCGGATACGGCCTTATTCAAGAATCCAACCAAAATGGCTGCTATGCAGTTAAAAGTCTGGCCAACCTTTCACAAAATTTTATGAAGACTTTATGAAGTGATTAGTATAGTTTCCGAGTGTGTTTAAATGGTTTGAAAGAAATACTGTTTGATACATCTTTTTGATAAGGTACAGTTCTTATCAGTTAATATTTGAAACTAAAATAACTTTATAGGTTTATGGATTGTTTTGATTTATTTGATTAATTCCATAACTAAGTATGATGTATCAATATGTACATAATTTCTATTAGTAACCCTAACAAATGAAAGCAGTAAAACCGTGTAAACACTCTAAATGTAATGTATCACTAACTAGGATGACAATATTGTGTGAAGCCTTCCAGTGTATAAATCCAGACCGCATCTGTATCAAGAAAGACGCACATAAAATTATACACACTTAACAGAATTAAATTAAAGCTTGGATTTGATTAAAGATTGGATTAGGATTGGATTAGATTAAAGACCAATTATGAAAGACTTAATGCAAGTGATATGTATTATAGGTACATGTAGAAGTCCCAGCATTCGTGATGTTCAATAGCAAAGTTTCTGGCGATGGTACGGCTGTCTCTTTGATAGCGTACCAGTCTTCACACAGTCTTTATACAGCTTTTGGTATACTGCTTCTGGTGTTACAAACCTACTAATATTTGTTAGCCACTAGTTATTGTCTATGGTAGAGCATTGGTACTTAACTCAAATTATTTAATCAGTGTGTGTCTTTGAATCAAGTTAAGGCAAAGCACTGGTACATTGTTGGTAAAACTACTGCTTCTGGTATGCTTACTCCCATGAATCAAAATAATGTACAGCATTGCATTAACACTGCTGCTACCTGTTAACTAAAATGACTCACTCTGAGTCAAGATAAAGTACAAGCAACACTGTTGCTACTAGTACCTTCACTCTCTTTGAATCAAGGCGAGGTACAATACTGGTAATGTTGGCAAAAGTGCTTCTGCCAGTATGCTTACTCTCTTAGAATCAAGATAAGGTAAAGCTTTGGAAATGTTGGCAAAACTACAATTTCTGTAAATGGCACGGATGGTAATCAAGCTCTCTTAAAATTGAGTAAGCTACAGCATTAGAAAATAACACTGGCAAAGCCGTATCACACCATCTACTCTTTCAAATTCTAGAATAGAAAAATAATAAAAAACAGATGGTGTATAGCTCCTTTAAAACCTTACTAAAATTACCATTCATTATTAAATATAATCAAATGTGGACGTAGCGCTTCAAGTGTGGCACACAGAAATTTCACAACATGTTCACAATAATTCTTTGGACATGAGATGAAAGAACTTGCAAAAACATTCACAGAAAAGCACTAATCAAGGCACCCAGGTTTCCTTCCTTTGTTTGCATGGTTTGTCCGATAGTCATAGTTGGGCTATAAATTGTTTGTATTAAAGAGGCAAAGAAGTCATCTATACTTTGGGATAATATTCTCATGTACATGCATGCATTCTGCAGCATAATTCTCCATCACCAAATTAATTGGATTTTAGCAATCTCTTTGAACAACTTGGCCCACTGACTGGTCATCAAGCCTCACAAATGTCAGGTAAGAGGAGGTGCAGACTCGTAAACAGAGTTTTATGGTGTGTGTGTTTGAGTGTGGCCATGATCCCACAGAATGTGGCCATGATCCCACAGAATGTGGCCAAGACCCCTCAGAATATGGCCATCTATAGTTTGTAATCATAATGAAGCTATGTCCTACATGTGTATTGATGTATAATTAACACTTTTTACTTTGTGCTTTCAGAGTCTTGCCAAAAAAACAAAAACAATCCACAGGCATCGTTAGTGAGGTTTGGACAATTGATGTTCCAACCGAGCAATACCATAATATGCCAGTAGATTTTTTTCCCACAGAACTCTGGAAAGTACTGAGTATACAGTGTTTCCCACAGAACTCTGGAAAGTACTGAGTATACAGTGTTTCCCACAGAACTCTGGAAAGTACTGAGTATACAGTGTTGAAAGTACTGAGTATACAGTGTTGAAAGTACTGAGTATACAGTGTTGAAAGTAGTGAGTATACAGTGTTGAACACACAGTTTAGGGTAAAACACAACTAGTATAATTATATGAGGGTTCACTTGCTGATATCTCAACCAGTACACTAGAGCCTGCCCAGTAATGAGCTCTGCCTTTCCAAATCATATACTCTTACATGACAATGTGCAAGAACAAAACTAAATACCATGTTTGTTCTACTATTGGGGGGGAAAATTTCTACAAGTATATCCAATGCTTAAAGGGTGTGTACAACATTGGTAAGAATGAAAATATAAATGTTCACAGATTTCTGCACATAACTTACATGGTATAAAGATGGTCATTGTGGAAAACTTCCCTTGAAATAGTTTTGCTTGAAATGCCATAGTTTTTAGGAAATGAGTAAAATAATAGTCTTTTTATCCTGCAAATTCTGATGTTTGAAAAGAAGTTAAAACACATAAGGGGGTTTTTCACTGTTTTCTCATGACTCCGAAGACCGATTTAGCTTAAACTTTCACAGGTTTGTTATTTCATGTAAATGTTAGGTCACATCAAGTTTGGATACAGGTCTTTGGCAATTACCAATGTTGTACACACCCTTTAACTTCATCGTAATAAATCTAAAATATTGTTTCCTTTTCCCAATGCTGTTTTCATAAGGGTATATATACACTGTAGTCCTATACATTTTCCCCCAACAATTCTGTACGAATGTAAAACAGAAAAAAGCACCAAATTGCCACTTTTTTTTCCTTTCTTTTTTTGACTTTGGATTGAAAACCAAGTCCACCTTCCCAGTTTAATTTATATACGTGTATATATGTATATATTATGTACATATATCAGCTTTTTACAGGCATTATACAAAGCTGATCTAGTTTTTCTCTGTTTAACTGGCTGCAATTATCTTTATGTCAACAACAGAAAGACAGAAATAGATTTGCTCTTTTGTATTTATGGCCTCTGACTTCATAGCAACTTTAGTACTCAAGCCATAGCCGTAACTAGCATAAGAAGTTACAAGCTCATACAACGCCTATGTAGCAAGTTATTATACCTTTCATTTCAAAAACTAATTAGATTTTCGAACATAAATAATAAAAAAAGTGGCTTTTTTCCCTTTAATTTTTTGATAAATAAAAAACTGCATCATTTTTTGTTAACTAATACAGTATGAATAGTTTTTAATTATAACAAAGTACTTTGATTATATACTAAACTTTACATTATGTTTGAGACAATCGATATAAAAAAACCTACACAAGCTTTAAATACTGTACATGTAAGGATTTATAAAACAAATAAAAAGATCAACATTTTTTGCTAAAATTATACAGCTTGTAGAACACTGTTTCCATTGGTAACAATATGCTCTTTGAAGATAATGAATGTATTTTTATATGAATGTGGGCAACAACAAAATAAGACAACTTTACTTTTTTCCTTTTTGTGTAGTACGCATGTTTGCGTGAACTACTTGTTTACTTCACATCGCTTGTTGTCATGCCCAAATGAGGACTTGATCTTTTACAGGGCTCATTTTTTGCGTTTTCGTTATCGTCCATGAAAATGATTTAACTAGTACTTAAGTAAGCTGGTAAATGACGATGCATCCTCCCAGTGTAACTGTCTCCTGTCTGGGCAACAAGATGACACTAACTACGTGACATTTACAAATAATTGGCACAGATCAAGATTTGGAAGACACTTTGCATTTCGATAGTACACTATGATACAAATTGATATTTGAAAATGCCAATTATTCTTCAAGGCTCAAATTTCTACTTTTTTGGTTGCAATGCAAATGTTGACGACAACTAAGGCTGCGTATTTCCTTAGTGGGAGGACATCTGGGTGTTTCCCTATGGTAAGAGGGAGGACCTCTCGTAGGAGCATTATTATTGTCTTATGGACAACATGACTCATGACATCACATGTTCACATAAGAGCAATGCAGCCAGGACTTCCTGCAGACACACATTGTACACTCTTGCTCAGTGCAAGGAAACACAACATCTTCCCTTTGATGAAGATGGCAGGGTGTAATTTTTTTTATCGGCTTTTTATATGAAGAAAGGGGACACATCTCCTAACTCATTCAGCTGTCAGCTGGTATTTCAACCACATTTGTTAATAAGCAGAAATTATTGTACAAAGTAGCCACTTGCCTGCCAGGAAATGCCCTGGAAAAAGCACAGAGTCACTCTTTTGGTGAACAAGGTGACATGGTTCATACGGGAGATACAAACAATGTATTCCTGCATCTATTTCTACACTTGGATTGTAAACATGACTGTTTACTGGGACATAAGTCATATGCCACCAAAACTATCCAAATCAGGATATATGTTTACCGCGATTGTAATGATGATGTCCTCATCGAGATATCAATGTTCAATGTTCTCAAAATTGAAAGGCCAATATCTGGCCTGCTTTTCACAAGTCCAGAAAGCGTTGTTAAATCCTGAGGCTTTCCGCACCCTGTCAATACTGACTTTAAACCCTGTGTTGCTAAAAAGTATCCGGTTATTAACTTCTACACACTAAGTTTTTTGTTTTTTTTTAAGGTGATCCCCGAAACCAATGAGCCTTATCAAGGCATTTCTCCAATAAAATTAAACCCAAATTTATAAATATTTACATCATATCTTTAGGCTTTAAAAAAGCACCTTTTACCCACATCAAAAGCTGCCACATTAGATTAATACATTGAAAAGACTTGTTCTATAGTATTTATATAGTATTTATAATTTCTTCCTCCTCTTCTTCTTCAAGAAAAAAGTACTGTTATAAAAGTATTTTGTAGATGTATGTTTGTACAAGAAACACTTAGAAACTGACATTGGGACAGGGACAAATCCAAAAGGGCATTTGCTGGTGGGGTGTAATGTGACTCAGATTGGGGGGGGGGGGGGGGGTAGGGCTTGGCCCCCTCTGTTCTCCCCATCCTGGCAAAGTTTGTTTAAATGCTTCAAAAAATAATAAGAAACAACAAGTAATAATTTAAGAAAGGATCAATCTTTTTGAGAAATATTTTCCAGTTTTGGTTCTTACATTTTTCTTAAAAACAATATTGGTAAATGAAGTCGTCATCTGATTTTAAAAAAAGTATTATACAAAATCTGGTCAAATCACCTTATCCAAATTGCCTTACCTATAAAAGCAGGGTAATCATTTGGTTTTAGTCAACGTCATGCTGACTTGCAGGCAAAGTTTTCAAGACGGATACAATAAAATTCACCTGTGAAAGTTTCAGTTGAATAAAGTGTCTACTAATTGAAAGTGACAGCACAAAAATAGTCTAGGTATTATCATCAAATCAGAACCTCAAATCAGTCCATGTCTAGCGGGTACCCACAGCATCTCTGGCCGTACTGAGGGCAGCATTCAAACGAATACCACACAAATTAAAAAAGTCCCCTACAGGAGATCTTTGGAGATTTAAATTTTTCGTCCTAATTAAATCTAATCATTGGGGGCACTTCAGACAAAATAAATTTGCAGGATGCTTACTTCCATTACCATCTTTATGATAAGAAGTAGGCTTTCAGATTGAAATTACACAATTTGTTTCGAGGTCATTACCAAAGTATGACCCTACCTTTAACAAGTATGATGGGACTATAATAAGGCTCTGCATCAGCGTGCAGTGTGGTATCATACAGTGGATACAGCTAGCGAAATAGCGAGGGAAATTCCCTTGATGAGAAATCACTGCGTGGTCGGGAAACGTCGGGAGAACGTTTCTACATAACACGCACATGTACGGGATCGGAATAAACGTCGAGGCACCAGCTTTTAGAGAGCGCATCGTTCAATCGTTGAGGTAAAACCATGAATTAATTGTGTCAGAGCCAGTTATAAAAAGCACATAAAAATGTAAGACGTTTTGTTTTCATGGAATTTATCCATACAGTCATGTCTTGTTTGTTATTCTATTGCTCATGTCCTCCCTGCGCGCGGTAAAACCGTTTTTCCGTGTTCGAAATTTTGTTCACGATATATCGACATATCGGCGATATTAACCCGACGATATATCGCCAGTCAAAATTATGATATCGTCCAGGGCTACAGCTAGGCAGTGCACAGTTAACACCTCTACTAGGTCATCATTCACTGTCAGTGTCATTAGAATGATTAAGCAAATTGATTAAAAGGCACTGTGTCATTGTGATTTCATTGGGTAGATGCATCCGCATTACAGCGACGATGTGTTGCGTAAAAAAAACAAAACACTCTCGCTCGGGAAATGGTGTCGAACAACTAAGTGGTAATTGTACTAATAAGAGAGTAGGAGAGGGGCACATTCACATGTTCTACATGGCAATGAAACACATGATTCCAAACATGGACAATCATTCTTGTGTGTCACATTCCACCAGCAAATGGAGGTCAAGACATCAGACCCAAATTACCTTTTTTATATCTTTGTTTGTTCAAGGATTACACAACAACTTAACAGAGTTTTACTTGCCATTTTCTCAAAAAGGCACTAGTTAGTCTGTTCTTCCACCCACAGTATTGAAAAACAGTCTCAAGTTTTGATCCACCTCAAGTCTTTGTCTTTATCCCAAGACCCTCCAATGCCCAATTTCAAAAAATTTCTGAGGAAACCATTGCTGAGCAACTACAATACACAACTCGGGCCATTTTGGCTGGTAATCCACCAAGCAGCGTTTTCCTATATTAAGCAAATTTGTGAGCCTTCAAGTACATGAGGAAGCTCTCCGAGATTGATCTCCAGTAATGTGGATTGACTCTAAACACCTAATCTGGCGCATTGTTATCACAATCTGTAGAAACACCCCCACCCCACCAAACTGTTGATCATCAACATAGTCTTTAGGTTGGCCGTTTGACCAATCTCAGCAAGTATTTACCCATCTTTATGCAGTAACCGGTAGAGATGCACTGGTGGGCTCATGCTCCTCTGTTATGATGGGCAATTTAGGGAAAGACTGTGTCCGACGTGTAGGGCTGGCATACTGCGAGGGGGGTATCCACAAACCGTGGTCCTCTGAGCCGGGTGGGTACAGGCGACGATAGCTATTCGATCTGTCTTGAAATGCCTACGTGGGAGACAATGATTTCAAATGATAGAATCAACCAAATCAAGTGAATGAGGCTCGCTATACTTGTTCTTTCATTTGATGTGGTTCCAGTTCCAGCTCTATTTTTCATATAAAGATATGATTTGACACAACTAAACAATAATCATAGTAAGGCAACAGTGTCTAGAAACAGAATACTATTCCCTGAGAAATGGAGACATTAATGATAAGTTTGATGGAACAGGTAGGCTTGGAGGAGTGCTCTACATGAAACAATAAAGGGGTGTGTGTCATGTGTGTGTGGGGGGAGGGTGAGGTAGTAATTGAGAAGCTTCTATAACTATAAGCCAGTGTTGTTGACTGGAGTCGGTGACTTGAACTCAAGTCAGACTCAAGTCGCCAATTTCATTGACTTGCGACTTGACTTGACTTTGAGAAAAATGACTTGTGACTTGACTTGACTTGATGGAAAATGACTTTTAACTTGACTTGAGAGTTGAGAATTGACTTGAATACTAAATGTCCGGTTATACATCTACACTTTTACAGTTCGGATAACCGGACAAAAAATTCACTTGAAAGTTCCGCAAAACACAGACCACATTGCGATCACAATTTATACAACGCACGCAGTCACATCGTTTCCAATTGAAAGGCTCTTAGTCTTCGTCATCTCGTTGCTTTGCCTGCTACAATTAAGGCAAGAAACATTGAACGCTAGAGGCCGTTTCAGAATAATGCGGTAGCTTGAGAGTAAATGCCCTCTATAATTGGTGAAATATCCCAATGCATTACGTGATAGATCACAACTTCTCTTTAAAACGCCTTGATCGAAGACTTTACGTGTCTGCGCATGCTCGGGGAAAAACAAATTCCCCCGAATTGCAAGAATCACCAACGCTGGTGCGCAATCTAAAACCGTACACAGAGCAATGTAAAGCTGGTATGCACGCAAAAGCTGTCGACAGCATGGTCTGCGAAGCACAGTTCCTTAGTTCCTCTGTAGGCTTTATTTTACAAAAATGACACCATTTAGGACACTCTGGATCAACAGAAAGATTATTTTACTGTATAACGTAAGATTTTTTCTTCTTTAATTTGTTTTGTTGTTTTGGGGAATTTTTGTGTGGGGTGTTTGCGCAAATTCAAAATGCTGTGATGAAGATGCATTGTTTTTGATCACATGTGCGATTATGTAAATGATTTTTCTTAACCTTAGATTTTGTTTCTGAAACTGTCGGTTACATGTGTAACCCACTGTTTCAGAAATGGTCACCTTTCTTGTTAAATTTGGTTAAATTTAGTTTTTGCCATGATGCCCCCCAAATTCAACAAAAATGCTTTGGTGCTCTTTTTACACTTACAAAATTGCTGTGGTGCCCTTCAAGTTCTATAAAAAGCATGGCAGTTATTGCCATGCCCTTTTGAACATGAAGTTCGAGGCCTGTGATTGTATTTAGTCTGACACAAGATCATGGAAGTGGGCTTATTTCGGGACATTATGTGACTTGTCTTGCAAAAATTTGACTTGTGGGTATCGCACATTTCCGTGGTTTCTAGGGTGATGACTTGGTCCAGGTACTGAGGTGATGTTTCATTGATAGACTGGTAGGTTTATGTTGAAGGTTTTTAAAAAAATATACAAATAATGTACTGCTCAATAGGAAGCCAGTGCAGTGCTTCAAAGACCAGCAAGATGGGACAAAAGTAAGTAAGGCTGTATCCCAGTTGATGGATACAGCTATGGCTACAACTGTTGCTAAGGGTGTTGCTAAGGATGTCCTATGTATACTTCAATGCATGATGACATGGCAATCAAGCCGTAGCCGTAGATGTAGCCACAAATTCGGACATGGCCTTGTTTGAGCCTGTTAGGGTACAAACTGGATTCTCTAGAGGCTTCTGGAAAATGTTTAGTGGGCTTCGGTTTCAAGGATTAAAGACCCATGAACTGCCAGATTCTTCCTTCACACAGATGCATGTATGCATTGGTCATCCAGCCGCCATCTTAAGGCAAACTGACAGAAACACACAGATTTGAACGTAACATGCACAGGATGGGCCAATAAATTCAACCTCCTTTTGACCTCTAGACGTCCCTCTCAAATGACGTTGTGTACATAAGGTCTATATAGACTCTCTACAGCACAGTTCCGCCACTAGACAATAAAAGTGACTATGAGTTTAACTACAACATGGATTACATCTCATTGATCTGCTGGTTGACATCACTTATTTTAAAAACATTTGGAGGCAAATGTTGATTAACAAAAAGGCCTGATACACAATGTAGTAGGCCACTTTATCCTATTTGCTTGCCCCTAAAGCATTTGACCACATCTTAACTTTCTTGACTGCCTTTTATACTACATTACTCCCAACTTGTGGGGTAGTCTTACAGCAACTCACCCCAACTTGTGGGGTAGTCTTACAGCAACTCACCCCAACTTGTGGGGTAGTCTTACAGCAACTCACCCCATAATGTGTGTCACTGTGAAAGAAATCTTCCTGGCCAGTATCGTTGAGTCTTGAGACCGGATCAAAGACAGCAAGGAGCGTGACGATGGGCACTACTATCTTGAATATCTAGGCAACAAAGAGAGTTGTTAGGATTATAATCACTCAGTGAAAGAACAGTGAAAGGATAAAAACAAAACTCTCTTTATCCCCCAATGCAATTATTACATCTATTAAATTGTTGCGATACCAGCTGCTAATTACAGGATTCCAACAAGCCTCTTGACGATGCTCAATGGTCTAGTGGTAAGACATGTGCTTTAGGAGAGTTCAAATTGGGTTGGTTAAGTATTTCAGCCGGCATACACCGACTGGTCCGTTGGACCACCAAAACATTCCAAAACAATAATACACATATTCTCTAGTGTAGGAATATTTCCATATTTTGGGACAATGCCAGGGTTCCAGCACAACGTTTATATTCACGGGGTGCCGTGCTGGTAAGCAGAAAGTAAGATCTTCTAACACTGTATGCCATGATCAGCCTCGTAATGCATCTACGACTAATCTTGGTTTGCTGAACTGTCAGGCGGCTTGTAACAAAGCTGGTTTAGTTAAGGACCATATTAGAGATCCTGACATTGATGGCACTCACTGAAACCTGGTTTGTATCTGAGAATAACCAAAACACTGCCAATGTACATGTAACCCCCAAAAGTTTTATCCTTGTCCAAGCCCACGGAAAAAGGCAGGAGAGGTGGTGTTGCCCTTCTGTTTAAATCTGGACTTACCGCGTCAGTTTCCAGGCAACCACTTAGCAACCAGATGCAGTCACACACTTCCTTAGAATACATTGTTGAGGACATTATCCACTAACTTCACAAAGACACCGAATCCCACTCAGCGGGTTTATTGAAGAGCTTACAGAGAGCTACTTGATCAACAGGTCCTCTTCAATAATACTCCTGAAGAGCAGAGTATACTGCTGGAAACGTCGAGACCAAACCGGCTCTTTTCAGAGCCAACACTCCCACAAAGAGTTTTATTACATGGTTGTACCCGCAAGTTTACTATTTATTTATTTATAGTTACCTCAATAATACTCTTATTATTCTCTGAGATTTCAACATTCACTTGGACAACAACACGTCTGAAATTAATCACTTACGAAAACTCCTCCAATAATACGACATGCAACAAATGGTGAATTTTGC
Source organism: Leptasterias polaris (assembly GCA_037783415.1). Classification (NCBI taxonomy): domain Eukaryota; kingdom Metazoa; phylum Echinodermata; class Asteroidea; order Forcipulatida; family Asteriidae; genus Leptasterias; species Leptasterias polaris. The sequence continues at coordinate 1,013,227 of JAZGTN010000131.1, forward strand.
AAATCACGCATCTGGCCATATCAATGATTTCGTGATTGCACACCGATCAGACAACGCTATACAATCAGTATTCATCTGAGTTTGTGTCTGACCACTGTGCAGCCCATTGTTCCCTACATCTAAATAAACCAATGTACAACAAAAGACTGGTCTCCTCCCAAAAAACTAGATCAATTGACTAAGTTAAATTTAGGAATGACATCATTGCCTCACCCATTACCACCAATCCCGCCACTACACTCAATGCCCTGACTGATCAGTATAACTCTGTCCTAACTCAACTGGTAGATTCTCACGCACCCATGAAAATGTGCTAAAGTTACATGTAGCACAAACATTTGCTTACAGTTAAGCAGTGCTATGAAATTGACCCCTGCATATTATGAATAACCTGTGCATAAAGTGGTTTACATGCAAATAACGTCCTAGCCAGCCGGATCACTTGGGAATTTTTTAGTTTTTACTGGTTTTCAAGGGGTTCTAACTGGCATCTTGCCAGAAGACTACTGTTAAGAGAGTTCACTGTTCCAAAATAAATTAATTCCATTAATTAGTCAGAGCAGTTATGGCAAATAGTGGATCACTGTTACATACCATCAACAGTAAATAGATAACGCTGTACACAACTTGATTGCGGTTCTGATGAAAGCAAAACAGAAAGAACATGTGAAAACAAACTGGCAATCTTAGGCAATCTTTCAGCCTAAATTTTACTTTCTATATGTGAGGAAAGAAAAATACAAAAGGTGGGGATTAAGCAAAGCTTAGGGAAAAAGAGAGCTGAGAAGGTCACAACAAGGAAGGATGACTGAAGATGTTTTGATTTAAATGAAAATTGAAAGGCTATCTAAAGATAGCAGGAAATTCCTAAAAGACACAGTGTGTGAGATGAAACTGAATAGGTAGCTCTTGGCGCTTGTAAATTGAAAGTTACTGTTGATAAAAAAATACAATTTCTTAAAATATTAAGTAATAAAAAAGTTACACAGGAAATTAGATTTTGGTTGTCTGTGTTCAAAGTAACTTGAGTGACTGTGGAACTGCTGATATGGCTGTGGACACAGAGAATAAAACGGCTAGTGCAGCCAAAGGTATAGCTTAATGGATCACCAAGCAATCATAAGGAGATTTTTGTTGTTATTTTTGTTTTTATTTAAAATTAAATTAATACAATAAATATGCATATTTTAAAGAGCTAGAATGGAATATCCCACAACCATACAGGCCCAATGGTGTCATTTACTGGAATGAACTGGACATTGGGTTAAAAGACAGTACTAGTCTGTTTTTATTTGCTAGAAATCTGAAAAAATCCATTATCAACAGTTACGTGTAAGAATTCACCTTTGTATTTTATTTATAATTTGTTAAGTGAATCAATACATTGTACCTAGTCTCACTCTTTGTTTGTGTTGTCCTGTCCTTGTCCGTCTGTTGTTGTTTTTGTAGTGTTGTCCTGTTTTTTAGGGAAAGGTACAAAAGCTATGCTTCACCTTGTTTCCTACATGTCGACATCATTATAAAAATGTTGTTTGTTTACAGTCAAGTGTGCTCTTCACGTAAAATTAATTATATTATGCCTACTTACTGTAAACATGTATAAATATTGATTTATGCTACAAACTACTGCTTTAATTTTTCCTAGGGTCGAAACGTCAGGCCACTAACTTATTTTTTGCATTTATACCACAGGTCCTTTTGGTTGGTAAGCAGTTTGCAACAGCTAATTCTATTTTCTTAATTTTTCCTTATACAAATTGTATTTACTGTCATTGAAGATGTCAATGTGAAATAAATGTATATTGAATTGAATTGAATTTTATAAACAGTACGTGTCAAATCACAAGCACCACGAGCCATAGGCACTTTGTTTTAGTTTCTTCTCACACTGTACCTTCTAAAGTTTCAACTCCTACTCATGTACATGGTGTTACCACAAACCTTATAAAATTGTGTCTCCACAATGCAAAGTTTCAACTCCTACTCATTTTCATGGTGTTACCACAAACCTTATAAGATTGTCTCCACAATGCAAAGTTTCAACTCCTACTCATGTACATGGTGTTACCATAAACCTTATAAGATTGTGTCTCCACAATGCAAAGTTTCAACTCCTACTCTTGTACATGGTGTTACCATAAACCTTATAAGATTGTGTCTCCACAATGCAAAGTTTCAACTCCTACTCATTTTCATGGTGTTACCACAAACCTTATAAGATTGTGTCTCCACAATGCAAAGTTTCAACTCCTACTCATGTACATGGTGTTACCATAAACCTTATAAGATTGTGTCTCCACAATGCAAAGTTTCAACTCCTACTCATTTTCATGGTGTTACCACAAACCTTATAAGATTGTGTCTCCACAATGCAAAGTTTCAACTCCTACTCATTTTCATGGTGTTACCACAAACCTTATAAGATTGTGTCTCCACAATGCAAAGTTTCAACTCCTACTCATGTACATGGTGTTACCATAAACCTTATAAGATTGTGTCTCCACAATGCAAAGTTTCAACTCCTACTCATGTACATGGTGTTACCACAAACCTTATAAGATTGTGTCTCCACAATGCAAAGTTTCAACTCCTACTCATTTTCATGGTGTTACCACAAACCTTATAAGATTGTGTCTCCACAATGCAAAGTTTCAACTCCTACTCTTGTACATGGTGTTACCATAAACCTTATAAGATTGTGTCTCCACAATGCAAAGTTTCAACTCCTACTCATTTTCATGGTGTTACCACAAACCTTATAAGATTGTGTCTCCACAATGCAAAGTTTCAACTCCTACTCATGTACATGGTGTTACCATAAACCTTATAAGATTGTGTCTCCACAATGCAAAGTTTCAACTCCTACTCATTTTCATGGTGCTACCACAAACCTTATAAGATTGTGTCTCCACAATGCAAAGTTTCAACTCCTACTCATTTTCATGGTGTTACCACAAACCTTATAAGATTGTGTCTCCACAATGCAAAGTTTCAACTCCTACTCATGTACATGGTGTTACCATAAACCTTATAAGATTGTGTCTCCACAATGCAAAGTTTTAACTCCTACTCATGTACATGGTGTTACCATAAACCTTATAAGATTGTGTCTCCACAATGCAAAGTTTCAACTCCTACTCATTTTCATGGTGTTACCACAAACCTTATAAGATTGTGTCTCCACAATGCAAAGTTTTAACTCCTACTCATGTACATGGTGTTACCATAAACCTTATAAGATTGTGTCTCCACAATGCAAAGTTTCAACTCCTACTCATTTTCATGGTGTTACCACAAACCTTATAAGATTGTGTCTCCACAATGCAAAGTTTCAACTCCTACTCATGTACATGGTGTTACCATAAACCTTATAAGATTGTGTCTCCACAATGCAAAGTTTTAACTCCTACTCATGTACATGGTGTTACCATAAACCTTATAAGATTGTGTCTCCACCATGCAAAGTTTCAACTCCTACTCATGTACATGGTGTTACCATAAACCTTGTAAGATTGTGTCTCCACAATGCAAAGTTTCAACTCCTACTCATGTACATGGTGTTACCACAAACCTTATAAGATTGTGTCTCCACAATGCAAAGTTTTAACTCCTACTCATGTACATGGTGTTACCATAAACCTTATAAGATTGTGTCTCCACCATGCAAAGTTTCAACTCCTACTCATGTACATGGTGTTACCATAAACCTTATAAGATTGTGTCTCCACAATGCAAAGTTTTAACTCCTACTCATGTACATGGTGTTACCATAAACCTTATAAGATTGTGTCTCCACCATGCAAAGTTTCAACTCCTACTCATGTACATGGTGTTACCATAAACCTTGTAAGATTGTGTCTCCACAATGCAAAGTTTCAACTCCTACTCATGTACATGGTGTTACCACAAACCTTATAAGATTGTGTCTCCACAATGCAAAGTTTTAACTCCTACTCATGTACATGGTGTTACCATAAACCTTATAAGATTGTGTCTCCACAATGCAAAGTTTTAAATCTTACAATGACTGGGAAAAGAAAGTAATGAAACAGATTGCAATGTTTCCAACATCCAACACCAAGTACACAAAATTAAATTAAAACTTACATAAATATCTCCACAATTGTCGTTTATTGCATCTAGTTTAAGAGAAAACAAGAAATAGAAATTGTTTGATTATATCTTTTGATTCTGTTTTGAAGTATCACCAAGTCAACTTATAATGTTTGAATCTTAGCCTAAAGGGATACTTGAAACATTTTGAAGGAATTTGAAAAAGGCATTTCTCACATAAAACCGAGTTCCATATTTAATCCATGTATTTACCAGATTTCCAGTGTTAATTTTCATGTGTTCTTTAACGGAGCTATTTAAAAGCTAGTGTAATGGGCCACAACGTGCAAACTGTTGGATGATACATGTATGCACAAAAATGTAAAACAAAGAAGAAGAAGACAGAAAAGTAAAAACCATTCAGAGGATCTCATTTCAATTCAGTGTGCCTCGGCTTATCTTGCAAAAAATTTGTTCAGAATGCCCTGCAGTTTTGAAAAAACCCTGGGGAGATCCCTGTGATTCGCAAGTTTTTGCTTCATTTCTCAGTTCAGTTTTGAAATTAATGTCTAACTAAATTAGATTTAAAGAAGACTTACTCAAGCCCAACATGACGCTATCAAACAACATCGTTGTCAGGGACGATAATTCAAACGCTATGATGATACTATAAGAAAGAAGAACAGAGAAAATAAATGTGTATATGATAAGACCACCAAATGAAGAAGGTGATGTCTAAATACAAATTCAAAAATGTACCTGGAAATCAGCGTGACTTATCTATGGCAATTGACTGCAGTGAAAACATTGAAGAATAGGACTTTCAGTGGTCCAGCCACAACCACTGCCAATACCACCAACTCACACACAGCCTGAATGTTACGTCTTGCACAAGTGAGACTCCATGCAACAAAAAATTGCATCTTGGCGCCCAAGGTTGAGTGTGTACACCCAGGATAACTTTAGCGAGATACAACATTTGTGCACTTGCAAACCAGGGTCCAATTTCATAAAGCTGCTTAAGCGGAAAATGTTGCTGAACATTTTTTTGCTAAGCAAAAATGAACAGAATAGTGATAATAATAATAATACAAATATCATTATTATTGGTTTATTAAAAATCAAACATTGCAGATTAAAAACTGTAAGAAAAAACAGAAAAACTTTAAGGAATAAAAAATAGTGATTAAGGAATAAAAATATAATCACAGAAAACCAATAGCAAGATTATAGGCTTATACATTAAAAAAACAAAAGAAAACTTGACCATAAAGAAACATTATTAATTGAGCAAATTAACTAGGGAGGGAATGCAGCTGTTTTTGTACCAGTTTGTCATTCATTTAATTGAACAGAGTTTGGAAGAGTTTCTCAAGTTGTTATTTCTAGGAGGAGGGAGCCAGTGTCTATAGTTGTCAGAGTGGAGAAGTCATGTACCATAACTTACAAAGAGTAGCTCCAGTCTCACTGAAATTGGGGGCAGGCCAAACTGAATAAAAATTTCTTTGAAGATGGTCCAGCTCATTTTGAAAACGCATAGTTTCTTCCGAGTCCTTAAATGACTGACAAATGACATATGGAGCTAAACAAAGAACAGAGAGCCTAACAAAGGGAGGGAAACCAAATGAACAAAAACTAATACAAAAACAAACCAACGACTAGCCAAGACATGGTGTTTTAGCTAGCAACATTATTCTGGTAGGCATAACTTTGTTTTACTTAGCTTGTTTTTGTGCTTAAGCAGCTCTATGAAATTTGGACCATGAAGTAAATTATGCTTTTCTTTCTGATACAACGTTTTTGCTCTGACTTGACAACATTACATGCCATTTTTGCTAGTACTCTGCTTACTGCCAAGCATATTACTCTTTACTTTGAAAATTTAACTGCTTTATTTTAAACAGCTCCATGAGCCTGGCTCTTAATCAACCAACAACCAAGCATTTTGAGTGCCCATCATATCGTACCTCCACAGGTTTCGCTTTTGTTGTCGTCTCGCACTCTCCAGAGTTGTGACCTCATTCATTTTCTTTGTTATGAGTATTCCAGCCAACAGGAATAGCTGCGTTAAGAAGCACTCAGCGGCCGACATCATTATCCAGTATGGATCTGTAGTTAAACAGGTATAGGTAAACAGTAATAATACCAGAGTCTTATTAGTGATACCACTCACAGTGCTAAAATGGGTGGACAAACCGTCCACACGGACGCATGAGTGGCATTTTACATGATCGTGCATACTGTTTTTATTAAATTAATTGCTCTTTTTTTGTATTGTTAAGATAGAAACAAAATATGTGAAATAAAGAATAATAATTCCTGTTTCCGTTTATATAAATGTCTTTCTTATGTGTTCGATGTTAAACGATTTACGATCGTGGAAAGTTGAACCACATGTGAGCCGGGTTCACGGCTGTGCACAGTCGATTTGGGCCCGATGGCACCCCCAATATTTTGCAGCGCTGTACCAAAAAGAGTCCCAAATCGCAGTGGTATTGAATATCTGGCTGAAAAACCACCACAGAAAAGACAGAAGAATGCGCAATCCAGCGCAGTTCTACCGCAGTTCACAAACCATGTATTTCCGACAGTACAGCCGAGCAAAGTTCAAAGGTAAGCTCCTTCGTGATTTTGGACTGTGGACCTCCAAAAAGCCACTTAACATAAATTTCCATGTTCCCTATTCCATTTTAGTATACAAGGCGACACATTTTGACGAAAATTTTGATGCTTAACGATCCCACGAAGTTGGGCTCTTTACCTTGACTGTCAAAACAACGGACAATGTCTTTCAATTGCGCAGCATGCTGTGGGCGAGACCACTTGTGTTTTCCCCTATGTGAATCCGGGTCACATGACCGCACTGTATGTTGCGTTAGTGCCGTACGGGCGACTACATTATTTAGTTTCAACTTTGTTTCAACTGGTGGGGTGATATGTTTTAAGTGTGCGCGTCTTCTAATTAGAGCAAAAGTTTTGCAAAGCGCGCGGGTATTTTAAAACCTTTTATGTTATGATAATTTGCCTTAATGATTAATTTTTAGAAAAATACATGTCTCTAAACCCGTTTTATGTATTTTAATAATTAATTTGTTGCTGCACAATTATATTTATTAGTAATACAGTGCGAGATATTTTCAGAAGAAAAAGATAATTCAGTTATACAAAATCTTCTTTTACCTCATTTCTATACTAGGCATGTGAGCGGGTCATGGAAAAAACGAGGAAAACTTGTTTTTAGTTAGCAAGCGAAGTCCGTGTCCGGATTTTGGGCTAGCGCTACAGTCTGAATAACAGGCTTTGTACTGCAGCGTAGACAAAACATTAACAGAAACATAGGCCACAATTGTTACCTGGTAACAATGTGTTGTTCATCCTCATTTTCAAGATGTTTTTGTGACATTCCTTAGACAGGTGTTCCACAAGCGCGATGCGTCCTCGACTGCCATTATTTAGTTTCCTTGTCCACGTGAAAGACCGTGTGCGCCTAGTCTTGGCTCAAGGTGTTGGCTTTTTAATAGTTTTTAGTAAAGCGCCCTCTCTTGGTGGAACGGGACGACGACATGGGACATCGCGCTTAACGAAAAATGAGCAACAACAGCTTTAATCAAAGACTAACGCAGAGCATTTTACCGGGTCTAGCCCCCGACTCACGTGTCAAAATCAAATCATAAATTGCTTCCCGATGCCAGGTTCCCTTTCTCTGTGTGTGTGAGTGTTGTGCAGTAAAATTACTTGCTGCTTGATGAAAAAAACAAAACAAACGCGGACCGGCCATTCATGGCGGAGACGGGAAAAACGCGGAGCCCGCAAGAAAAACGCGGAATGGGAAAATAAAAAACGCGAATTTCCGCGTAAACGCGGAAGTCTCTTATGCCTGCTATACTTACCGAAGCATTCTTTTGTAGTGTCTTTGACCGAGACAATAGCCACAGTAGCTACAACACTGAAGTAAGACAGGAACAGAATCAGGGCTGGCAAGACTAATCTGTAATGGTATAAGAATAAATGTCAGCAAACATGGACAGTAACAACCAAACTTTGCATGAGGCTTGGCATTTGTACCATTCCTTCAAGAAAAAAAACATCTAGGCACTCAAAATAGTAACAAGAACCCACAAACTTCTGCATTTTAGAGCAGAAGTCTAGTAAGAACTGCTAGACCACCCAGCTCTCCAAGTTACACCTAATATAGCAGAAGACTTTGTTAGGAAACTTTTCTTGACCAGAACACAGAGGAATATCCACTACACCATGTATCTCTTCAGTCTTCTATTGACGACTAGAGCACACTAAACTAAACCAACCGGTCTCTTTTCAGAGTCACCACTCTTAACAAAATACAAAAATATGGTGTACCTAAAAGATCACAGTGGAAAAAAAGTATCCATTCTGAACGCCTCAAATTTCACAACACAAGGGAGTAAATTTTTACAACACCAAGGGAGTGCGGGATAGGATTTGACAAGAAGTATCTTGGTGAATCACTGTTCATACTCACTGCATACTAAGATGATCTCTTCGGAGTAGTCTAGTAGATCGAGACAGGTAGAAGTGACACACAGTAAGTAGCTGCAGCATCTTCAGGTACTCTGCTGTCAACTCTAGCTGTGGGTAATGTATATAAACCCAATGAACAATCCTGTAAAGTAATAGGGGAAAGAAAAAATATGTCTATTTCAGTTAAAATACCCACTGCGATCTACCGTAACAGTGGTCCGCTGGCCAAATGGCAGATGCCAGTTAGAATTCACTCCAAGTGGTCAGACTGGCTAGTTTAGTGTAGAAAAGCATCCTTGTTTCATTAGAAATATGGACCGGTGAAAAAGCTGTAGGACTAGTTACATGGCAAGATAACTGGTCCTGTTGGCCAGTCACTAAAAAAGTTAAGGGTAAACCCTGCCCACCATACTGGGCAGAGTGCTTTGACTCCCCACAGGGTTTAGCCCATGAAGTCATCTGAACCTCCTGGGTGATCCATTATAAAAAAGGGGGTAGAGTACCTTGGTCTTCCACTGGAATCATCAGGCTGAAGCCCCAAGAACCTATTTGGTGTTACTACGTGATCACATTACAAAAAGTGGGTAGTACCTTGGGTCTCCCAATGGCCTAGAGGATGAAGCCCAACAAATGTCATGTGTGTTAGGGGCCTACATTTTTTTAATTGGTAGAATGCCTACGTTTCCTTACACAATAAGGCATTCTGCTGTAGCAAAGTAAAACACCATGAGTTGATGGTACAGTGGCTGCTGTGCTTGATGAAGTCGCACAATCTGTTACCAAATTAAGGAAAAAGAAAAAGAAATAAAAACCATTTGATGTAACTTCGATAATTATTAATTCTGGTTGTGAAGCCAAGGACTCCCAGAAAAGTGAAATTATTCACCATACTAGCCAAGAACCCAATAAGTGTCGGAGGAAAACTCCAGAGAATTATTCTAAGGAAAACCCATGAAGTCAGGTAGGCACTAAAAACCCAGTCCACATAGTGCCCCAAACAGGATTCAAACCGGGGTCCTAGACATGCTGGAGGTGGAAGGTGAGGAAAGATACCACTACGCAAACCTGACCATCCAATTCAATATCGCAGATATACCGTAATTTCCTGCGGATAAGGCGCTCGGCGCATAAGGCACAGTACCACAAATTACCAAAATAAGATAAAAGGGTTAACAGATAAGGCGCACCACCGCAACATATCTTTCACATTTTACACGCTCGCCAAGTTCCATACTGCTTTTACATGTACATCAACACATACAGGGGTCATTGTGATGGTTAAGCACACTTACCATAGCACAAAGGGATCTTAATTTAAAATCACGAAGACGAGTAAAACATCACTACTATTTTTTCATTATTATTTTTTCCATGTTCGTTTTAAAGATTTTTTCTATAACCATAGCTTAACAGTTTTTCGTTTTACACAACGAGCGCGCCCAGACAAACGTTTACCCAACGTTTCTCAAAGAATTGGCTGCTAGTCTTCGCTATCTCGCTTTTTTGAATAATAAATACCAAGAACCAACAAACACTAGAGGGCGTTTCTTAATAATGCTTTCACATTAGGAACGTACACCCTTTGTTGGCGAAATTCACGAAAACATACAAAAACGACTTGTTTAATGAAGACTAGTACCTGTTATGTGATATAGCAGTGTATTGTGTGCAGCATTGATCGTCGCTCATTCGCGACAGTATTGTTATTATTATTGTGGGCAACAGCATGGCCAGTGACTTTGTTCTTCGGTAAGTTTCGTCAAAAATGTGAACGGTGTAGGTTTTATTTTTAAAAAAAATATGACATGTAGAATTACCCTGGACGAAATAAAGGAACTATTTTGCAGTATAAATGTAAGATTTCACATAGTAGTCATCACAATGAAATCAATTGAAATCAGATAAGGCGCACCGGAAGATAAGACGCAGTGAATTTTTTTTACCATTGAAAGTCAGATAAGACGCGTCTTATCTGCAGGAAATTACGGTACAAGACAATTTTTACAGGTAACTTAGAGGCAACCAACAGCATTTTATTTAAAAGGAGCACTTCAGAAAAGGTAGGGTCACAGATTGGTTTCGTCATGTGTAATGCTAATTTATAGGCAACATTATCAAGAAAGATACAATACAGTCACCTGTGAAAGTTTCAGCTGAATACAGTGTCTACAAATTGAGAAAACAGCAAAAACTGTTGAATCCATCCACATTTAGTGAGGTGACAGTGGGTACCAACCACATCTAAAGCCACAGCATTCACAAACTGACACCATGGAAATTTGAATCTCCAAAATTCGCCTTCAGGTGAGTTTTAGAGATTCAAATTTGTTGGCATACTTTTTTATTGAATTCTAATCAACGGAGGCATTTCAGACAAACACATTTTTCACATGATGCTTACCACCATAACCATCTTTATACTAACATAGAGGCTTTTCAGAAAGAAGTTACGCAAATTTTCTTCCAGGTCGTTACCAATCTATGGTCCTACATTAAGCTAACTCAAAGAAAATTAGGTCAACAATTAAAAGAGAATGCTTTTTCCTCTTGAAGTTTTCTCAAAACTGGTGCTTGCAAATTGCCTGTAATTTGGCTTATTTTAAATCATGCTCAAATCAGCTTCTACTGCAACGTCAAGATATTTACATAAACCAATGTGAATGAATGGCATTTAATGTGTATAGGTGGGGCAAATAAATAATCCATTGGATAAACTTGCTTGACCCCCAGCGTTGTAGCCACGCCGGTCGGCGCCGGTCGGGTGTAACCGGCATTTGCTATTGCCGACCGCCACACAGACTAGATGAACATCCTACCGACCGGCACAAAATGCAACAAAGTTACAATAAAATGAACTACCTCTTTTACACAGTCGATCGCTTGTTCAGTTTGAACGGTAAACTTGTTTTTCCCCAGTTGTCAATGATTAAATAAAACACATTTTCAACCCAAAGGAAGCCGACAGTTGGATGTCCTTTTCTTTAATGTTAGCCCCAGACAGCTGGACACTATCCAGACATGTCAGGGAGAATGATTGACCCTCCAATTGAGACCCAATTACTCTTATCTATAATCCTCTGCAGTTTGTTACACAATTGTTTTAGTTTGCAATACTCTTGCTTCACTCAAAAGACAAGCTGCGTGTGTGGTGTCTTTGTAGCTAATCCTCTACAGTTGTTATACAATTGTTTTACTTTGTAATACTCTTGCTTTACTCCAAAGTGAGCCGCGTGCGTGGTGTCTGTGTGGTGTTGTGCCCTGGTTTTGTGACTCTTCGGAGTGGGTTTCGTGTTCTTTTAAACCTGGAAAGTGTGTTGACATCTGCTGGCTTTTAGATTTAATGTTTGTTTTTGAATAAGATATGATTTATTAACATTTTATTCATGCAAATTGTTCCATCGGGTTTACCACCCATGGGGAAACCCCTGGCCAATTTTCAAAATAGTATTTTTTGGTAAATTGCTTTTTTCAGAGTACAACTAATAATAGTTTATTTATAGCCTTCAGGCCTTTGTTAAAATAACATGTTTGGCCTTTGTGCTCTATCTACTGGCTTTGGAGCCCTCCAAAATTTTGTTGAAGCCTATTGAAACTGTAATGAAGTTTTAAATAACAGATTTACATACCTTAAAATGCATTACAAAAATCATGTCTCAGAAAACCCATACAAATCCATTTTTAAAGCAGTAAAATTAAAAGCTTCGCTCTATTTTGATTGTAAATTAGCCGGCACTCAAAAAGTTCTAGCTACAACCCTGATGTGTGCTTCCCTCAATTTCAAAACTCAAACTGATTAATATCAACTTATCAATGGGAGACTTTTGGGACTCTAGATGGCAACAGACTTACCAGGTACAGCCATTGTTCTCATAAGTGGGCACATGCCCAGAAACACACAGACATTGGTGTATGTCTGCTGGCACCTAAATGTACCCCAAAAGCCCAGGGCTGTTGTCTCTGTCTGACATACTGCTCAAACCTGAAATGCAAATGTCAATTCAGCTATCCAGCCCCAAGCAATGTCCACAAGGATCTTGATACTAAGAGGTAGTTAAGAATAATACTTTACCCTGTATAGACACATAATGGTCAGCATCCCAGCAAACACAGATAGGATGCCATTTCTGCAACAAAAGAGACAAGTTGAAATTGGTTTTGGAATAATCCAGACTAAACATCTTTTATGAAGATTCAAACATTCACTCAAGCTACTATAATTTGTCTTAAATGTGCAAGTATTTTGTCAAATAACAAAAGAAACTAAGAACAGAAGTGTATATTTTATTACGAATGCATGATTAAAGTACCTTCCAAAATGGGGTTGTTCTAAAAAAACCTTGACCCCCACGACCCCTCGACTTACGCTACCAGTACCATTTTGCAATGCCATGCATATCTCTTGGCTGACCCGAGCCTGAAAAAGATTATTTCCAAACATGGAACCAGTGTTTACCGCCCGAGTACCATTACGGCTAACTCATTACTTGATGATCAGACTGCTGTAGCAGCTACCTATTTCTGGGTGGATTAAGTGGACATTTTGTGCTAAGTGGCATCATTTGTCCTGGGGAAAATACACAGACCATTTCTTTTTTGATTTGGCTGTTGGCGACGGTCATGTTAAAATTAAAATTGCCTGCTAATATTTAGGACACATAGTGGTGCTACACCACCAACACTGGATTGTTCAGGTCTTTGGAAGTCGCGTCGCCTGCTAGCTTAATTTGGATCACACGCTGTGAATTCTAAATCGGGGACTTAATTCTTACTCGGCCGTAAAGCAATGTTTTATTAATTCGGATTTGGGACACGTTTCAAATACGGGGTGGACGTCGAGGGGTCGTGGGTCGTGGTGGTAGAGAGGGATTTAGAACAACCCTCCAAAATGTCCTTAGTGAAAATTAGACATCTGGTATTACATTTATTATTATTACTATTATTATCATTCTGGTAACGGAACCAAGGAGCCTTAACTGTAACCTATAGACCTGAAGATACCTGTGTACAGAAGATGTGAAGTAACTGTCAGTATTAGGTGAGAGAAAAAGCTCAAACAGGGCAGACCCACACAATCAGATAGGGACTGCAACCCTGTCCACATGCAAGGCTCTGCTACGGACTTTGTACCGGGCAGAGAAGAAATCGCCCATACAATCTGAATGCCATACACATATGGAGGTACATGTATATGCCTTCCACTTTGTACATGAACGTAGGTATATGAATTAACCATATTCAAATAGGGCCTATAACATTAATGTTAATCCTTTGGATACTTTTCAATAAACACACCATACAACCAAATAACATTTTATCAAATTAAGTGATCATGTATTCTTCTCTGAAAACAAAAATAAGCTGTCTATTTTTTGTCCTAGGGATTTTGTGTGCATTAACCTCAGGCTTACATTATTTTGATCGCAGCAACTGAAATAAGAACAGTGTCTTCAAATGCTTGACTTTTAAAACAAGAGTTTCAGAAGGAACTATTTGTATCTGATGGAATGATACTGATATCAATTTTACACACAGTGAAATTTTAGATTATGTACTTGACCAATACTTTGTCTTTCAACAAAACATTCAAACAAAGAAAAATGAAACCCTTATGTTGAGATTCAGATACAACTAGACATAAATTTGTCAAAATTTGGGTGTTCGGCATGACGTTAGTTCTAACAGTTATTTGTTCAACTTAAAAGGTAAATCAACTACAATATTAAGCTCACTAGGGTATGTAATTGTGAAGACATACATGTAAAGCCTTGAAAACTGTACCTTAATTAAGGTGATGTCATCCTGACATGACCTAAATTTTTTGGTGTAACACAACCCAAGGTTTCAGCTTGATTGCCCTTGTTGTTCTGAATTATAGTTCTTGTAAAACTCAACCTTTGTGGTGAAACAGTGTATAACAAACATGACAAAACTCCAGATTTAACTACATGTTTATGTATGACCATCGAAGTCTGGGGCAAGAATTCTTTTTAATTGCAGCTTGCTTTGTTCTCAAGATATGTAATAAGTGGTCGAAGTAAGAAAAAATCATAAACAAATCACATTTTGACATCATAATGTGTCACATCCATTTTTGCAGTAAACATCACTGTTTAACAACATAAAGTACCAAGTTTCAACTTAATCAAACATAAATTTCTGTAGCAACTTCAAAATGTGCACCTTTAAGGCTTTAATGGAATACTCTGTGACCCATGATGATGTCATCAATCTATAACTTCACACCCATACTATGTAGTCTGTATAAAAGTCATTACAAGTATACAAATATTTTGAAATGATTACCAAAAACTCCACCACAGACATCAAGTAAAAGTGTACTTGAAACTGAACATGAGTACATGTGACATTTAAGCAATCAATATTCAAAGTTAACTTCCCTCTTGGTGGCCAAACAGGAAGCAAGAACGAAGATAGCACTGGAGGCCTTTCACTTTCGTATCAATATTACAGTGACATCAGACTGGATATGAGGGCTCATTTCTAGGGCAGAACAATTTCACAGAAATCTTACCTTTGAGAAGCGACTAATCTTTTTGGGCAGGGGGTTTTGGTCATCAGGTATTCTTCACAAGTCTGTCATTTTTGTAAAATAATTCAGCTCTCAATGTTAGAAAGTTTCCTTTTTGCTCAATCTCTCAACCAAGCCTGTTTCGCGGATGCATATGTACTGTGAAAGTGTACTGTGGTATGCATTGTTGGTATCTGCGCAAACATATATGTGCAATACATGTAGGTTTGCGTCATGAACGGTGTTTTAAGTTTGCAAAAATTTTTAATGTTGAAAGCTGAATTATTTCATGAAAATGATGAATTTATGAAGAATACGAATATCTGACGTCCAAACCTCACCACCTAAAACTGTATGCTGCCATGGAATGTTTGAGATTAGAAGCTTTTTACAGGTAGCTCTGAAATGGTTTTGCCCCGGAAAGGGGCCCTTATATCTAGGAGGAAGAGTAAACTGAAAGGGTATCAGCAAGAGTAGATCCAAGTGGAAAAGATTCAAAAATCGACTGTGTGTATTAATAGAATTAAAAATATTTTTTTGAAATAATAATAAGTGAACAAGTCAAGGTCAGATTTGCCTCAAAATGTTCATATTTCACAAGTGTCAAGACTGAGGATGGAACCTACACTCTGGTCCAACTCAACCACCAGGGCATAACTTGTGTTTGATGTGTTATCACACAGCCACTTTGCCTCATTGAATATGAATAAAACATTCCATATTTCACTTCATGAAATTATTCATAAATATTCACTATTTGTATACTAATCACTGGTATTGAGATTTTTTTAAAGTAAGCTTTTAGGTTTCAGTCGTTCAAAAGTTTAAAAAAGTATTTCTCATTACCAAGTATGTATTATATTGAGGCGACTCAAACTTCAGCAACTTGCTCACATATTTATTTGTCCCAGATCCTCGATGGTAATTCCCAATGCCCAAAGGAAAATCCTGATTTATTTCATCTCAAGCCATTGTGTAAGGCCCTAATGTGATTTTTATGAGACACTACAATTCACAACATTGATGGCATTCCAACATTTCTTTTTACTAGCTAAACTATGCCTCCAGGTACTTTGATCAATGTGGTTTATTAGTCTTTGTAGTTTCCAAGAAGCACTACGAAACTGAACCATGGACTGAGCTATTGAACAATATAGATCAAAGGTAAAGTGATGAAACATAAAGATTCAAATTTTCCCCCAAGGCTTCTGTACACATAAAAGGTAAGATAACGTTGCTTTTGAAACCTAAACTTTGTTTTCAGACTGGTGTACTATGTACATGTAATGTATGATGTGTAAATGGGGATCAGGTACATGTAAGCTTTTAACTTTGCGAACTCCACTTCAAATCCACCTCAGACTGGAGCCTTGCAATTGTGGATTGGGTTTTCAGTCCTTATGTACCTACACTTACATTGGTTTTACCCCATAAATTTGGGGTTTCCACCATTTGGGGTTTCCACCATTTGGGGTTTCCACCATTTGGGGTTTTCCTCCTATATCCAAAACTGAATGTCTTCATCGTCTCCTTTTCATCCATTGGTGACTGAGCTGTTGGATGTGTAATGTGTCATTAAAAAAAATAATAAAAACACTTTTTTTCTCAAAAAAATCCCAACCCTAATTGCAAATCTTCCCAATTCCTGTTCAGGAAGTTGTCTGATTTTGGAGGAATTGGGACTGTCAGCCCAAATAACAATTGTTTATCACTCAGCCAGGCATGTTACCCTTTGAAGGAGGATTGGGGATTATTCAGGAAGGTCTCTGGCCAAAGACACTAAGAAGGGCGTGGCTACAACGTGTTCGAGTCGCAGGCATGCTAATGTAGGATGCCTTTGGCAGACGTGTGCCACATTGACCCATGACCACGGAGCACAGCCAGAGATTGATAGTGAAAACCAGATTATACAGTGTATGTACATGTACCAACAGAAAAACCCTCATTGCACAGGAGTGAACGACGCACAACTCTACTTACATGGCCCTAGCCGGGAATCAAACCAGAGCCACAGTGGTGAGAGGCCAGAACATTATCACACCAGCCACCCATTAGGGGTTCATGTTTTAACCAAAGCTTTTTCTTCTCATTATTCCCCTTTAAATTTAATGCAATCACCAACCTTGGTACAATCAAGGACTATATCTTCCAGTACTTTATGAACATTGTTCTCAAGTGTGTGACACATGGATGTGGTAGAAAAAGACAAAAGGTTTAACTGAACATCACATGATGATACTTTAGACTTCTTTATGGGTGTTATGCATGTTTAGTTGCAATGTCAACTACATGTACATGTATAGCCCAATAGTTCAATGTGAATGTACAGGTAAGCTTTATCCCACAGTATTTTGACTCCGGTGCAAACAGCACATAACTAAAACTTTAAAGGTATATTATTTATAGCACTCTCTCCATATATACAGGCATAGTTTTGAAAAGGCCCACAACTTGAATCACTTTACCATAGTGGGACCATCTGGTTTTTCTTCTGCCATGTCTGTTAAGGCCGAACAAAAGAATAGTTGTGTTTCCTATTACACTGTGGCAGGGGAATAGGGTAGGTAGGTAGGCAATAACTTTTTATTTTGCTTAAAGTTTTTATGGCTCTGAAAATTAGGGTAGGCTAATGTTCCGATATTTTTTTACTTTGCGCGCTCAATTGAAAGACCGACCATGTCAAATTTGTTGTTGTCAATGTCAATAGTACCTATCAGAACTGTCTATTCACTGATTTGATGGTTTGTGAATACATGTATTGACTTAACACCAGTAGAAATTGGATGGTTTTAGTACAAATACAAACACAAGAACATGTCACCATTCTTTCAAAGACAAATAACACCAACGTGTATTTTGTCTGTTGTTTCCGGGTGTCCTAGTGTGAATGCAGATTGTATTGTTGAGTCTAGTTGTAGGTATTTCATCATGTTTGTAGCTCCCTTGTGTGAACATTTATCCCACGTCAACGCGAAGACTCCCCCTGTCCCCAGCTGTGCCGCCATGGCTGCAAACGACGACACGAGGCTTTACATGCGGTACACACAGTACGTCCACAGTATACACATCCGACATACATGTACATGTACATTGTACATGTACATGGATGTACGACCCATGCATGCAACAAGCAGGGCGCCATGCTTGTGTTGATCCATGTCAAACATTTTCCAAAACACTTTCCTCATTGTTAATGGATTCTTAAAAATTTGCAAATTCTCTTAAAAAATAACCTTTCAGAAATTGCAATGCTTGACCCCAAACTTTATCTGCAAATTTAGATGTTTAATTGGTATTGTATATATACGGAGTGACAAATTTCTGAAAACACCCCTGCACTCATTTTTCGACGAGCCCAAGTACGTCACAGAACCGCGCAAAATAGTAACCACGCAAGTTCAAAATTCAAATGCGCAATGTTGTGAAATGTGCACATTTGCGCAGGTAGATGTTTTAATTTGCGTAGGCACGTCTTCAATTTGCGCAAGTGTTTCAAGCACATTGCTAGAATATATGAACACAACAACTGAATTTGCCGAGACGGACAGAACGAAATCAGCTCACGATCCACGACACGGCGTGCTGGTATAACGATTGAAGTGACCAAGGTACGAAATGGCAAAGGTTCGAAGTGTCTGACAATCATGTTTGAATGAGTTAAAAAAAAAAAAAAAATCCAGGACGATTTGCACAAAAATGAGGTTTACGGTCGGCACCATAAGATTTTATTTTTTATCAATTTTTGGAATAAAAAGATACAGGGTCGGCGTGATTTTCTAGGGACGGTCGGGTAACCGGAAACACAACTATTATTTTGTTCGGCCTAAGCTCAATGTAACCAAACTGACATTGGAAGGGAATTTATTCTAGTCCTTATGACATCAAATGATGACATGAAATGAGAATTGAAACTAGCTAACATTTGAAGATTATCTCCTCAAGAGCACAAAGTATGAAATTTGAAGTTAGGCCTACATGTACATGTACGTGACGTACATGTAGCTTAAAGACAATGTACAACATTGGTAAAAAATTGAAAGACCAGTACATGTATCCACACATGAAATGACAAAACCATGAAATGACAAACCTGTAAAAGTTTAAACTAAATCGATCTTCGGAGTCGGGAGAAAACAGTGAAAAATCCCATTATTACATGTATATGTTTTCACTGTTTTCAAACATCGGATTTTATCACCAGTGATAAATACTAATTATTTTACTCATTTCCTAAAAAGTATAGCATTTCAAACAAAACTATTTGTAGGGAAGTTTTCCACCATGACCATCTTTATACCATGTAAGTTATGTGCAAATCTGTGAACATTTATATTTTCAATCTTACCAATGTTGTACACACCCTATAACAATTTACAGGCCCAATTCCTCATACATGTACACATACATGTAGGCTACTTGTTTTATATCCAATTGCCAAAGTGAAGTTTAAATTAGAAGGATTTGGACTGACAGGCAACCAGTGCTTATTTGGTGTGGAGTGACATAAAGACATGAAAGAAGAAGAAGTGGAAGGACTCTGGGACCCACACTACCAGCCAAGCAGCCTAGTCTGCCAGGGTTTTAAAATTGAACTACATGTACATACATGGAAAACAGATAATTCTGTTCTAAAATTTGGTAAATGGTATTCAACAATTAACACACTGACAGGATTGGCTGCTACGCACGAGCAACTTTCATTGACTTTTCATCAGCATTCAATACAATTCGTACCCATTGCCTCATTCCGAAGCTTCAAAAACTTGGAGTTGGTTCATCTTTGATTCTATGGATCGTTAACTTTTTGCAAGACCGTATAAAGCAAGTTCAAGTCAAGAACTGTATCTCAGAACGCTTAATTATTAATACAGGAACTCCACAAGGTTGTGTTCTTTCACCTTTATTGTTCATTCTATATACAAATGATTGCATATCTAACCATGATAATGTAAATATTTTGAAATATGCAGATGACACAGTGATTGTTGGATATCTTAGAGACAGTGAAGCCAACTACAGAGAGAGTATCAGGCATTTTGATTCATGGTGTAATGAAAATTACTTGCATCTGAACTACAGTAAAACAAAAGAACTTATTTTTGACTTCAGGAGGAAAAGTAATCAACAAACTGTTAACCCTGTCAATGTTGGTAATTCTGATATTGAAATTGTTCAGTGCTATAAATATCTTGGTACTATCATAGATAACAAATTAACTTGGACAGACCAGTGTAGGGCACTTGTTTCAAAAGGGCATCAACGCATTTTTTAAGGAAGCTCAGAGGTTTTAATGTTGACAAAACAATTATGAAGCTGTTTTATACCTCGGTAATTGAAAGTGTCATTCTGTACGGTTGTTTTGTATGGTTTCAAAGTTTTTAAGGAAAGCAGATATGTTGAAATTACAAAGAATAGCTAACCAAGCTGGTAAAATATTTGGTCAGCAACTAGACTTATCCGACAAACATCTCAAGTGTGTTTTAGCAAAAGCTGAAGAAATAATGAAAAACAACGACCACCCTTTGTACCATCACTATATTGTTTCATGAGGTCAGGAAAGAGACTTCGTAGTCTCCATTGTAGGACAACTCGCTACCTTAATTCCTTTGTTCCATTCTCTGTTAGACTTGTTTATGAATTCATGTGATTGTTTTACTCATCATGTGGCTGGGGTGGGGGCTGGAGACTGGACAGCGCAAGTGTGTTGTTTTTGATCTGGCCTAAGCCCATGTAGAGCCTCCTACCTGACTGGTCACAGTATGTAAACACTGATCCTGCCTAAGCCCATGTAGAGCCTCCTACCTGACTGGTCACTGTATGTAAACACTGATCCTGCCTAAGCCCATGTAGAGCCTCCTATGTACCTGACTGGTCACTGTATGTAAACACTGATCCTGCCTAAGCCCATGTAGAGCCTCCTATGTACCTGACTGGTCACTGTATGTAAACACTGATCCTGCCTAAGCCCATGTAGAGCCTCCTATGTACCTGACTGGTCACTGTATGTAAACACTGATCCTGCCTAAGCCCATGTAGAGCCTCCTATGTACCTGACTGGTCACTGTATGTAAACACTGATCCTGCCTAAGCCCATGTAGAGCCTCCTATGTACCTGACTGGTCACTGTATGTAAACACTGATCCTGCCTAAGCCCATGTAGAGCCTCCTATGTACCTGACTGGTCACTGTATGTAAACACTGATCCTGCCTAAGCCCATGTAGAGCCTCCTATGTACCTGACTGGTCACTGTATGTAAACACTGATCCTGCCTAAGCCCATGTAGAGCCTCCTATGTACCTGACTGGTCACTGTATGTAAACACTGATCCTGCCTAAGCCCATGTAGAGCCTCCTATGTACCTGACTGGTCACTGTATGTAAACACTGATCCTGCCTATGCCCATGTAGAGTCTCCTACATGTACCTGACTAGTGACTGGTCACAGTATGTAAACACTGATCCTGCCTAAGCCCATGTAGAGTCTCCTACATGTACCTGACTAGTGACTGGTCACTGTATGTAAACACTGATCCTGCCTATGCCCATTTATAGCCTCCTACCTGACTGGTCTCAGTACGTAAACACTGTTCCTGCCCATGCCTATGTACATTATTGTTACAATAATCATTTATTATTTCATGCCTTTCAAATAAACCCACAAAACAAGCTGCAAGAAAGAGCACATAATTCTCTTTTTAAAAAGTGATATATTTTTACCATTTTACAATCTCTATTAACCAGGACATTTTACCTTGTGCACGCAACAACATCAAAGTCACAGAAACAACCCTGGCGGACAATGTCGATGTCTGGCATGCTGGTAGAGTTACCTGGCTGGGCAGGCACCAGGTCCTCAGGCACTATGGTGGTCCAAGCCATTATGTGGAAGGAAGTCTTCACATTGTTGCAGACATGTAATATCAGACACTTTATACCTTCTCTTGGGCAATGATAGATTTACAGGAGTTGGTTTGAGTGAGATCTGTAAAACATAAATGTTTATATAGCCATAAAAGTAAATGAGAATCTTACAGGTTAGTGAAAATACCACAACAACCCGCAGTGCTTTAGAATGAAAAAATATATATAGGCCTAATACTAATGCTTCTTAAAACAATGGTTCATGAAAATTGATCATTTCCAGCAAATATTAAGTTTCAACCGTGATTGCAAATGTGTTTCTGGCATGGTTCGCAATTCCATGCGCACAGGGGCTAAAATTCCACATCTGGCCATCACTTTATCTCTCTTAATTTAGGTCAAATTATATTCTTACATGTCCAGAAAGGTTGACAGAATAATACAGAGGGTAACCGGTCACTTGGGCACCTACATGTAGCAAACACGGCACCCACAAACTCGGCAAATGGTCGATTTACCACTGCATGGTACATATGGACATAAATTCTACCTCCATGATGTGAAATATAGTTCACCCATTGCTCCGCAAAGACCTTGACAGCTTTTCGCAGTATCCTCACTGTTCACAAGAGCACTGTCTTTTGGCAGGAGTTCTGTTACCATCTAAGTTGTGCTAATCTCTGACGATGAAGTTTTTAGAAACTTTGGAATGGTTAAAATGTTCTTCAAAGAGCTCCTTGAGTGATGTTGGTCTTGGTAAAGTCTCACACAGAATCACTAGTTAAAATATTGGCGTGTACAAAATGTAAAACGTAAAAATACGTAAAACATTTGTCGTTGTTGATGAAACTTGCACTTATTGTTTTGATGATGTCGTGTAAGCATTCTTAGCAATCTTTTCAAGTTATTATTTTGTTTTAGTTCAACACCTGCTTTGTGGGGGTTAGTTAAATTCTCAGAGATTGTTATTGTCAGAATATGCTGACCTCAACAATGATTTGACAGTGTCTTAAACTCAAAACCATTGTTGTGCTCAAGAGCATGAACTACATGTACATCATTGAATTTGGTGCATCACAAGGAAAGTCTAGGGTTTGGATAATTATGTTAATAGCTCAATGTGAGTGCTGATACTAATTATTTGATTGTGAAAGCAAACTACGTACAAAATAAAAGGGTTTTTTTTGCAGGAAAAGTTGAATAAAAAAATGAACGGCCATAATGCATTAGGGCCTATCTAAAAAATGTATACAATATTTATAAACATAGGGACCTACACATTCATTCCAATTTTGTTGTTATATATATATATATGTTTGTTTGTGGTGCTTAAATTTATCATATTCTATCAATGATAGGGAACATGCCTATGAGTTGTGTTTTTATGAGTCATCCGCAGATGCTGAAAGTTGCATGGAATCCAGCTCCTGCTCTGACTAGTAATTTATACATGCAGCTTTTTAAAAAACTGTCCATGATGCCATAGTAATGTTATCAACAGTCCTTTTGCAAACAATGTTTAATACGACCAGAAAAAAAAAATTAAAATTCAAAATGTCCACATTCCCTCATTTTAGTCAAAAAGCATGTCAAAAGGAAGTTATTGTGGAATGAACCTTTGTACGTTCAACATTTATTTCCATACGATTTCCATACAAAAATGATTACTTGATTACTTTAATACATGTATAGAGACAGAGATTGAAACTGTATGGAGGCATGACCCAATAAAAGCAAAAGCTTGTAGGCTGGGATGCCTTGTACAAAACGAAACAAATAAGGACAGTAATTAAATGATATTAAAATTAGATAATAAAACAAAACAAATTAACAACAGATCCAACAAGGATCAAAACGAGACGGGTAAACAAGCGCAAAAATGAAACAAACAAAGAAACAAAGAAGAAGAAAAACCACAACAGATCACGGCGAACGAGCTGAACAATGAAGATGATCATTCCAAGAGCGAGTGTTATAATGGTGCGTGTTGCTGAAAGAGGGAAAGTAGTCAGAGAAAGTGTGGGGCAGAAGATTATTTGTGTATTTGAACATGAAAATGCCCGTTTGAAGTTTGTTTATATCCGTGAGTGTCAGGGTGCTGAAATTGGCAAACAAGGGCGCAGTATGGTCTCGGCGGTGAGACATAGAAGAGATACGGATAGCCCTTTTTTTGAATAAACTTTGACTAAAATAAGAGTAAATCACCAATAGGCCTTCTCCGCGAAAGTCATATTAGTCGGACGTCACACGGACCACTGGAAAGAACCACCAACAAAGGACCACGGGCTTAGCGCTCGCGATTACCCAGAATGCAACGACGTAGTTGACGCTGGATGGTTTCTCCGATTGTTGACTTAAAAAATCATCAATTTGGAGCACAAAACAAGATCATCAGGACATGAGAAGCCAGGCAGTAGGCAGTTTTTAAGCTAGGCCTATTTTGTTGTTTTTTTGTCATTCCGAGGCATTTTTAGTGGCTTGGTGTGGGGAAAATCATAGCAAATTGAGGTTTCCCATCATTATGTACAATAGTAAGACCGCAGTTTTTATATGTCAAAATTTCGAAAAAACAAGTACAGCGCCCCAGTTACTGGATCTAGGTCTTATCATGACTATACCGATGGCAAGAGCCATAACAGCCCAACAAGGTGGGCTAAGACTACTCGTATGAGTATGAGCATAGTGAGTCTGGTCCTTGCTCTATGGTATGAAACTATGAGGTTCGATCCGCTCCTCTATCGTGGAGACGATCTGACGATAGTGAGATCGAACTTCACACATAGGCCTAGTTCTACTTCTTAAAAAAGAGTAGACAAGACAGACCATAATATAAAAATTGAGGCTAATGGATGGACAGACACAAAAAACAGACCCACTTTCACTTACATTACAATCACTCACTCTCACCATAGAGCAAGGACTCACGCTCACTCGATCCACTCACCCTAAAAAACTCTTTCTCAGCAGCAGATGTGACCGTTTTGAACTGCCAGGTTAGTGGCCAACGTTATTTGGTGGTCTTTCCAGCAGAGTGAAATCATCAAGTTCGCCTGCAGTTTTTGCAATTGTTGAAACACAAACAACACTAGGTAGGGGGGCTACCGGCTAGGTACGTTGCTCTTCGCCTTCGGTAAATAAAAGTCCTGCTGGTTTGATGCATGCGGCCGATGAACAGAGGAGACGGAGTCAAAGTATCACGGAGGTGCAGAAATTGGTGTAGGCCTCACTCTAATCATTCCTACCTCCATGCTCTAATCGTGTTGTTTTGCTCTGTGTTGTTGTTGAGCTAGCTCTGAAATTAGATACATTGTTGTCCTATTCGGATCGCACGGACGGATCGTGACGCATGTTTTTAACTGTATTATGTTGTGGTGTACTGTGTGTGTGTATGTATGTGGTGTGCAAAAATAGGTAGGCGTTCTACTATACTCCAATCAGCCTAAGTATAGTTTGTGTTTGCCTAACTATAGTTAAAATAGCCCAACTATAGATATTACCGGCGCAACTACTAGAGGGCCTTTCTCAAACCTCGGCTTAGGCTCCGGCTCCGGCTCCAGGCTCCGTCTGATGTTCGAACCACCACCGCGTGCAAATACACGCTGCGCCAACAATTTATAACGGAGCCCAAGCCGGAGACGGAGCCTAAGCCGAGGTTTGAGAAATGCCCCAGTTGTTGGCCTAGTCTGACTGTAGTTGGACAAATTCAATAGTTGGGCAAAACGTTCGCATCGTCTGTAGGATCAGGATCGGAGAGGAAAACGCTCGATCATCACGTGACAACATTTAGCGATTGGAGGAAGATCTGGTAGAAGAGAAGGGCTCACTTCCTTGGAACTGGGAAATTTCCATTAACATATTATTAGATTGCTCAGGGTGGAAATCCCCTGATATTCCAGGTTTCATTTTGCATGTTAGTAATCAACTCAAAACTTCTAAGAAAAGGGGAAACTAAGGGGGAAAAACATCACAGAGATTCTAATATAAAGGGGTTGAATACATGATTACAATGACTACCTCATGACGTGCAATAGTCTCAATTTACAAAGTCTGAGCATAGAGCAAGGAACTTTGCTCTCAATCGACGCAGGTCATAAAGTTGCCTCAGAGTTAACTGCTAAACAGCCTATGTCCGATATGTTGCACCTCCTCCGACCACCCAAAACCCATAGGGTCCTACGCAAAACTAATTTAATATCTCAGCCAAAATGTAAAACTAGCAGCTCAGAGACAGCAGCTGTCCCATATTTTAATCAATCTTTTTAATTCTCAGTAATTGTCATGCATACCATCCTTTCTCTATGTGCATACTCTAATACGATTAAAGCGGTTTTCAATTTTTCAATTTTTTTATTTTAAAACTTGTTTTTTGCCTTGAATTATTATATGTTTTTCTTCTCAGATTTTAATGCCAAATCTTTCAGGATTGAAATACCCAGTTGTTGCGTGTATTGTTAACCTTTTTTATTGTAAATTGTTGCAATTCAGCGTATGTGGCTGCTTATGACAAGTTTGTAAATAAACCATATAAAATTATAAGCTGGTGCTTTATCCTTGCTGCGTGTTTGCTGAAGTAAAAACAACACGAGGACTAAACAAAAATAGCGTCTCTGCTATGCTATAGACCGTTATCACACTGCAGCCATCTTGGTCTAATTCCCTAGTACTGTATGACACCGATAGTTTCAGATCTCAGATAAAGGGGCCAGACTATTTTCCGTTCCTGCTTCAGTTTGATTACATAATCAGTTTTATTGAAAGGGGACCACGTTTATTCATTACAAAACTAGCGGGATGCCGCGCTTCGCGCGGCACCCGCTGGGTGGAGGCGATTCTTGCCCATAAAATGTGACAAAGTGCATGGGGGTAAGGGCGGCGGTAATTGGAGAGGATATCAGAGTTTATAATTTTCAGAATTGGTTTGGTAAAGATATTTAAAATCAGTACGCAATGTAGTTATGTCTTATGATAAAATGTTGAGCATGCAAAAGGCCGTTGAGTGCGGTCGAAACGTCGCCCTCACCCTTCTCGCCCCTTTTCTCGACTACGAAGCATAAGTTGGGGGTGTGTTTTAATATTTGGGAAGGATATAGGCCTACTAATATAAGGCAATGATGCATGCTTGGCATGATATGTAGGTTTTTTGATATATCAGGGCTTTTTGAATATCTAACAAAGGCCTGAGTAACCCATGATGCTTCTCGTGCTCCTAAAATTTGTAAAATGTTTGAATTTATGTATATAGGCCTACTTGATTTCCCTTTTTCTTAATTTCTTGATTTCTTTGTGTCTCTATTTCTTTATTTCTTAAATGTGTCCTTTTCTCAATTTTCTCTTTCTGTATATACGTGTTTGCCCGTGGTGCCGTGAACTTTGTATTTTCTCTTTCTGTATATACGTGTTTGTACGGAAGCCGGATAGTGCCAGGAAATAAGAAGTGACATATTTTTTCATGAGCGCGATAATATTTTTTTTGTACCATTTATCTGGCGGCCGCCACTTATTATCCGGCGGCCGCCACTTAATTAAGTGGCGGCCGCCACTTATTATCTGGCGGCCGCCACTTAATTAAGTGGCGGCCGCCACTTATTATCTGGCGGCCGTCACTTAATTAAGTGGCGGCCGCCACTTATTATCTGGCGGCCGCCACTTAATTAAGTGGCGGCCGCCACTTATTATCTGGCGACCGCCACTTAATTAAGTGGCGGTCGCCACTTATTATCCGGCGGCCGCCACTTAATTAAGTGGCGGCCGCCACTTATTATCCGGCGGCCGCCACTTAATTAAGTGGCGGCCGCCACATAATTATCTGGCGGCCGCCACATAATTATCTGGCGGCCGCCACATAATTATCTGGCGGCCGCCACATAATAATCTGTACCACACGTTCTTTATTTTGCGGATTTTAAGAGGACGGGTCATAGGATTCAGGGGGGGGGGGGTTAAGAGGACATGTTGGGTGCGTTCGATTAGCTTCCCCGGGTCGACCCCGGTCTGCTCATCCGGGTGAGCCCCTAACCATGAGCTAATCGAACGCCAACTTCCCCCAGCATTCACACCGATGCATCTTGGACAGCGACCGGACTACTTCCATTTTGTGCCGTATGTCCGATACTTTCCGTGGATTCACGAAAAACTCGTAAAATAATTATTCTCAGGTAAAACTGCAACATTAAACAATTTGTACAACCCCACAGTGATACACCCGGCTTCGAATAAAAAATACTTATTGCTCACAAAAACGCTGTTGTAATGGCGAAAATGTGTGTCAAACTTCCTAAAATGTCCCGCTGAATTACAAACAAAATGGTGGCCATTGAGAAAGTTTTTCGCCGTGACGTCATGAACCAGGGGCAGCCCAAGTGACCCGCTCCACAAGCCAGGGCACTTGGGCTGACCCGGGTGAGCCCCGCGAATGACGTCAAAGCTATTCGAACGCACCGGGGGAAGACCTGGGTCGACCCGGGGAAGCTAATCGAACGCACCCATTATGGAACCAGGGGAGTAAAGAGGAAGCTCATAGGTTCCGGGGGGGGGGGTGGGGGGGGGGGGGGGGGGGTTAGAGGACAGGTCGTAGGATCATGGGGGGGGGGGGGGGGTTAAGGGTAAGAGGGCATGTCATAGGATCATAATTGGGGGGGGGGGGGTGAGAGGACATGACTTGGTGTCTCTATGGATCTTACCCACCCCCCCCCCCCCTGATCCTATGACATGTCATCTTACCCCCTGGATCATATGACCTGTCCTCTTAACCCCCATTCATATGACACGCCTCTTACCCCACCCCCCATGATCTATGACTTTTACCTCTTAACCCCCCCCCCCCCCCCCCAATGATCCTACGACCTGTCCTCTAACCCCCCCCCCCCCGGAACCTATGAGCTTTCCTCTTTACAAAATGGAAGTAGTTCCGGTCGGCTGTCCCAAGATGCATTGGTGTGAATGCTGGGGAAGTTGGCGTTCGATTAGTTCATGGTTAGGGGCTCACCCGGATGAGCAGACCGGGGTCGACCCGGGGAGCTAATCGAACGCACCCGATATGTCCTCTTAACCCCCCCCCCTGAATCTATGACCCGTCCTCTTAAAATCCGCAAAATAAGAACGTGTGGTACAGATTATTATGTGGCGGCCGCCAGATAATTATGTGGCGGCCGCCAGATAATTATGTGGCGCCGCCAGATAATTATGTGGCGGCCGCCAGATAATAAGTGGCGGCCGCCACTTAATTAAGTGGCGGCCGCCAGATAATAAGTGGCGGCCGCCACTTAATTAAGTGGCGGCCGCCAGATAAATGGTACAAAAAAAAATATTATCGCGCTCATGAAAAAATATTTCA